>BSBK01007079.1:2500-352500 GCA_027943335.1 Chamaecyparis obtusa
TGGTGAATACTTGGAAAACAAGCATCTTGTGTGACAACATAAAAATAAAAATAAAGAGAAATAATTAGTCCTATGGTGATAACCACTTCTTGTGGCACCTTAGGAAAGTACCATGATGAAAATCTCATAAACAAACATCATGTATAATTCATTGCCCTCTACAGTTGGGGGCAAGTTTCATTCATGCAATCCTACCTACCACATCCTCCACGATCCTTTGTCCACCCATATCCTTGATCTTAACAAGGCTTCAAGCATCCTCTCTACTTCAATTTATCCATACCCTACAACAAAAATATGTTGTCTCATTCATGCCTTACTTTTATCATCCATTATCATGTTCCATATTGCCTATCCCAAATCCTTTTCTTGGTCTTGATCAAAATTAAGGACAAAAAAAATGAAGAACATATTTTTAGAAAAATCTTTACATGTTCATTCCCCATGGATCCCATGTCATTCAATGTGTCATGCCATTGCCTACATAACCACCATATCCAATCCCATGAATCTTCTAAAAGGGATAGGTTTAGGGTTTTCTAGAAGATTTCTAGGGTTTTTAGGATTTAAATAAATATTTAATTTATTTAAGGAGGATTTGTTGTTTGAGATAATTTATTAAATGATTTAACAAATTTAGGAGGGAATAATGTTCAAATTTGATTTAAACATTTTTGGACAAGATTGTTTAATTAAATATCTTTAATTATGATAAGGAAGTGATAATAATAATAAAAATTACTTAATTAACTAAATAATTAATTAATGATGATGTCATCAGGACTTTTATCAACTAAAATATTTTTAATTGACAAGTGGATTTTTAGGTGTCTACATTTTGCCCCTCTTTGATGCAGTGCCGCAAGTGGCGTTGCGTCAAAGACAAGAAAATAAGATGCCCCAAGCTAGAATTAGATGGTAAGGGGTTGTGCCCCTGGAGAAAATAATGCAAAGAGGAAAATTTGGGGAATTTTCTCGAAAAGGATGCAAGTGAGAAAGAAGATGAGGGAGGAGACGGGAAAGAGGATAAATAGATGACTGTCTAGAAGAAAAGATGTATAAATGCAAGATGAGGTGAGATGTAGGATGCAGGATGAAGCTATATGAAGGATGCAAGATGCAAGATTAATCTATATTCAAGGATTGGGACTTGGGGAGCTCATTGTGTAAATGTGGAGAGCACAACCTAGTTTGATATAGAAATGTTAGAGACCCACCAAGGTTACAAAGAACTCAAGGCCTTGTAACCAATGTTGCATAAGACTGACACAAAAAACAAGCACACAAAGGGTTTCCACAGAATCATACATCAATCCGAGGAGGCATGGTAGAAATGATACTAGAGAAACCACAAACAAATGACATTTCCCAAGTGCACCATGTAACCTAAAAGATCACATGTGGAACATGCAAGAGTCATATCTGACTGACTCACAGGCAAAATAAAAGATCAAAAGACCTTGCCCCAAAGTGCCCTCGTTCGCAACGCACCATGATATAGAGGATCGTGGTGACTTTGAGGAGAGGAACAAAAAGAAGCCATAAATATAAACAAGATCCAAAAGACAAAATCCAAGATCAGAGTGATAAATCCATAAAATGTCCTTTTCCAAGGAGAAAGATTGATGGATTGATGGGGGGAGATTAGGTCAGAATGTTAGGAAGGTTACATCCTACACGGACCTATTTGATTGATGATGAAAGATTAGGTCAGACATGAGGAAGGATGCATCCTACAAGGACCTGTTTGATGAGGAGAATGTTGTGTTGTTATTGGCAAATGATGAATCAAGGATAATCACGTGATCAAGGATAGTCAATAAAAGATGTTGCTAAAGTATGAGGCTAGGTGAGACAAGTTCAAATGATCATAGTTGTTGTAGGACTGATGAGGATATGTACAATAGGATGTGATGATATAGTACAAGGAGGATGGGCAATTTACAATGGATATTTACAGAAGCTCAGGGACTAGGATGGGAGGATCTCACTATACAAGATATATACATGATAAGCTTAGGATCGGGGATAGTAACTCATTGTTGTGTTGGATAGACTTGAGGATAGAACACTATGGTATTGATGGGTTGGAGGTCGGGATGGGGATGGGCTTGAGATGGATGCATGAAGGGGATGGGAGGGATGGGAGTGTGATAGATAATAGTTCAGTCCACTATGTATGGTGCCTATTTTCCAGGTTTTCACCAACATACTTATCCAAGGCGCTTGAATTGCCAAGTTTTCACCATTGGACAATTATTTTTCTTTGCTTTTGTGCTTTTTTTTTTTTTTCTACATTTTCCAATTTTTATGGATTTTCTGGATATACAAGATATGGTTCAAGCATAGAACCGCTTTAGATGTATGATGTTGATAGGATCATTCAAGGGCTCACCTTCTAGTGTTGATAACTGATAAGCTCCAGATCCAAAGCATGCTATGACAATGTAGGGACCCAACCAAGTAGGTTCAAACTTGCCTTTCTTCTCCCGATGTTCTTGGACTTTCTAATTTTCTTTTAGATCCATGTCGCCCACTTGTAACTATCTAGGATGGACCTTTTTGTTATAGCTCCTTTTGAGTTGATTATGATATGCAACTAGGTGATCATATGCTTACTATCTCTTTTCATCTAACAGGTCTAGCTATGTGAGGCGTGCCACGTGATAGTCTTCATCTGTGGTGTAGTTCTTCATGGATACATGTAATGAAGAGAGTTTGACCTCGATGGGTAAGATGAATTTGACACCATATACAAGGTAGTATGGGGTGGTGCATGTGGGAGTGTGATAGGAAGTACGATATGCCCAAAGGGTGAGATTTATTTGGAGATGCCAGTTACAAGAAGAATCATTGAAAACCTTGTTGAGAATTTTGAGGATAGTTTTATTGGTTGCCTCAGCTTGGCCATTTCCTTGACAGAAGTATGGGCTAGAGAAACGGTGATGGATGTGGAGTTTGGCACATAGATCATCCACATGCTAGTTTTCAAAGGGTGTGCCATGATTTGTGAAGATGTGGAAGGAATGTTGAAGCGACAAATGATATGGTAGAGAATGAACTTGGATATCTAAATGCCTATAGTGAGGATGATCAGAATCACTTCAACCCACTTTATGAAATATTCAGTGGTTGTTATGATATATTATGTCCATCTGAGGAAAGTGGACTGATCAAGTCGACAAGGTTGAAGCCCCAATATGAAAATGGCCAAGGTGGCACAATAGGCTGCAAATCTTGTGCTGGAGCATGAATCAAATTGGCATGCTGCTAACATGATAGACATTTCTTGAGGAATTCACAAGCATCATGTTCCATTGTTAGCCAATAATACCTGACTCTGAGTAGCTTCTTTTCTAGGACCATGCCACTCATGTGGACACTGCAAATTCTAGCATGAACCTCTTGTAAATCCAGGAAGGCCTCGTTCGAATATAAACACCTAGAAAGGATGTTGTGATATCCTTGATGATAAAGGGTGTTAGCTACAAGAGTGTAGCGGGAAGCTCTATAAATTAGGTTTTGGTGTTGGGTGTTTGTAAGATGGGGGGATATGATACCATTTTTAAGGTAAGTGTGAATGTCATGGTACCATGGGGACTGAGGACCAACCAAGACACACAACATTTTAGAATCGATGTTCTCGTAGGCAGGTGTGTGTAGCTGCTCGACTAAGAATTCATATTTTGTTGAATCTTGAGGGATCTCTAGTAAGGATCTAATGGTTTCCATTGTGTCAACTACTTTGTTTGGTAGCCTAGGGATTTGTGATAATTGTAGACTTAGGAAGTGATCTTTCAATCTGTCCACCAATTCTTTATACGGTAGAAGCTTGTCATCCTTCATTTGGAATTCATCCAAGACCTGCTTGATGATTACTTGTGAATCTTCGAGCACTTGCAGTTCTGTGATATTCCACTAGATGGTTGTTTTGAGACCTGAGATGAGTGCTTCATACCCTTCAATGTTGTTGGTGTATGGGAGTCCCAATTTTAATGATTTGGGGATGTAGTCACCTTGAGGGGTGATGAATAGGATTCCTGCCCCTCATCCATGAGTTGTGTAGGAGCCATCAAAGTAAAGCTTCCATATTGGTGGTTCTTCGATTATGCATAGATGATCATCAAGAAATTCTATAATTAGTAGATATGCATCTAGTAGAGGTGCTTCAACTAGTTGATTGACAATGACTTGCCCCTTGATTTCTTTTCTATTGATGTATTGGATATCAAAATCACTTAGCAACATGACCCATTTCACCATCCGACCCATCAATATTGTCCTTGATAGAAGATACTTAAGTGGGTCCACCTTTGAGATGAGCTTGATGGTGTGGCTAAGCATATAATGTCAAAGCTTTTGAGTGGCAAATACCACTATGAGGCATGATTTTTCCATTGGTGAGTAATTGAGCTCATAGCCGACAAGAGTTCGAGTGATGTAATAGATGGCTCATTCTTTATTGTTGTCATCAAGCTATGCTAGTAGTGCCCCTAGCGCTATAGTGGTTACAGAGATGTATAAGATTAGAGGGAATCCTAGAATTGGTAGTATAAGGATGGGAGAATTGGCTAGATATTCCTTTAGCTTCTCAAAGCTTCTTTGGAAGATTGGATCCCATTTGAAGCATGTGTCCCTGCAGAGTAGATGCGTGAAAGGTTGGAACTTGTTTGTCAGTTATGATATGAAGTGGTGCACTGATTGTTGTTTACCTTGCAAGCTTCTGAGCTGTTTGAGTGTTCTGGGTGGAGGCATTTTTGTGATGGCTTTAAATTTTTTAGGGTCAATATCAATGTCACGCTATGATACAATGAAGCCCAACAATTTTCTAGATGTGACACCAAAGACACACTTATTTGGATTTAGCTTTAAGCCATAAATATGTAGACAATCAAACACACACTCAAAGATGTCAAGGTGTTCCAACCTTGTCTTGGATTTGGCAAGGATATTGTCCACGTAGTCTTCAAGGATCTTATGTATCATATCATGGAAGATGGTTGTCATTGCGTGCTAATAGGTGGCCCCTGCATTATTTATCCCAAATGGCATCATATTATAGCAAAAGGTACCCCATGGTGCTGTGAATGTTGTTTTCTGTTGGTCTTGTTAGGAATAGTCCCAAGAGATAACTGAGAGGGGGGGGGTGAATCAGTTATCTACAAGTTTCAATTCTTTATCCAATTAAGTATACTTAAACATAAAGCATAAACACAATGAAAGAACACTTGAACACAACACTAATATTTTGGTTATGGGGAAACCCAAATAGGTAAAAACCCCGATGGGAATTGACACCCACTAATAATTTGCACTAGTGTATTATGATCCTTGTTAGAAGATCCTTAACCCTGTTAGGATTTGTCTTTACAATGCATTTAGTACAGTGACCTGGTCAAGGGTCAGACCCTATTAGGAGTCTTTTACAATTAACCCTATTATGGGTGAGGACGCACTGTTTGAGAGCACACTACTCAAAGGGGTGAAGGCTACAACCTTCTGAATAAAAGATACCCACTATATCTGGATCTTGATGAACTATGCTTTGACCTACTGTCTGGATCAGTTTGAATGTATAGCATAAACTCTTCACTTGGTCACATAGACCTTCTGCTGATGGCTCAACACTTTGCACACTCTGCTCTACTCTTCACAATCAACTTTGAACCATAATTTAACAATCACAAATGACTGCTTATAAATATCTTTCCTCTAAATGATATAATCAAGTCAACCTGTTAGAACCACCTTGAAATCATATTAGAGAAACAATAACATACTCCAATAACATCTCAATCAACTCTACTAAGCACGCAACACAATTTGGGACTTGTCTAAATCAATAAGTGTAGGCACACGCTACATATTGTCGGCTCTACCAAATTAACTGATACTTTCTCCTCAAGCTGAATTACATCATGCACTTTTAACTGAACATTAATAAATCTTCTCCAAGCACTAATCCAAGAGTGCATATCGTAATGATAGGCACAACTCATGTACCAACAAAATCTTTGTTGGCTCTTCTGAATAAACTTAGGAAATTGCATCTGGTGAATAGCGACAACATAACTTTACTTCTACTGATCATAAGACTCTACATCCATGAATGTAACATCAATAACATGTCTCCATCACATATCCAAATGCGCAAGGCTCCATGATAACTGTACGGACAATGATTCATAGAATACTGCCTGTAACTCTATCAGGAACATTGCTCACACAAACTGTTATATAACTGTCTGTACTAATAGTTAACCTCTGCGCCCATGATATCATGTTGATAACATGTCCATGTTGTATATACTAAAAGCTTACTACATAGATCTTCCACACATGCTACTTACCATATGTTATCATCAATGACAAGCATACAGTTAGCACTGGCTTGCTGGAAAATCTCCAACAATCTCCCCCTTTGGCATTGATGGCAACATATAGAATGAAAAATGCCACCAATCCAAATGAACATTTCATTTATAGCATTCTCCATTTCCTCATCAAAACTCCCCCGAGGATGAATCCTCCATCTGCTGCAATATTCTCCATTTCGTTAACCGAGTTGCTTCCATAACTGAATACTACTCCCCCTTAGTATATTACTCCTTTATTTATATTTTTCATGACTATATATTACTCCCCCTTTGACATCAATGGCAAAGGGCACAAATCATTGAAGCTCTAGTACTACTCCTGAAGTAGAGTAGTCAACCATCCATCAGTCCCTAAGGACTAATGCTCTTCCTTCTTTCTTCTAAGTAGAATTAGGGAAGGAAATTACTCCCAACTTCTCCCTAAGATACTCAAAAGTATCCTTTGGCAAGGGCTTTGTGAATATATCTACTAACTGATCTTTAGTACTCACATAGTCCAACTTGACTTCTTTCTTTGCCACTTTCTCTCTTAGGAAGTGATACTTGATCTCAATGTGTTTTGTCTTTGCATGCATCACAGGGTTCTTTGACATGTTAATAGTGCTAGTGTTATCACAATGAATAACAATAGGATAATAAATCTGAATTCTGAAATCCTTTATCATTTGCTTAATCCAAACAATTGTAGAATAATTTAGAGCTGCTGCAACATACTTTGTTTCTATTGTTGATTGAGAGATACAATTTTGCTTCTTGCTTGTCCAAGTGACAAGTCTGTCACTAAGAAACACTGCTCCTCCTGATGTACTCTTTCTATCATCAATGCATGTTGCCCAATCTGCATTAGTATACACATGAAGCTCAACATTTTCTAAATTAGAATACAATAGACCATAATCTATAGTGCCCTGCAAATATCTGAATATTCTCTTTACTACCATGAGGTGATTTTGTTTAGGCTTTGCTACAAATCTTCCAACTATGCCAATTGCATTGGAAATATCAAGTCTAGTTTGAGTACGATATATGAGTTTACCAATCATAGACTTGTACAATGTTGTATCTACTACTGGTGAGTCATCTTCTTTTGTAATCTTGCATCCTATTATCATAGGTGTCCCCACTAGATTGCAATCATCCATCATGAATTTCTTTAATATTTCTTTCACATACTTGGACTGATTAATGAAAATACCTTTCTCTTTCTGCTGCACATTTAATCCTAAAAAGTATTTGATAGGTCCAATCATGCTCATCTCAAATTCACTCTGCATATCCTTAGAAAATTTAGCACTAAGTTTGTCATTACCTCCAAAGATAATGTCATTAACAAATATAACTACAAGTAGTAGTCCTTCAGATGTCTCTCTTATGAATAGATTATAATTTTGTGCTCCTTTCTTGAATCCAATTTTTGTTATATATCCATCAAGTCTCTCATACCAAGCTCTAGGGGCTTGCTTAAGTCCATATAGGGCCTTCTTCAGTCTGCATACCATATCAGGTCTGTTTGATAGGGTGAATCCTTCTTGTTGCTCAATGTATACTTCTTCTTTTAACTCTCCATTCAGGAATGCTGACTTAACATCCATCTGAGAAACTTTGAAGTTTTTTAATGTTGCATAAGCTAGAAACAACTTAATGGCTTCTAATCTGCTCACTAGTGCAAATGTGTCTGAATAATCAATACCTTCTCTTTGCGCATATCCCTTACATACTAACCTTGCTTTATTTCTTACTATTGTACCATCTTCATTCATCTTGTTTTTTAATATCCATTTTGTTCCAATAACATTCTTATCACTAGGTCTTAGGACCAGTTCCCAAGTATCATTCTTGATAATCTGATCTAGTTCTTCTTTCATAGCATCATGCCCATCTGAATCATTACATGCATCTTCAACACTTAAAGGTTCAATATAAGATAGTAAACATACTGCCTCATTGCTTGCAGAACTTTTTGATTTTGATCTTGTTGTGACTTTTCCGCTTTGATCTCCAATGATGTCATCCTTAGAGTGGTATCTAGATGTAAACTTTGGAACTTTAGGTGATATTGTCTCATCTGCCTTTGGAGTTTCTTCTTCACTTGTCTCAAGGTCATTAAATAACACATCAATACTGTCAAACATTTCTTCTACAATTGTCTCACTAGTGGAAGGTATGTGTTCTTCTTCAATCATAGGTGAGTAATCATGATATCTTTCTTGAACCATAAAATTTTCATCAATCTTAACATGAGCACTTTCAATGATCTTCTTTAATCTTAAATTGAAACATCTATAAGCTTTTCTTTTAGTAGAGTAACCAAGGAAAATACCTTCATCGCTCCTTGCATCAAACTTGACTACTGCTTCATCCCTATTGATGTATCACTTACTTCCAAAAAATCTAAAGTATTTTACTGTGGGAACATTACCAAACCATAACTCATAAGGTGTCTTGTCTGCGCCTGGTCTTAATTGTATTCTATTGATGGTGTAGACTGTTGTATTAACTGCATCTCTCCAATAGGTGTGTGCAACTTTTCCTTCAATCATGATAGTGCATGCTGTGTCAAGGATGATCCTATTCCTTCTCTCTATAATCCCATTCTGCTGAGGGGTTCTAGGTGCACTCAATATCTCTTTATGCCATGTTCTTTGCAGTACTCATAGAATCTGTTAGAGGTGAATTATCCTCCTCTATCTGATCTTAGACATTTTATCTTTAGTCCAAATTCATTCTCAACCTTAGCTTTGAATATTTTGAAATTTTCAAAGGCTCTTGACTTATCTTTCAAGAACGCAACCCACATCATTCTAGAATAATCATCTACAAACAAAATGAAATACCTTTCACCATAGTATGATCTTGTTTGAGTTGGTCCACATAGGTCTGTATGAATTAGATCCAGCTTGTTCTCTGTTGAATTATGCTTGCTTCTGAATGAATTTCTCACATGCTTTCCCATAACACATTCCCTGCATATAGTATCAACTGGCTTTGCTATGCTAGGTAGGTCTCTAACTGCCTTCACATTACTTATCTTTACTATGTTATCAAAATTGATATGACATAGTCTCTTATGCCACAACCAACTGTCATCAACTTTAGCAACAAAACAACTTGCTTCTGAATTAAGTTGAAAAAAATCACCTTTAGTCTTTGAGCCTGATGCAATCATAACACCATCCTTGTTGTTAATGATGCACTTGTTGTCTTTGAACTCCAACTGATAACCTTTTTCAAGTAATTGTCCAACACTAAGAAGGTTATGCTTCAAACCATCTACATAAAGAACATTGTTATTGTTGTTCTTTCCATCCAATGTGATATCTCCTCTACCAATGATAAGTTTGGGAGTGTTATCTCCAAATCTAACCATACCACCATTGTACTTGTCTAAATGAAAAAACCTATCTTTATCACCTATCATGTGATGTGAACAACCATTGTCTATGATCCAATCTGTCCTTATGTCTGCTTGTGAGATCAATGCTAACTTTTCTTTTTTTTTCTCATCTCCATTATTCATTTTCTCTATAATAGCAATGAATCCAATTTCATCTTCAGCTGAATCATCATCTGATACTCCATCTCTAGCATAGTAACATTCTTTTGAGTACTTAGGCTTGTAGTCATTTTTGAACTTTTTAGCTCTTGTAGGACACTTAGATGCAAAGTGACCAATCTTATTACATGAAAAGCATTTAAATGGAAATTGACATTCATATTTTCCTTTTCCTTTCTTTTCTATTTTAGCAATCATAGCAATGAAATCATCTAGTGCTTTCTCTTCATCATCATCATCAAAATTACCAGAGGTGCTTGCATATTTCTTACCATGGATTGATGCTTTGAAGGCTGTCTCACTTTTAGGTTTTGTCTTCAATCTTGAAATCTCAAAAGCTGAAATTTTGCTAATCAAGGTCTCTCTTTTGAAATTTGATGTAAGCTACATGGTCTCATTAAGGATGTTAATCTTTTTTTCATACTCTGCTATGATAGTAGTCATAAACTTATCCATAATGTCTTCTTCTGAGATCTCTCCACCATTGTTCCTGATTCTTGCAACCGCTTCATTAATCCTTTTGTTGTAAGATCTGATTTTCTCTTTAGGTAGTAGCTCTAATGCATTGTATCTTTTCTTCCAAGTTTTTCTACGTGCATCCTTTGCTTGTTTATCTCCTTCAAACATGTCTTCTAGGTGCTTCCATATCTTGTGGGTTGTGTCTACTTTCTTTATATCTGAAAACTCACTATCAGATAGGGTGTTGATAAGGGATTCTTTGGCTATTACATTCTAATGGAACAATTCTTTATGATTGTCAGTAGCATCATCCTTTGCAAGGTCTGCTAAAGTAGGGATCTTGACTTCTTTGATAGTCACATCAAAAACTTCAAAAGAAATGCATTGCAAGTGTGTCACCATCTTGTTCTTCCAGTCAAGATAATTCTCTCCATCAAACTTAGGACTTTATATTATGAAGAATGCCATCTGATCAACCTCAAGCTATTAAACTTTCTCTCCAAGGTACTTGGCTCTGATACCAATTGTTAGGAATAGTCCCAAGAGATAACTGAGAGGGGGGGGAGGGGGGGTGAATCCGTTATCTACAAGTTTCAATTCTTTATCCAATTAAGTATACTTAAACATAAAGCATAAACACAATGAAAGAACACTTGAACAAAACACCAATATTTTGGTTATGGGGAAACCCAAATAGGTAAAAACCTTGGTGGGAATTAACACCCACTAATAATCTGCACTAGTGTATTATGATCCTTATTAGAAGATCCTTAACCCTATTAGGAGTTGTCTTTACAATGCATTTAGTATAGTGACCTAGTCAAGGGTTAGACCCTATTAGGAGTCTTTTATAATTAACCCTATTAGGGAAGAGGATGCACTATTTGAGAGCACACTTCTCAAAGGGGTGAAGGCTACAACCTTCTAAATAACAAATACACACTATATCTAGATCTTGATGAACTATGCTTTGACCTACTATTTGGATTAGTTCCAATGTATATCATAAACTCTTCACTTGGTCACATAGACCTTTTCCTGATGGCTCAACACTTCGCACACTTTGCTCTACTCTTCACAATCAACTTTGAACCATAATTTAACAATCACAAATGACTGCTTATAAATATCTTTCCTCTAAATGATATAGTCAAGTCAACCTATTAGAACCACCTTGAAATCATATTAGAGAAATAATAACATACTCCAATAACATCTTAGTCAGCTTTACTAATCACGCAACACAATCTGGGACCTGTCTAAATCAATAAGTGTAGGTGCATGCTACATACTGTCGGCTCTACCAAATTAACTGATACTTTATCCTCAAGCTGAATTACATCATGCACTCTTAACTGAACATTAATAACTCTTCTCCAAGCACTAATCCAAGGGTGCATATCTTAATGATAGGTGCAACTCATGTACCAACAAAATCTTTGTTGGCTCTTCTAAATAAACTCAAGAAACTACATCTGGTGAATAGCAACTACATAACTTCACTTCTAATGATCATAAGACTCTATGTCCATGAATGTAACATCACTAACATGTATCCATTACATATCCAAATGTGCAAGGCTCCATGATAACTATATGGACAATGATTCACATAACACTGCCTGTAACTCTGTCAAGAAAACTATTGACACAAGCTGCTATATAACTATTTGTACTAACAGTTAACCTTTGCACCCATGATATCATGCTGATAACATGTCCATTTTGTATATACTAAAAGATTACTACATAGATCTTCCATGCATGCTACTTACCATATGTTGTCATCAATGACAAACATACAGTTAGCACTAGCTTGCTGGCAAATCTCTAACAGGTCTTCCTCTACTATTTTGATCTGATTGTACCCTAAGAAGCCATCCATGAGTGACAACATCTCATGGCCTACTAGGAGATAAACTATCATGTCGATGTTTGGTAAGGGGAAATCATCCTTTGGACATGCCTTGTTTAGATCTCTGAAGTCTGTATAGATTCTAATCTCTCTGAAAGGCTTGGTGACTAGAACCATATTAGAGATCCACTCTGAATCGTCAATAGCTCTGATGATTTTATCTTGTAAGATCTTTTCTAGATGTGTCTTTACTAGCAGGGCCACCTTTGGATGTATTTTTCTTAGCTTTTGCTTGACTAGTTTTTCATTGGGATCCACTGCTAGATGATGGACAATAAGATTTAGATCAAGCCCTAGGATGTTGGCGTATGACCAAAATTGATAATTGCCTCTCAAAGAAGTGTTGTGAAGGCTAACTCTTCATCCTCGGTCAAAGATGTTGTGATGTAGGTGATCCTTGGGTATTCTTCAGTGCCCAAGTTGACTGGTTTGGTTTCCTCAATGATGATTGATGATTTCTCTAGTCTATAATCTTGGATAGGAGGAAGAGGCAATTCTTCATCTTCTAGCACCTCAGAGAGGTTTTCACTAGAAGATACACCCTTTATTTTTTCTTTTTTAGAGTCAGAATGTTCCCCAAAGGGGTTTTCACATAAGGACTCATTCTTTTCTCTTTTATTTTCAATTTTTTGGCTAAAGACTTCCTCTTCCCCAAAGTATCCCTTGGGGTCGAGTGTATCGACACAAGCTGATTCTTGCTCTTGATCTGATTTCTAGTCTGATGCTCCCATGAACCTTAGGAGTGCTTCTGTGCTTTGGAACTCATCGATATGTGTGACGCTTGGTTGATCCCAGTTTATGAATTTAAGATGGATGAAGGGAAGGTCAATGAGGTTTATGGTGAGTTGATGGAGGACAAAATTGCCCGGGAGGGTATCATTGTCGAAGATGTCATTGTAGGATTTATTTTCTTCCTCTTCAAGGATGTCTTCAATTTCTACAAGGTTGTCCTAGATATTCAAGAGGGTGATGTCAGGTGAATTAGTGGCCCTAGTTGTAATTTTGGGTCCTTTTACATGTAGGCAAGGGGTATTAAAGCCAAGGCCTCAATGTTTTGGATTTTGTGAGGCTTCTATTGGATCTGTGCTTCCACTTTCTTCTGGTCCTAGACCACCACCTTGATATTTCTATTGTTATGTGGCATACTCATGCGATGAGGGATATTTCTCCTTGAAGTATTTAAGGAGCTCAGTGTCAGGAGGTGAGGGATCTTTGTACAACCATCTGTTGATATCAATATCCATATCTAGACTATTTATGATTCCATGGGAGACAAAAGTTAATGGCGCCAACTGCTTGATTTCAGGATCAACTAGAGTAGGCTTCTTTTTGTGGCTTGGGTACCCTTGTGTATATAGATAAAGTGGTAAGGCCCCTACTATGAAGGCATCATTTAGGTTGTACTCACCATAGCCATGGTTATTGATCTTGACAAAAGAGAGGGTGGAGGCTAAGATAGTATCTGGATCACTATGGGATTTGGATGAACTGGCAATAGAAGTGCCGATGTCAATTCTCAGAAAGTGGGTGTAATGGGGGAATGATGCTTCCAACACACAACAATATGTGAAGGATTGGGGATTGGCATTGATGGTGATCTCAGTGCCTTGATGTAGAAGTTTGAGGCACTGGTGATAAGTAGATGGTACGGCTTTGATGGAATGAATCTATGGTCGGTCGAGGAGGATGTTATATGGTAGGCCTAGATCAAAAATGTGGAAGATGGTGTCTTGAATTGCTAGGCTTAGCTTGATTGGAAAAATAATAATACCTTCTGAGGTACACTCCAAGTTATCATAGGTTTTGATAGTAATGACATCATATGATATGTCGACCTTTGTGTAACCCACTTGCTGGATGAAGTTAAAGGTGCATAGATTTAGGGTCGAGCCATTATCTATCATGACCCTTCTGATGGAAAAGTCTCTAACCATGATGATGGTGTGGAGGGGGAGATTGTGGTCAGGCTCAATAGATGGTATATCAGATGGCTTGAAGGAAAGTGTATAGGATGCGGAAAGGTGCCCCAAAAGGTTCTCAAACCAAATGGTATTAATTTTTGTGGGGACATGTCCTTCTTGGAGGGCTCAGTTGAGGATCTCTTGGTGGATGGGTGAAGTGCGGAGAAGGTCAAGGATAGATATTTGGGGAGGCGTGTTCCCAAGGTGTTCTAGAAGATTATACTATGCATTGTGAGTGGGTTTGGGATTAGCACCGACGATATATATTTGGCCTCTTTGTGTGGTGACTACACACTAACTATCTACTTCCTTGACATGGATGGCATTAACTTTAGGTTCAATTTGGGATATCCATCCTACAAATTTATCGTAATTGATGTGGGCAACAGTGTAGTCTTTTTGGTCAGCATGGTCTCCTTGTTTGCCTTTGCCTAGATTCTAGGGTGGAGGATTGGTATTGATTTGGTTCTTCCCAGAGTTGTGTTGAGGGAACACATTCTGATAGATTTGAAAATTGGCATTAGGTGAAGGTTGGGCTGGTGTATCCACTTGGATCTCTTTTCTGTCAATGAGATCTTTGATATAGTGCTTTAGTTTCATGCACTTGAGGGTCGCATGTCCTTTAACATGATGATAGTCACAATACTCATTCTCTTTGTACCATGTAGGCTTGGGAGTTGCATCATTGAATTGCTAAGTTGGAGGATAGGTAATCAGGTTGGCTTTAGCCATTCAATGGAAGATCATGTCTAATGGCTCACCAAGAGGGGTGAAGGTTCTCTCTTTTGATGATTCAAGACTCGAGGCTTGTTCTGTGCTGGGGTAACTGATATGGAATTTTCTTGATTGGATGGATGTTGGTTAAATTGATACTACTCCATGGGTTGGTGATTGATTTATCATTGTTATTGATATGCAGGAGTAGGTGGTGTAGGACCATCCAAAACAATTTGGACATGTTTGGTGTCTATGGCTCCATCAGTGACAACATTTTTGTTTTTGTTCCAATATCGAGGTCTATCAGTTTTGGGTTTGTCATGTGAGCTCTCTTTGTAGTGTTTGATTATGCCATTGTATAAGAGGCCTCGCTCAATATCCATGCCTTTTTCCTTGATGTCATGATAGGTTTGGATGTAGTTCATCCTCATGAAATGGGACAGCTTGGGATGTAGGTTATCAATGAAGATCTTGGTGAGGTGTTTCTCTCGCGGTAGATAGGATAACCTTGTGGTGAGGTTTTTCCATCGTTGCAAGTAGTCAACCAGGGTCTCACCTCCTTTCTGCTTTGAGTTATAGAGGTCTAATAGGGATAGCTCATTCTCGACATTATGGGCATATTGGGTGACAAAATTCTCAAAGAGTTTTGCAAAGGTTGTGATTGTCCCACAAGGTAACTTTTAAAACCACTCAATGGTAGAGCCACCCAAGCTTTTTTGGAATAAGCACATGAGGAAATTGTCTCTATAAGCTACCTCTTGACATGCCACATAAAACTCTTTGACATGACTAAATGGATCTCCTTTTCCTTGATATTTATTAAACTTAGGGGTCTCAAAGTGCTTATAAAAGGGGATTGCTATGATTAATTTGTCAAAGGGATATGGACAAACCTCTTTGATTTTTGAAAGCCTTGCTTTATGTTCTAGCTCTAAGCTCCTTGAGAGCATTCTCCATTTCCTCCCATTCTGTGTTGATAGGTGTTAGAGTGGGTACTCCCATTGGGAAAGTTTTTGATAGTGTTGGTGAATAAGGATGATTTTGCGGTGGATATTATAGATTTGGATAAGGGGATTGCCCAGCAAGATAGGCAAACTAGATTGGATTTTGGGGTGATAGTTGCTAGAGAGGATATTATTGCTGGGGTGTGGAGATGTATTGATGCGAAGGATATGGGGTTGCTTTTTGTTGCTAGGAGATGATACAATGTTGTTGTTATGCTGGATAGGATGATGCTTGTTGTTGTTAGGGGATGATAGGGTGTTGTTGTTGCATTGGAAAGTAATCTTGTTGTGGAGGAGGTTGGTAAAATGGTGCAGCTTGGTAATAGGATTGGCCTTATGTTTGACCAATGTACGTGGGATGCATCCCTACATTATTGAGTGGGAGAGCGGTTGTTTGGAAGTTGGTGGTAGGAGGTGGCTGTGCAAGATGGCTAGCAAAATGAGATGAACTTTGTTGTTGAGATGGTGATATTACTTGAGAAGCGGTAGGTGGTACAGATAGATAGTTAGTATATATGGGAAAGGATGTAGTTGGAGGAGGTTGTGATGGTGGCAGTTGTGTGGCAAAAGGAAAGGTTGTTTGTTGATTTGTGGGAACATATATGGGATTGGGTCTGTATACCCAAGGCATGCATTTGTGCTTGGGTGAGGCCCCAAGAAGAGCCTTTTCTTGGCGGGGGTTGTGCTGTAGAGGATGCAAAAGTGATGGTGGGATTCTAGGATGTAGATGGTGGGTTTTGAGGTCCCATGAATGGAATCCCTATTGTAAAATTAGTCTATTGGTCTTGTGTGTTGTTGATGGGAGGTGGAGGTGGAATGTATGCTTGGGTGAATGCTTTTTGAGAAGTGGAAGAAGGTTCTTGTGCTCCTCCTAGGAAGGATAGTGCTGATGTGGAAGCTTGCTGAGTGAAGGAGGGAAATGATTGCATTGCTCCTAGGAAGGATGGTACTAACGTGGAAGCTTGTTGGGTAAAAGAGGGAAACAATTGTGTTGCCCCTAGAAGATGAGGAAGCTTGGCTCATGAAAGGTGGAGGAACTGTTTGTGTTGCAGCTTGTGTGGGAGGTGGAGGTTGAGTTCGTGCAAAGATTTGTGCCTAAGTGGAAGCTTGTGACATTGTTGATGGGGACGAGGTTCCTATAATGGAAAAGGGAGTGTACTATGTTGTTGATTGCAATGTGGGTTTTATGGAACTGGAATGCAAGAAATGGGGGATAGGTGAGGCTATCTGGGTAATTTATAGGTTAGGGTTGTGGATTTATTGGATGATGGGTGAATAGACGTTAGCTGGGATGTGTATGGGTTTTGATGGGCTGAAGGGTTGAAGATGTGATGGAATGGGAGTACCCTATTTCTCATATTTTTGCCAAAATGGCTTGATGATTCTAATCTATAATGACTCTTACCATTTGTGCATGCCCTGGATGACTCATGAAAGCTTCCATAGAAAATTTGGTAGGTGTCTTGGTTGGATCTTCCCACACATTCTAAATTTGTGGGAGTTGTGGATCATAAGTCACCATCATGCTAGTAGGATTGTTGGGATCAGATGAACTATTGGCTAATTTGTGATCCATATTCTTTCTCTTCTTGGCTTGTGTCTCGACAAGCATGAAATGCAAATATAGGGATGAAGATGCTATGATGGATGGATATAGGATGCTTCTAAGGAAACTATGAGGATGGTGAAGAAGATAAGCCTATGAAAACCTAAGGATGAATGCAAGGATTGGGTGAACTTGGATGAGGTAAAGGATGCTTGGATGTTGATTTGGATTTGGATGAAAAGGATGTTGGAGGATTTACTAAGTGTCTGAAAATGAGTTGTTGCTTCCTCATGTAGGGCCAAAATGTATGAAATGCAAACCTAACCTATTGGGAGCATGATGAAACATTGAAACATTAGTCTAAATTAAGCATGCATCAACATTTAGAAAAACTATTCGCATGCCACCTCCGATTGAGCTGAAACAGGAGCACCCTATCATTGTTTGATTTGCTCTTTTAAGAGGGATGTGGGCGTGCTCTCAAAACACCAAAATGATGTCCCCAATGCTATTTAGGCAGGATTAGGACCATTTGGAAGCCATGGATACCCCATAATGGCACAAAATCAGGTATGGTGAACCTATTTTTCCCCTAGGATTCTGAGGGTCCAAATAAAACAAATACAGATTCTAAGCTAAAGAATGCTATGAAAGGTTTATTTTAACTTTGAAATAGATGTGATATGGATTAAAATGATTATTATTTATTCAAATAAACTAGGTTAATGCAATTTATCTAATCTAGGATGAGTTATAAAGCATAAAAGTGAAGTAAATCTAACAATACTAGATATTATGCTAAGTCTAGATGAAAATGCTCATTATAAAAATGTAATGGAATGGAGATGTGAATTGGTGTTTTTATCTTGGAAGGGAGGATATTTATAGGATTTTGAGGAGAGGCTTGGGTTAGGAAGGGTAGTAAGGGTAGTAAGGGTTTAGGACCGAGGGTTAAGCCTTAGGGTCAAAGGGATAAGGATGAAGGGTTGCTCACACATGTGTGAGCAACACTAGGGAAGAGTGCTAGGGGAAAAGGGTGGAAGAAGAGACATAGGCTCTCACTAAGAGGTTGTAAGAGCCATTAATGAGGGTGTAAGGAGCCCTTAATGAGCATTTAAGTCTCATTAATGTGGGGGTTGACTCAAAGTCAAAAGGAGAGGGTTTAGACTAAAAGGGTTAGGAATCACCCTTTAAGAAGGGTTAGGGAGTGATTAGGAAAGTGAGGATAGGTTTAGGGTTTTCTAGAAGATTTCTAGGGTTTTCAAGATTTAAATAAATATTTAATTCATTTAAGGAGGATTTGGGGTTTGAGATAATTTATTAAATGATTTAATAAATTTAGGAGGGAGTAATGTTCAAATTTGATTTAAACATTTTTGGACAAGATTGTTTAATTAAATATCTTTAATTAAGATAGAGGAAGGGATAATAACAATAATAATTAATTAATTAACTAATTAATTAATTAATTAATTAATGATGATGTCATCAGGACTTTTATCAACTAAGATATTTTTAATTGACAAGTGGATTTTTAGGTGTTTAAAAGTATGTCTTGATTTTTTCAAGTCATGTTCTTATATTGCATCTTTGAGATATCCACAAGTGATTATAGATGTTGTGATGGTCCATGACTTATTTTTCTTTGTATGTTGTTTGTGGATTGTTTGTTATGAAGTCTTAAAAGAGAAATTTAGGTGTTTGTGATAAGAGCCTTCACATCCATATACAAATATCCAATTGTCAAATTGCAATGAATAGTTCGATTGTGATACGCCACACATACCTTGACTTCGAATGCTTGACCTATAGGGATTGGCCCAGATTCCTTGTTTATTTAACATGAATATTTTAATGTAAGAAGATAATCATACCTAGATCATTCATATCTTGGTAGGATGATATTTGTTTTTTTCTATAATAAAGTGGCCCAATGATGATATATAAATAAGCTCAAATTCAATTGGAATTTAGGCATGCTTATTACAATTAGAAGCTCTTTATTTAATATAATTTAAAGGGTTTCAATCAAGATTCATTCACATTCTCTCATCTCCTAACATTTTATCAGCCAATCCTAACATTCTATCAACCCAATCAATTCTCTTATATTCGTCAAATCTCTTCTATCAGTCAATCAATCTATCTATCAAAATGGTCAAATCAATTTTCAAATTAGTCAAATCAATTGGTCAATCATTCCATCATCATTTATCTTAGGGGTATATGCACAAAGATGGGGGACCGAAAAGGAGTCACTTTCCTTTTTGACCCTCCAATGGACATAGTGTGTACACACTAAAGCATGTGCGCCCTGTAGTGCGCACGTGTTATGGCTTGTGTTACCCAAGCCTTAGGCTTGGGCAATTCAAAACATAGTGCACATGCGCTATGTAAAACACTATAAAGTGTTTTGGTGCATTTGGAGAGAGAGAGAGAGAGAGAGAGAGAGAGGGTAGGAAGGTGGGAGAGAGTGTGAGAGAGATACTAAGAGAGGGATATGAAAGAGGGTGATAAGACTCTCTCTCTCTCTCTCTCCTCTTCTCTCTCTCCTCTTCTCTCCTTCTCCCCTATCCTTCTCACCTTCTCACTCTCTCTTCCTCTCTTAGCCCCTGCCACCTTCTTACTCTTTCTCTCTCACTATTCAAATCTATGACTTGAATAGGGTGCACACACTATAACACATGCACCCTATTCAAGTCATAGATTTGAACAGCACACATGCACTATAGTGTGCAAGCGCTTTGTAAGACATTGGAATCCACCAAGCCTAAGGCTTGGATTTTCCTTGGAGATCCAACCCAAAGGCTTGGAGGATTTAAATAGGCCCGAGACATGTTTTCCAACAGACATACAAAAAAATGACATCTTTTTTGTGTGCTCCTCATCAGGTTTAATCATGGTTCAATAACATTAAAATCAGACAACGTGATATTGTAGATCTCTTTGTTATCTATCTAACCATATAATTTATTTTGAATTTTGATTATGTTAAGTTTTTCATCTCTAATTTCTTTTGTATGTATGTCCGATTTTTGTCAAAAACCAACGTGTAGTATTTTGGGCATAGATTTTGGCTTGCTCATCGAATTTTGCAACAAGTTACATTTTTAGAAACTAGACTCCATTCTACACACTTTTAAAAAAAAGAATTTTTGATTTTCGATTAGTTTTAAATGATTTCTAGGGGGAGCACATAGAAATTTCATGTTTTCAGGATGTGTGCACTTCGTAAATTCATAAAAAATTATACATTCATCAAAAAATTAGCAAAAAAATCTAGGATAAACTATGTGGTGTTAGCTAACTTCTCACTAGAGTGATTAAAAAAACTCAAAAAAAAGTTAACATTTTAGGGGGAGCAAAACAGATGCTATGTTATGTTTTTTTACAAAAAAAATAGGACCACTTTTTGTGCTCTCCCTTTTTTAGGGCTTTAATCTGCACCGTTTTCAAAATAAATTAGTAGTTTAGGAACTAGATTCAGAGTATTACAACTCGTGTTCTTGTCGCATCTTAAAATTTTGAGTCTAATTATCTTCAATTTCTTGTTGAAGTTCAAAGTTTGCTGATTTCAGGAAAAAAGTGACATCTTATACCCCCTTTTTGGTCCCCCATCTTTGTGCACTTACCCTTAGAAAGGATATATCTTTCCTGAAAACAAACATTACCATTTGTGTTAAATAGGATATGTCTTTCTTGAAACCACACATCATGATTTGTATTATACATTATAGGTCTTTCCTAAAATCAGACAATGCCTCTTGTCCTTATACATGGTAAGTCTTCCTTGAAACCAGACATGATTCTTATCAACAATCTCTATGACCAATGCCAACCAAATAGTCATCAAAACCTACCAACATTCTTCAGTTCCTACTAATTATTCTTTTTTTCCATCATTTCATCTAAATATTCTTTCGAGAGATCATTCATAATTTTCTCACACAAACAATCTCTCAAGGGGGCATCATTTACCTCACTGTCACATTGTTCCCACTGGGGTATACTAGGGCATATTTTTTATTATCCTTTGAAACAACGTCTAAAAAGCATTGTATTAAAGAGGGGGAAAATGTAAACACTTAAAAATGGCCTATTGTTCTAACACAATGACATTACTAACATTCCTCTTTAATTTATTTATTAATCTTTATTATTTAAATAAATTATGTCTTTCTATTGTATTCTAAGATCAAAATCATCATTTTTCCTTAGTTTATCTAATTAAGCGATTTTAATTCATTACCTTAATTATTGAATGTCAAATCAACTATTTCATCAATTATTAAATAATAATAAAATTAAATAATTAACATTATTTAATTATACCCTATCTCATTAGGATTAATTAAATAAAGAATATTATTTGATTAATATTCCCTCTATCTTATTATTGCATTTATGTAATAATTAATCAAAATCCTATCGCAATTGAATAAATTATATTTATTTAAACAAATTATTCTTCTCTGATAAGTAAATATTATTTGTTTATTTATAATTGTCACATGTGCAAGTAAATGAAGTCTTTTATTTATTTAATCATGATTTATTCCTCAAAAAATAACTCATACTGACTTTCAGTTCACTCCATAATTCCCTCTCCTAACTATTCAATCCACATTGTAAATTCCTCCCTCAACAATCAGTTAAGTCTTCAATCAATTCAGTCTTCTAATCCATGCAATAATTTAACTCATCCATGCAGTTTGTTAACTCATTAATCTATTATGTTATCTCTTTAATCAAGCCAAGTCATCTCTCTAATCTAGTTGTTGACAGATCAATCAATCAATCCTATTAAACAAAGTAATCAATTGAGTTGAACTCCCACTCACTTTAAGTTCAACTCCTCAGTCATAGTCAATCAACCCATCAATCAAGGAATCTTGATTGAAACCCCTAAAATCTTATAAATAGAGAGCCTTTTCTCATATTTTAAAAACCATAATTTCTTTGAATTCTTATGCAGTACGATCTTGAGCTTAATTATTGAATATTCATTTGTTTTGAATGATTTCATGTTATTGATTGTTTATGCTTTCTAATTTTATTGCTTCCTTTCTTGATATTGGGAATACAAATTGCTTTAACAATCTCTTTGTGGTTAAGATTTGATGTTATTGAAGGTTTATACATTGATCCCCTATTACCCAGTTACACTTACATCTAGCAACAATAGGCATACATATCAGTTTAGAGTTCTCCAATCTAAACTTCTTCAATAATTCTCTAGTATACTTGGACTGAGAAATGAAATTTCCTTCACTATTCTAATTTAACTATAATCCAAGGAAAAAAATTAGCTCACCAATCATATAAATTTTAAATTCCTTCTGCATCTCAACAATGAATTTCCTACAAAAACCATCTTTTCCTTCAAAAATTATGTCATCAACATAAACCACAACAATCAAGATTTGATTTGAATAAACTTTGTAATACCATTTATAGTCAAAAAATCCCATTTGTAATCCATGTCCAATCATATGCTTATATAATCTTCCATACTAGGCTTTGGGTGTCTTCTTCAATCCATACAATGCTTTCTTTAACCTGCAAATAGCATACATATCCTTTCTGGACTTGAATCCCTTCACTTGTTCAATTCATACTTCTTCCTTCAATTCTACATTCAAAATTACCAACTTAACATCCATATGATAAAATTTGAAATACTTAAATGTTGCAATTGCTAAGAATATCTGGATCGATTCCATCTAAGAAACATGGGCATAAGTTTGATCAAACTCAATACCTTAAATCTGAGTGTAACCCTTGCAAACCAGTTTTGCCTTGTTTCTCATTACCTTTCTATTTTCATCCAGCTTGTTTTGGAAAAACCACTTTGTACCAATCATATTTTTGTCTGTTGTTCTGGGCACAAGTTCCCAAGTCTATTTCATCTCTATCTAATCAAGTTCTTCTTCCATTACCTTCACCCAATTCTAATCATTGCATGCTTCTTCCATAGTCTTAGTTTCAATCTCTAAGAGTAAACACAATATTACCCATTCTTGTGCTACTCTACTTCTTGTAATGATACCTTTATTCTTATCTCCTATAATTTGATTTTCTAAATGATTTCTTCACACATACCTTCTAGAATCTTAGTTGTAGATGCCATTGCCTACTTTATCTCTTCTTCTCTTCTTCTTTCTTGTTTTCTTTTCCTTTGTCCTATGAGTCAGATTCATATTCAATATGCTTGTCAAGAGTTGTTTGGATATCTTCATCAAATTTCACATTTGTATGCTGAACTATCTTTTTCATTCCCTTGTGACACTATTACACTCTACTTCTTGTAAAATATCCCAAAAATATGCCTTCATTAGCTCTACTATGAACCTTTCCAAGATTGTCTTCATCTCTCTAAATATAGCTTTTACTTTTATTTTTTTGAAGTATTTCACTATTGGAGCCTTTCCATGTCATAACTCATAAGATGTCTTACCATATTTCCTCTGCTAAATTAATTTTCAAGTGTATATACTACTATACGTATCACTTCTCTCTAATAAACCTTTGGTAAGCTTTCTTCTTTTATCATTATCCTTACTGCTTTATGAGTTGTTCAATTCATTCTTTCTACTATATCATTATGTTGTGGTGTTATAAGGGCTAATAACTGTCTCTTAGTGCCATGTTTCTCTTAGAAATTGTTAAATTTATCAGAACCTAACTCTCCTCCTCTATCATATCTTAAGTATTTGATTTTCCTATACACTCCATTTGGAAACTCTTGCTTTAAATAACTTGAATTTCTCTAATGATTTTGATTTCTCTATTAAAAATGCAACCCAGGTCATATATAGAATAATAATCAATAAAAAACATGAAATAAATATTACCTTGTAAGCTTTATTTTTTGGTTGGACCACACAGGTCCATGTGTACAAGATCCAACACACTAATACATTTGGGGTGAAATTGCGACGGCAATTTGCGACGACAGGCAAATGTCATGCGGTTTTGGCTTTTTTTTTTCAAATATAGCCCGACACCGTCACAATTTGTGATGACAATACATTTGGCAACATCGCCATTGCGACATTGTCGGGATATAAGGACCAAAAAAAAAGGAACGTTGTCATTTGTGTTTTCAACAGCGCCGTAACCCTCTGCGAAATCACATCAGGATATAAGGGCCAAAAAAACAAGAACGTTGTCATTTGTGTTTTCAACAGCGTCGTAACCCTCCGCGAAATCACATCGGGATATAAGGGCAAAAAAAACAAGAACGTTGTCATTTGTGTTTTCAACAGCGCCGTAACCCTCCGCGAAATCACAGCTACAATTTCTGAGTACGTTGGGTTTATTTTTCTTTTGTCATTATTATGTAATCTGGTATTCAGCTGTTAGAGAGCTAAAATACCCAGAAATGAGGACATATCTATGTTGAATTTATTGTTAGCGGCTTTGGTTATTTAGAAGTTTAATTTTATTTGTTCATCTTTCAAGCATAAACATTTTGTGGACCGTAACGTCTTCATTGTTTCGGGTATGCAGTGAAACAGCCCTAACTTGCAATTGCAATGTTGTCGGGATATAAGGGCAAAAAAAAAAGGAACGTTGTCATTTGTGTTTTTAACAGCACCGTAACCCTCCGCGAAATCACATCAAGATATAAGGGCAAAAAAAACAAGAACGTTGTCATTTGTGTTTTCAACAGCGCCGAGAGAGATTCCCTCCGTGAAATCACAGCTACAATTTCTGAGTACGTTGGGTTTATTTTTCTTTTGTCATTATTATGTAATCTGGTATTCAGCTGTTAGAGAGCTAAAATACCCAGAAATGAGGACATATCTATGTTGAATTTATTGTTAGCGGCTTTGGTTATTTAGAAGTTTAATTTTATTTGTTCATCTTTCAAGCACAAATGTTTTGTGGACTGTAATGTCTTCATTATTTTGGGTATGCAATGAAACAGCCCTAACTTGCGACTACCTTCACGGTACTTGTGTACATTATCATGTTGTCTTTACAGTGACTGTCCTCATTCAAGTGGCAATTACACAAGGGACAGTCACTATGAGATGTCCTCATTTGTGACAAGGACAGTCACACTTAGGACATCTCATAGTGATATTCCCTTGTGTAATTTCCACTTGAATGTATTGCTATTGAACCACATTAATGCTTTTCTTCTTCAACAAATGAGGACAGTCACTGTAAAGACAACATGATAATGTACACAATTACCAAAAAATGATCTTGTTAATTGATGTAACACTTTGTCTTGCTCACTCACTATCCTTCACTAGGGTCTCTTTAGGCCAATGTTTTGACTTGATAGGGTACTTAACTATCCCTACACTCTTTAGGTATCTCTACCCAAGATCCCACTCCTTCAACTAGTGCACACCAACAAGAAATACAATGAACTCTGCTCAATACCAATCTAGCTACTAGGACACTCCTAGTCTTGTCTTCACAAATTGAAACACATTCAACTAGAACTTTACTCCATGGAGAGGCTGTTAGAGTAGTCATATTATAGCTAATAATTAATTTATTTAATTATTAGTCTATTATTCTCTACACTTAAGTTAGACTTAGGCATCTCATTATTCTTTAGGGTTTTTTCCTTTAGGGTTTCGGTATCCTTTATAAGGATTCACCGCTTTGTAATTCATAAGGAGATTGTATTTTAATTTCATTTGGTTAATAGAAGATTTATTTTCTTGCAACATGGTTTTGCAGTCTCTGGCCTTTTGGCCGCCATAGCTGCTTTCTATCTTCTGTCTTGCTTCTTCTTGTAGCAGTCTTTGCATGCAGGTGTTCTTGGGAAGATTTGATGGTTATCAAATTCTACATGGTATCAGAGCTCTCCTACATCTGGCTGTTCATACTCTGTTAAAACAAGCGAGGGTTTGAAGGTTTCACAGCTGTTTCTAGCATTCTTCATTGATTCTGGGGGGTCTCTATTTTTTGAGGCACTGGGCCCAAACGGACACTTCCATTGCGTCCAGAAGGCCCAAAAACCCCAGAATCCATATAAAGCTTGTTCGATTTGGACACCAGGGCTCTGGAGAATTTTTTCAGCCTCCTACGGGCCGTACGGCACGAGAAACGAAAAAAAATATATTAAAAAATCTTGTTTTTAAGGTTTTTTTGCATTTTATGTACCGCGTGCAGTGTTATTTTAAATGCACCGCCAGCGCGCCGCCGCCGCACCACCGCCGCCGGCCAGCGCCCGGCGGCCACCCCTCTGCACTGTGCGGTCTCTTCATGCCGCCTCCCGGCCCACCACCCGCAGCGGTTCCCCACCGCCACCGCGCCACCCGCGGCCCGCCCAGCTGCTGCCCAGCCCGGCCGCCACCCCGGCTCCGCCAGCGCCCCCGCCGCCCTCCGCTCTACTCCGCCGGCCCGCGCCCCCGCTCCGCTCTGCAGGCTTCGCCCGGCCCACCGCCGCTCCGCTGGCCCCCGCCGCCGGTGGCGGCCCGTTTCAGCCCCCGCGGGCTCATTTTACAGCAGTGCGGTCATATGACCGACCAGGGGCTGCGGCCCAGCCCCCGGAGCGCGCCATGTGCCCGGGGGCCTATTTTTTTAGCCCCTAGGGCTCTTTTTTTGCCTTTTTGGGGGTACCTGGGCCTTTTTCGCTCTACAGGGAGCATACGGGGGTCTTTTTCTGACTTCCATATATCGTCGGAAAGCTCTTTCCGAGCACTTTTTGATGGTGGAGGTTAGGGTTTTTGGTTCCACCGTTTCAATAGTATTTTTTTTGTTGAAGTCTGATATCTCTTTTTGCCTTCCGGGAGTCATATCTGGCTCATCCGGACTCCTTTTTTGGCAAACAAGATATCGTCGGAAAGCTGGTTCAGTGTACTATTCAGTGGCAGAGGTATTTCTTCTAAATTCTGCTCCAAGTTTTCACTCCTCCGAGTTATGCAGTTTATGCCCTCTGGTGGTGTGCTTGGTTCTACAGGTCCGGGGATCTCTTCTTCTGGTTTCTTAGTGCACTCTTCTTTCTGACTTCTGAGCTTGCATGCTCTTTCTGATGTATCTTTGTTCTGTAAACGCACTAAGATAAAGTGCCCTCTTCTGCATTTCTAGGATCTTTATCACCTGGTTCAGTTTTAGTATTCGCACTCAGTTATAAAGTGCCATGGGGGGATTCTGATGCATTTGCCACTATAGGCGCATCCACTCTTGTCAAGTGAGCATACCTTCCATGACATTAGCCCATGTAGACTGTGTCTGTGACACCGCCCTTTATCCTGTGTGTGTGCTTCTGTTGCACTGTTGGTGTTCCTGGTTCTTCTTCTGCAGTTGTTTTCTGGCATCGCATTTCAGTGTTCCTGTCACCTCTCCCAGTTCAGCATTATGGGGGGGTTCACCTGTTGGTTCTATTGCTTCCTGGTTCGATTGATCAGCTCTTCAGACACTTGTCTTCTCTACTTGGTCATGCACTTCAGTGGGGGTTCCAGCAGTATCTTCTGACAGAGTTTTCAGACATGCTTCGGAGGAGCTTCTTGCTCTCTTCTTGTTCCTTTCTCTGAGACATCTTTTGCTTTATGTTTTGGGTACCTGATCAGGCCTTGTTGCCGGGACCCATAGCTCTTTCATGCATTTTTGTTTTCATGCATCTTGTAGTCCTTAGTTGTTTAGCTTCTCCCTAAGTTACACTTAAGGGGGGGTGTTAGAGTAGTCATATTATAGCTAATAATTAATTTATTTAATTATTAGTCTATTATTCTCTACACTTAAGTTAGACTTAGGCATCTCATTATTCTTTAGGGTTTTTTCCTTTAGGGTTTCGGTATCCTTTATAAGGATTCACCGCTTTGTAATTCATAAGGAGATTGTATTTTAATTTCATTTGGTTAATAGAAGATTTATTTTCTTGCAACATGGTTTTGCAGTCTCTGGCCTTTTGGCCGCCATAGCTGCTTTCTATCTTCTGTCTTGCTTCTTCTTGTAGCAGTCTTTGCATGCAGGTGTTCTTGGGAAGATTTGATGGTTATCAAATTCTACAGAGGCTGGCCACTAGGACCTCTATTGGTTTCAATATTACTCCTTCACCTATACTTTTCATCAGTACTTCAATCCGGTTCATCAAACCATGCCAATTGCACCCAAAAATAGGCTGCTAGCAATTAGGCCTTTGTCAAGCCTTTTTGTTTATATTAAGCCACCTAAAGGGCTTAGGATTCAGATGCCCTTTATTGAGAACTCCAAGATATCTAAGGTCTTCTCCTCCTAGATTTTTTGTACACCAACTGCTACAGCCATGCCTGAAAACAAGTATTTTGACACAACTTGGACAGTCTGACTAAGAGTTTGTTTTCTTAGCAGCCAAAGAAACTCACCCAATCTTCTAATTTGACTTGGGGCTTCTTTAGATGTGTGTCTACCTCTCCATGAGATTTTAGTTGAAGCAACCAATGCATTCAACTTGTTGTAATCTTCTTGTAATGATTTGTCATCCCTAACTGTGCTCAACTGACTCACCTAGGACATCATTGCAAACATAGAAAATGAGCTTCCCAGGGCCCCTCCTTCCAAACATATAGTACATGGAGTCTCCTCACCCATTCCAAGAGCCTGTACAAAATTGACAATGGAATGATGAGCTAAGACTCCATTTGTTCAACCTGCCTGGTTCAAACCAATGATAGGGTACTTAACAAAAGAATTAACAAACTAGTTGGAATGCTTCAAAACTCAAAAAAAACACAACACAGAATAAAAAAACAACTTGTACTAACTTTTCCAATAGACACTGCGAGCTATCTAATCCATTAATCAACTGAAAACAAAGAAACAAAAAAACTCAAGAATTCACTAAAACCGTGTTACTCTACAAATCTTCTTAATTCCAAATGTTTTTCCCCCCAACCTTTTGCACAGATCGATGGAGGCCTCTTATAGTTGATATGATGCCTAATTCAATGGTTTCATATAGTTACATAACCATCTTACTCGAAAATGCTCCCTTGCACAAATGTTGTCAATGTTGTGAATGACAACATTGACAACTTGTTACAACCTTTGGGATTTTGGTTCAAAACTTATTGTTCAAACACCATAAGACCCTAACCATGACTTAGTTAGGCTATTTAGACCTCACATAGGCCACTTCTACACTTATTTTCCCAATTTGACCCCTAAATGCTTCATTCCCACTTTTGCCACAATATTGGTAACTTGGGTACAAATTGGCACTTGCCTTCACAAAGGTCACACATGAGGACATCTCACAGTGATCGATTTTCCCTTGTGTAATTTCCACTTGAATGTATTGCTATTGAACCACATTAATGCTTTTCTTCTTCAACAAATGAGGACAGTCACTCTAAAGACAACATGATAATGTACACTCACTGTAAGGACAGTCACAAATGAGGACATCTCACAGTGACTGTCCCTTGTGTAATTGCTGCTTGAATGTATTGCTATTGAACCACATTAATGCTTTTCTTCTTCAACAAATGAGGACAGTCACTCTAAAGACAACATGATAATGTACACTCACTGTAAGGATAGTCACAAATGAGGACATCTCACAGTGACTGTCCCTTGTGTAATTGTTGCTTGAATTACACAAGGGACAGTCATTGTGAGATGTCCTCATTTGTGACAAGGACAGTCACACATGAGGACATCTCACAGTGATTGTCCCTTGTGTAATTGCCACTTGAATGTATTGCTATTGAACCACATTAATGCTTTTCTTCTTCAACAAATGAGGACAGTCACTCTAAAGACAACATGATAATGTACACTCACTGTAAGGATAGTCACAAATGAGGACATCTCACAGTGACTGTCCCTTGTGTAATTTCCACTTGAACTACATAAGGGACAGTCATTGTGAGATGTCCTCATTTGTGACAAGGATAGTCACACATGAGGACATCTCACAGTGATTGTCCCTTGTGTAATTGTCACTTGAATGTATTGCTATTGAACCACATTAATGCTTTTCTTCTTCAACAAATGAGGACAGTCACTCTAAAGACAACATGATAATGTACACTCACTTTAAGGACAGTCACAAATGAGGACATCTCACAGTGACTGTCCCTTGTGTAATTGCCGCTTGAATTACACAAGGGACAGTCATTGTGAGATGTCCTCATTTGTGACAAGGACAGTCACACATGAGGACATCTCACAGTGATTGTCTATAATGTCCCCCTTTTGGTTAACTTGGAAAACATGAACAATTACTCCACTTCTCAGACTTACTCTATCAGATACTTACAATTAAACTAAGTAATGGAGGTTACTTAAGATATCAACCGCTATTTCAGATTCAATCACAATATGTGTGCAAGATGATATTGATACCAATATGTTTAATAGCACTGTCGGATATAATGATATGAAATATGCTATGAATATGATGTTTCCTATCACTTATAGTGATAGTATAATGATGCTATATCTGATATAAACAATATCGATATACAATCAATAAGTATTTCTTATAGCAATGTATTTGCTGTGTCTGATATGATGATGTAATTATGCAAATGTGTAATATCGCTATGAGTGATATGTTGCTATTTCAGATTCTGAATTATATGCTTGCAACTTCAAATATTGATGATGTTTCTGACTATCCTTTCTATCTGTGCAATCATGGTGTTGTCTCTGATCTGCAATGATAAACTTGAAACCAAACTGCCAAAGGCAGATGCTCTATTGAGTATATCCAAATATGGATAAGTAAATAAAGTTCTAATGATGCCTTGAGTGACTGATGAGAATGCATTCTTATATTGTCTTTAACAAATGAAGAGATGCTATGAATGAGACGTGTCTTGTTTCTTCCTCCATGTCCCTTTGTTAATCACACCTTTCCATAATCCGACAGTTCACATAATATTATTTCATTATTTTCTGATCATAGATAACTCCCAGATTGACTCAATATCAAATCTTTTTATGAAGGTAATCTTCCCTAATTGGTAGTGCAACCAGTAGTTAACATCCATTGTGTTTGTATTAGTTTGGTCTAACTATCATTAGTATTTAGTCAATCGATATTAACTCTTGCCTTATCCCATATTGTTATGATTATATCCAATCTTTCTACTCTGATATAAGTCGATATCATTTTCTGATAATTGTCCATTTATTGGTTGATTGCTGGTAATGGAGTTTGATCTTCAAATTGACTTCCATTCCTCTTAATACTTAAGGATACATTGTACTTATTATCCATGACTGATGCCTCATTCATCAATAGCTTGTGATATAATCACTGATGCTTTTGTGTTTCTACAAGATGTGGTTTATCTCAGACAATCGATAATCTTTCAATCCTTTATTCGATATCCTCCTATGTGGTGTCTATTGATATAGATAGTAGAATTCAATCTAGTTTATGTTATTGTCATGATAACATAGGAAGTGATGGTGCATATTTGCTAGCGGGTCTTCATGTTTGATATTGCTTTATCGGATATGTCATTGTCTAAACTTGTGCAATTAATGATTATTTATAATATATGAATGGTTATCCTTCTTGCTTATCAATACATCTTCTGAAACACATAGCGACCTATCCCTTATTCATATCATGTTGATCTTGACTTCATAGTATTTGGTTCATTAATCATCCTCTCATGGTATCGATGTGTAATGACTAGTGATTGTTGTATCACTTCTTCATTCCTCATCGTGATAGATAATGCAGATGTTTAATGTAGATGTATATCGATTACAGATATTCGATATTGCTTTAAACGTTATTATTATTATTATTATTATTATTAATGTTATTGTTATTATTCAATATTATAATTAATGATGTTAGTAATATTAATAATATTATAATAAATATTATTATAGTGATAACATATTGTTTTATATTGAGAGGTTTATTAATATTATTTATATATTAAAATTATTATATCAATAATTGATTTAATATTATTACTTAATATATTATTATAATATAATATATATAATTTATTAATAATTATTTATTATTAATTTATATTATAATTATAATCATAATTATATTATTTATTAATATTTTAATATTATTTAATTAACATATTACTTATTATGCTAACTATATATTATTATTATCTTTTGATAATAATTATATATTATTGTTATATACCGTTAATAATAGATGATTATATATCATCTAATCATTTTATTATTATACTAAGTTCAATATGTCACGGCTCATGACATTGTCCCTTGTGTAATTGCCACTTGAATGTATTGCTATTGAACCACATTAATGCTTTTCTTCTTCAACAAATGAGGACAATCACTCTAAAGACAACATGATAATGTACACTCATTGTAAGGACAGTCACAAATGAGGACATCTCACAGTGATTGTCCCTTGTGTAATTGCCACTTGAATTACACAAGGGACAGTCATTGTGAGATGTCCTCATTTGTGACAAGGACAGTCACACATGAGGACATCTCACAGTGATTGTCCCTTGTGTAATTGCCACTTGAATGTATTTCTATTGAACCACATTAATGCTTTTCTTCTTCAACAAATGAGGACAGTCACTCTAAAGACACCATGATAATGTACACTCACTGTAAGGACAGTCACAAATGAGGACATCTCATAGTGACTGTCCCTTGTGTAATTGCCACTTGAATGTATTGCTATTCAGCCACATTAATGCTTTTCTTCTTCAACAAATGAGGATAGTCACTCTAAGGACAACATGATAATGTACACTCACTGTAAGTGTACATTATCATGTTGTATTACAAATGGACCTTATGTTGGTCGGGATATAAGTGCAAAAAAAAAAAGGAACGTTGTCATTTGTGTTTTCAACAGCGCCGAGAGAGATTCCCTCCGCGAAATCAAGCGGGTTATCATTTGTGTTTTGAACAAAGCGGGTTGTCATTTGTGTTTTGAACAGCACCGAGAGAGATTCCCTCTGCAAAATCAAGCGGGTTGTCATTTGTGTTTTCAACAGCGCCGAGAGAGATTCCCTCCGCAAAATCACAGCTACAATTTCTGAGTACGTTGGGTTTATTTTTCTTTTGTCATTATTATTTAATCTGGTATTCAGCTGTTAGAGAGCTAAAATACCCAGAAATGAGGACATATCTGTGTTGAATTTATTGTTAGCGGCTTTGGTTATTTAGAATGCTTCCCCACAATACTTAATTACACAAGGGACAGTCACTGTGAGATGTCCTCATTTGTGACAAGGACAGTCACACATGAGGACATCTCACAGTGACTGTCCCTTGTGTAATTGCCACTTGAATGTATTGCTATTCAACCACATTTATGGGCCCATTTGGACCACGACACACAGTAGCATCTACAGAGAAGAATATCCCAGGTGTAACAAGTTGTAAGAATATACCAACAGTTCTAAGAAGTTCCCTAGCACGTAGTAGCATCTACAGAGAAAAATATACAACATGAGGGCAGCCACTGTAAAGACAACATGATAATGTACACTCATTGTATGTGTACATTATCATTTTGTCTTTACAGTGACTGACCTCATTCAAGTGGCAATTACACAAGGGACAGTCACTGTGAGATGTCCTCATTTGTGACAAGGATAGTCACACATGAGGATATCTCACAGTGACTGTCCCTTGTGTAATTGCCACTTGAATGTATTGCTATTCAACCACATTTATGGGCCCGTTTGGACCACGACACATAGTAGCATCTACAGAGAAGAATATCCCAGGTGTAACAAGTTGTAAGAATATACCAACAGTTCTAAGAAGTTCCCTAGCACATAGTAGCATCTTCTAATTGTCTATACCACTTCACAAGGTATTGTTTGCACACATTGTTTTTGGTTCTTTTGATGACCCTTGTTTTGAAATTGCTATTAGGCCTTGTAGCTTATATGTTTTGATTGCTGGAGAGCTTCTAAAGCTAAGCAAGAAGACCATTGCACGAGTTATAGCCACGCGCTCAGGTTTGAAAATTGTATATTTTAACTAGACTTTTAGCTTATTTTTGCTGTATATTTTAATCTAAAGGGAAGCATGGATGTGAACTTGAAAGAATTTTGTACTTAGTTCTTATGGAGAGAATAGTAGTAGTTTACGGTCTAATATCAAATAGAGTTTTCCAATTATAGAAAGTTAATGAATTCTAATAGCTTATATGTTTTGATTGTTGGAGAGCTTCTAGAGCTAAGCAAGAAGACCATTGCACGAGTTATAGCCGCGCGCTCAAGTTTGAAAATTGTATATATTTTAATCCTTTTGCCATGTCATGTAATATGTCTTGCCTTGTAGCTTATATGTTTTGAAATTATTGTTAGGCTTTGTAGCTTATATGTTTTGATTGCTAGAGAGCTTCTAGAGCTAAGCAAGAAGACCATTGCACTAGTCGTAGCTACGCGCTCAGGCATGAAAATTGTATATTTTTTAATCTAATGTATATTTTAACTAGACTTTTAAAATATTAAAGGATTTAACTAGGTCTAAGAAGATTTGTGTACTTTTGACAATTTTGCTTAGTCACTGAAAGTTGTAGACCGAAGTTTTCATAGCCCAATTTTTGCTTCCTGCGAAGAACGATCATGTCAGATAATATAAGTGAAGAACAAAATAGGGAGACAATCGCTAGATTGTGGTCTAACTTGAAAAGAAAAGGTGATGGAAAATGTTATTGTCCCTGCAAAATTTGTAAGGGCTTAAACCGTAGAAGACTGCTAATCAAAACAGTTAAGAGACATTGTAGGGAGAATGGTCACATTAAAGGGGGGCATGACTATCATCCACTGGTAAGTTGTTCATTATATCATTTTAATAATTTATATACATATGAAATCACTTGATGATGAGTTGAAGATCATGGTTTATTTATGTTAATCAATTTTATATAGGTTGATCTCCCCAGGGAAGTACATGATATGGAGGAACATGGGGGTGCGAATATCCAAGGTGAAGATAATGATCCCATGGAAGATGACGATCATGCGCCAGAAAACACAATTGAAGATGATGGTATAAATACATTGATCCATGACACATTTAGTCCAAGCGGATCTGATCATGATGATGATGATAGCCTCGATGTACCTCTACTTGAGAAGGCATACGAGCCCCTATACAAAGACTCCCAAACAACTCTTCTCTCTGTTGTATTGTTGTTGTTGAACTTGAAGGTTATGAATGGTTTATCCAACATAACAATGTCACGTATGTTAAGGTATGTCATATATGTCTTTATAGTTAACAAAGGGTGAATAATGTACCACTAATATTGTTTATATTAACAACTTATATTTTTTGCTGTAGATTGATAGGCGAGTTTTTGTTATCACCATCAAATATTCTACCTCGCTCATATCGAGAATTATCTGCTATTATAAAAGATATTGGAATGGAGTATCAAGCAATACATGCTTGTCCCAATGATCATATTACATATTATAAAGAACATGAATTTGCAACACAATGCCCTGTATGTCATACGAGTAGATATCGAACAGATCGAATAACAAAAAAGGTGCCTCACAAGGTTCTTCATTACATCCCCATTATTCCACGGATGCGACAATTATTCAGGTGTACTAGCTTGGCACAATTTATGGATTACCATGCACGCAATAGAAGTCGAGATGACATTATTTGAATCCCTGCAGATGGTTCGGCATTTATGCACATAGAGGAAAAGTGGCAACACTTCAAAGAAGAACCTCGTAATCTCAGGCTTTCATTGGCAGCGGATGGTGTCAATCCATTTGGAGAGATGAGATCTGTTTGCTCGATGTGGCCTGTTTTTGTTATCAACAATAACATTCCTCCGTGGATGTCAATAAAGAGGGAGCACATTATGTTGGCAATGATTGTTCTAGGTATTTTATCATTTGATAGTTATTAATTTACATGTACTTACAAATCTTACAGTAAAATGGTCACAATAATTATGTAATGTTACTGTTCATTCAAGTAGGTAAATATCAAGTTAAAGATATGAATGTATATATTGAGCCTCTTATTGATGAGTTGGTGGAGTTATGGAACGGTGTCACTATGTATGACGTGTCTAGACCAATAGGACAAAGACAATTTCAATTTCATGCAATACTTGTATGGACAATACATGATGCCCCAGGGCTAACACATTTTTGTGGTATGTTATAGTGAATTCAAGTTGCGCATGATAATTCTAATTATAAAAATCAACATATTTAATAATCCAATTATATCATTATCTTGTAGGTCTTCAAACAAAGGGAAAATTTGCATGTCCAGTTTGTGGTCCAAAGATGAAATCTCGTCATTCAAAAAGTTTAGGAAAGCATGTGTTTGATGAGTACAGACACTTCCTCCACAGGAATCATAAGTATCGAAGTATGGAAAAACATCTTTTCAATGGGAAAGAAGAGACTACATCAAAGCCATGAAGAATGACACCTCGCCTATGGAAGTTGGAATATAATAGAATTAATCGTCGAGGTAATGTCGTTCCACTTAATGGTTTATGTTTGTAATTTATATATTTCTATTGTGATTTTTGTTTACTAATTATGTAATTGATGATCGTGAAGGTCGTCAAGGCACTACTGACAACCTTCCAAAGGGACTAAAAAGCTATCCCAGACAATTTAGTAGGTTGCCCTACTACGAGGACCTACAAATTGTGCATTTGTTTGATCTTATGCATGTTGGAAAGAATATAACAGAGACATTGTGGAAAATACTGGATGGAAGGCGTGACAAAGAAAAAATTCTCAAAATTTGTAATGAGATTCATGAATCCAATCATGCACTGAAGAATTTCATTCACTCAAATAGCAATAGAGATCAGATTAATATAAGTGCCCTTCCTTGGTTATTAACGGAGCAGCAAAGTGATTCCATAAAAGAAGTCATACGAAAAATTTGATTTCCCACAGGATTTGCTGGGAACATAAGCAATCTCATATCAAAGAAAAGTGAATTTGGGCCAGGGCTCAAAACGCATGATTGGCATACTTTCATCAAGGTAAGTTATGTTTTTCTGTATTTACAATATATTCATAAACTACGTGTACTATTCATTATGTTATGTTAGAAAATAATGAAATGATTGGTTTATAATTACTGCAGTACGTGCTACCTCTATCTCTCCCAGAGCACTTCAACAATAACATCAAACAAGTGATATATGATCTTGAAAAATACATGAGGTAAGCAGTAATATCTGTTCAATTTGTTGTATATATTTATTATATTCGTGATTTGTTTTTCTTGCTATGTAATCTATTGTATATTATTTTGTAAAGTCTCGTATTTATATATTTTTTGTGACTTGAATCTCTTAATGTAGGTGGTTGTCATCTAAAGAAATCCATAAAGAAGATATAAACTGTTGGAAGAGAAGAATTCTTCATTTACTGTGTGAAATGCAAAAGTGTCTACCTCCAACTTTTTTCAATGCACAAGAACACTACCTCATACACCAAGTTGAGGAGATTGAATTGTGTGGACCTGCACACACTAGGTCAATGTGGATGGTTGAGAGGCACTTGAAATCTTTGAAGGCTTTGGTTCGACAAAGAGCACATCCTGAGGGTTCTATGGTAGAGGGATACATGGTATACCAGACTATGGTGTACATTACTGAATATCTTCCTAAGTTTGCTTCAAATATCCATATAGATCGCATTTGGGATCTTGACCCTTTTAAAAAATTCAAAGGGGAGTACTTGATGGGGAAAGGTAGATTGAGGAAAGTGACAGGTAATAAATTATAAGATGTTATTGTAATAAATTATTTCTTAATCTTCAAAATAAATCGGTTGTAAGTCGTCTATTTTTTTTTTGTACAGTTTCTCGAGAGTGGGATGCACTACATTTGTATATTGCAAACAATCTTGATTGGATGATGGTATGGATTGAATGATGTCAACATTCTGGTCACACATTAACATGGGAAGGTGTATCTTCATTGGTTAAAGAAGCTCATCGTAATGGAGATTCTAATGTTACGCAAAGGGAAATAGATTTAGCATATGGTTTAAGAGATTTCCAGGTACGTACAAAATTATTAATCACCCGTATGTTTATCAACTCACGATATAATAATTTTGACATGTTTCACATATTATTGCAGGTTAAACACCAAAAGGGTATGTTCTGTAATGGTCAAAAATTTCGCGTCAAAGTGTTGGATGACACGAAGAAAATTTGTGATTCTGGAATAACTGCAGTCTTTCAAGTGACTAATATTTCATCTAGAAATGACTTAGATCCTCAAGAGTCTAAAAATCAATACTATGGCATTTTGGATGATATACTTGAGTGCGACTTTAGTTCTTTCAAATTAGTACTCTTCGTTGTCAAATGGTACAGGCTACGACTTAATCCAAATGATCCTAATAGAACTGTTATTGAACATGATAATGGATTTACAATGGTTAATACAAGGTCGTTTGAGCCAGTTGGGGATGAGCCCTATGTTCTTCCAAGCCAATGTGAGCAGGTATTTTACTCAGAGGTTTCACATAAACTGGGTTGGTCATTTGTTGTTAGACATGAACCGAGAGGAAGGCCGATAAAGTATAATGCGATGGAAGAAGAAGATACCGAAGAAGTAGAAGATGATGTAGATGATGATCACGATCGACAATTATTGGATGATGTTCCTGAGACAAATTTTCATGAAGAAGAAGAAGAAGATGATGACGATGATGCTGCTACTGATGATGATGATGAAGATGATGTTGATGTTGATGATGATGATGTTGATGATGACGACAACGACGACGACGACGACGACGATGACGATGATGATGATGACGATGACGAGGATGATGATGATGATGATGATGATGATGATGATGATGAAATTTAAAGGTATGCCATCAATCCTTAATGTATTTAATATTCATTTCTTGATAGAAATATATTTGTCTTAAATGGTTACATAGTTTATTCATTATCTATTTAAAAGCTACAAGTTTCAACTACAAATAGAATACTGCTAATCTAAATTAATTAAATAAAACTATTTAAAACACATATTAATGTGAGCCTGATTTAAGTGTTATAATGTGTACGTTTTAATATTTTTAATTTTTATGTGATGCTTATGATGGATGTGATTATGATTATGATGTGATTATGCTCATGATAATTGAATTACATTTGCAGGAAATTGAACCCCTTTCAAGAGCATCCCGCACAGTCTCATGGATCGACAGGTATAAGTCAATACACCTTATAGAAAGTCTATTTAATACACTTATCAATAGTAAGATTGATGTCTTCTAAGATCTCTCCCATTTGCAGGTACCAGCAAATAGGTATTTGTCAAAAGTGTCTTCCTCGAGTGAGGGAAATATAGGAATAGAAGAGGAAAGTGAGATATGCAGTTTATCTAGAATAGGGAGATTAACTAGAGGTCAAAGGACTAGAAGGAAATTCAATAAACACATGAAATTTTTCCTTGCTCAAGGGGGGTCATGTTCTTATGATGATGAGACGAAAGGTGACATCGAGGTGCCCTTGAGGTACCAACATCTACAGAAACATTGGGTACCCAAGGAACTTCCTCCAATAAACACTGATTTTTGTGTTAATGAGAGGATATATCGCATAGCACCATCATCATTACATGGTTTGGGCCTATTTTCTATGGATGGCATAAAGGTGTCTTACAAAAAAGTTTCTGAATTGATGGAGTATGTTGGACCATGTTACGATTACAAAAGTTGGATGCATATTGTTCAATATAAAAAAAGTATGCGTAGGTATGCACTCTCGGCAAATTATATACAACAGCAAGACAATAATCAAAGTAAAAGTGTGGCTATATACATTGATGGAAGGCCAAAAGCAACAGGGAATATTGCGGGTTTTATAAATAGTACACGACCTGGGTCAACTATAAAGCAACCCAATTGCATATTTGAGGCGCGCGAGGGAAATCGTGTATTCATCTGTGCGATAAAATCAATATGTGCAGGGGAAGAGCTGCTTATTGATTACAATTTGAACCGCATAGATACAAACGAGGCTACTATCATGGGGGTGGTACATACTATTAAACCAACTTCTAATCACCAACATACCATTTAGTTATTAAATTTTTGGCTAACATTTTTAGACTTGATCTTTGACACAAGGGCACAATATGAAGCAACCGCCCGAAGGTGATGGTGATGATATTCCTAGCTCATCTACACATGAGCAGGTAAAACTCATTGTAATTGTGCAAACTAGATAGAAGCAAAATGTTATTTTTTTTAATGTTATTTTCTTCATTGTTTTAGAGTAATTTTGATAATACTAATACTATTGTTGTCACAGAGGGCCGGTGGTCGGAGAGAGGGAAAGCAACCTGCAGTCCCTCAGGAGTTCCCCCTTGTGGACCCTTTTTTTATTGATTTAGCAGAGACCGATGACCCGATCGGTTCCATTAAAAAGCTGCTAAAGAAAATTGGGAAAGAACTTCTACGTTTGGTATCCATACATCCTCAGACTCAGGAAATAAAAGACAGGGCAGCTGAGTTGTTGCGCACTTCTGAAAACTTTAAAGTAAGTATTAATGAAATTTTTAATTATTACAAGAGTTCAATAATGGTTTTTATGTTATGCTCTTTTATGACATTAATTAAAATATGGATGCATTGTCTTTACAGAGTTATTTGCGTAATTTTGAACCCCATTCCCATGATGAGGCCGGTATTGCAAGTGGTTCAGGTAGATCACATGTTCCATTCCCCACTTGTGTTTTCCACTGAATATATATAGGAATGATCATAATCATTGACAATACATGCTCGAACAATCTTTTTTTTAATGCTCTAACAATCTTGTCCATGCTAGTCCACGCGTTCTATATTTATGCATGCTCTAACAATTTTATTCTTCAGCTCCTTTCCATGATGATATGACAACGCTGCCTCCATCCAGGACAGCCACAAATGTCTTGCCGACTGCCATGTCAACAACACATAGCCTAAATGCACCAACTGTTGCACCATCTACTAGTACACAAATCCCTCTTTTTCTCTCTTTTGTTATGTGTTTAAGTGTTATGTGTTTACGATGTAGATCCCTTGATTGTGTTTGTGCCATGGGTGCTCTGCACCAATTTATTTCCCTTGAAGTATTATTTCTTGGAGGCATTTGATAATGGTTTTCATTTTTTGCAATAGGAGATGCAACAAGTCCCGATGCAACATCATTTCCTAGATGTTCCGGTGTTCCTAGTACGGGAATGGTGAAGGATTGCGTATTGATCATCAACGACAATGAAGGCATTCCCTTAAAAGTAGCCAAAGTTCCAGGTACTTTAAAGTTATTATTATTCTATAGTGATATAATAGTAATTTAGTTTTTGATCACTCTTCATCGACTAATGATCCCATGATTATTTTGTAGGGAATGATATTTTTTGGTGAAAACTTGGTGACGAGTGTTTGCGGATATTCGGGCCCACCATACGTAAATGGTGGAACATCATATCCTAACTAAAACCCCAAACCACTATTTTGATTTCATATCATTGCTAGAATAGTTTTCCTTTTCATCAATTTCTTGAACTATATTAAAGGTAGCTTCTCTTCATTTATGAGTCTAACATGTTTTTTTTTACTTAAAAGGTGGAATAACCAAGATAAAAAGTTGAAGGATGATCTTGTACATAGTATGACCCAACTTTTTGGACCTCGTGCATTCGAGAGAAACAAGCTCCTTGAAAGAGCTGGTTTATGTTTGAAGTATATTAGGGACCAGTACAGGAAATATTTAGAGGTTAACCCAAGGCACGAGCGTCCGCCCTGTGTTCTTGAGGCTGAGTGGCAGGCTTCGATTTTGGATGGAAAGTATAAAGCCGACATGAAAAAAGGAATTATGCCAGTAGAGAGTAGAGCAAGGTATGTGATACTTTTGAGAATGTAATTATGTACTAATTAACCTCTAAATTTTTCTTGTACTGGTCTCTAACATATTTCAAACTTTTCATAGATTGCCTGACACATAAAAGGCAACAAAGGCAAGATTAGAAAAGCACGGGACACACAAGCTCGGCTCTGGTGGTTTTTCCAAACTTCAAGCACGAGTTGTAAGTATTAGTAAATGAAAACTTGTATCAATTTTTTTATATATTGCAAGGAAATTTTTTTTGATCAAACAATGCAAGTAAAATTCACCATACCAAGCAAAAATGTAGGGGTCAGAGTTCAATAGATGCCTCATAGAAGAGGACAAGAGAATTGGCTTCCAACAAGGCTATAGAGCCGTGGCTGAACGGCTACGAGCTGAAATCAGTGTGCAAGGTTCAAATAATGATGCATCTGAGCCACAGGTAAATAAGCTAAATGAAATTTATTTCAAATTGAATACTTTACCAATTAGTCTATTTGATGTTAAGTTCTAATATAAAGTGAGTATATCTGTTTTAAGAAAGCAATGATAACAATGTGTAGGATATTGGAATGCAGCCTGACAATCCTTCTACACAATCTATGCATAATGAAGGTTCGCATGATGTGCATCCTAGTGGTGGAGGTATACATTTGCTATTAAAATTTTTATATGTAATTACAATTGGTGTTTGGATTAATGTAACATTTTGTATAGCAACTATAGAGGATCGAGGGGTCGGTGCTCATGAGCATGTTGAGGTTGAGTCTAGACAAAATGATGTGGCCAGATCAGGTAATTAAAGAGCGCCACAGTTATGTTCTTTAAAATAATTAAATACTTGTAACAATTATAATTAAATATTTTAAATTTAACTCTTTTATTTGTTATTGTAGAGGACCCCCCTTTGCAGCAGCATAGGAATTTGAGATCATCAAGAATAGAGAACAAAACAACTGATGAGGGGGGTATTGATGATAACACTGATGCTCCTCTTAGAGCTTACATAGAAAAAAAAATTAGAAAGAGAAAAAAGAAATGATTGTCATCTAAATACCTTAATTGATAATGACTGAATTTTATGTCTCAATGAATTTAATTATGTGCTAATGAATGTTCATGAATAATGTGTTTATTTTCATATTGATGAATGTTGTGTGTTAACGAATCTAATGTGTTAATGAATGTTATCATGTGATATTGATTGAATGTTACATTTTATTAATAATTAAAAGAATGAATGAATGTTAGATGTTAACGGGGAATGTAGAGTGATGTTAGGGGGAGGGGGGTGGGGCCAAATGAGCTTCCACCTTCACGTGGTTGGCCCTGTTTAGTAGAGAATATTAAACTATATTCTCGAAACAAAGTGAAGCTCAATAAGATACTAAATGAGTCAAAATGGTTATCAAGGTCCTCTATCCATAAGATACTTGTAGTCAAAATGGTTATTAATAAGATACTTGTAGTCAAAATGGTTATCTAGGTCCTCTATCCATTCCATAAGTTCTTCACCATTCAAACTTCCTCCATAACAAGGAATGTGCTCTAGGTTAGTCATGAAGCCTAGCATGGACTCTCTGTCAGATAGAGCCACTATTTCAGAGCCTTTTCTGTGCATTTCCTTCAAGCACTGTATAGTGTACGGATGTGAAAGGGAGGGCAGACTAGTGTGGAAGTTAGAGTATTTATATCTTATGCTTTGAGAGTTTATTTGGTAGATTCAAGACACCTTATATCAAAGTTATTCCTTTTTCTTATCTGTTGTTCTGTCAAACCCTCATTTTTTGGGTTATTGCATTCAAATGGCCTTAACTTGCAAATAAACCATAGGATATCCTCTGTTCTTTGTAAAATGCAAGTTAAGGGGGTTTATTTTCATATTTTAAAAGCTTTGGAACAGGATACTAAGCCAGAGAATTTCGAGAGCAAGCCCTAGGTCAAGAATCTCAATGTTCTTGACTAGGAGTTGATGGATTATGCAAGATCAGAGGGTAGCGGCAAGTAAAGGACCTCAAACCTTGTTGAATCTAGATCTGTAGAGCATGGTGGACATCTTCAAACTCTAATCTTGGTTTCATGCACCCATTTTCAATGCCTTGTTTTGGAACCCACACCCAAAGGCATGCATTAGGTCTGCGGACTCAATAAGGACATTGATATGCTGGAGTGGAGTCAGGGTCTGGGAGTTGGAGGATTGTTAGAACATCAAAAAGGGTACTCAAAAAACATATAAGTTCATAAGGTCCTTTGTCAAATTGAAGAGTTATTGCTGCAGAACAGGTTTTGGAGACCTACTAGAGTCACTAGGTCTATTTGTGATTTTGATGTCTTGGGTTGTTTGGAACACAACCAATGCATGATTCTGCATGTTTTAGGGAATCTTAAGAGTTTTCAAATGTTTGATTGGGTTGGCAAAGCCTAGGATCAATAAAGTCTCTTTTGGTAGAAAATCAGGGAACTTGTCCCTAAAAGGAAATTTGGTCTTGGTTGGGATTGAGTCAATAAGGTGTTAGAAGTATCTTGAAACCTTTGAAGTCCCTCTAGTACAGAGATTTTAAACTGGTCTGATAGAATCAGAGGCTAAATTGCTTAGGTGTAACATTTTGGTGTCTTGAAGTGGGTTGGGGCTTAAGACCAAGTTTCTTGCTGACCACTCTGCATCACATTGTCTTGCATGAAATTAGTCATTCTGTATACACTGGTCTAGTGTTGTCAATAGACCCAAATAGTTCAAAGATACTCAAACCAATCAGATGTTTTATGGGGTGCATTTTTGTGTTAGGTAGAAAGGATTCTTCATACAGGTGAAAGTCTCGAACCTTTCCCCACTCCCAAAAAAATATCACTTGTACTGTTATGAGCAATCATGAGGACTAGACAGATACATTATAACATATGTAATTGCCACTTGAATGTATTGCTATTTGATGCAGGAGCATCCTGGGTGTAAGAGCAATCTTGCATCACCAAAAAAAAAAAATTTCTGTTTTTGTATTCAATAAGGGCTATTTTGTGGAGAGCTGCTATTTATGGAAAGTTACTATTTTTGGTAATTTTTGTATGTGCTCAGAATGATCTGATTTCTTTCTTGGAGGTTCATTTTGGTCATATAAGTCTGCCAGTAAAGTTTCATTGCCAGATCAAGTGTATATTGGAAGATATTGAAGATTTTCGATATTGGCAGCAGGGTACAGAAACTTTGAACTCAGTTTTGAAGGCTTTAGAGGCCCCGGATGAGGTCAAAAATTTGGGTGACGGGCGCTTGTGTGGGTCAAGCCTGTAGAGCGCTTCATGGCGTTTCCGAAATGGGGTTATAATAGCCGATCGGGTCAACTGGTGATGACTTATGGTCTTCGGAAGTTGCGCCACCCGAAATGGCGAAAAATAATTTTCTTCAAAATTTCTGTTCGGGTTTCAAAGGTTATCTTGAGCCGACTATGATGTAATAAAATGTAAAATAAAATAATTCTAATTTTGGTCGGCCTTATTGGCTAAAAATTCTGGAACCTTCCCAGGCGGTGGAAAAATTGCCTATATAAGGAAGGCTGTATTATTGTCTTAGGCAGTTCAGAATAGTTCTGGGTAGTAGATCTGGGTAATAGTTCGAGGCTTTGTCCTACGGAATATTGTAAGGGAATGCCCATGTGGCTTTGCATATTGTAATTCTGAAAGTTTGTAATTCCACATTTGTGGAGATAATAAGAAGCCAATTTTCTGTTCTTGCATATTGTTGTTGTTTCTCTATTTCTGTTATGTGTTTGTGGTATTAAGGGGAGCACCCTTCATCAAGTGGTATCAGAGCCAGGTTTTCTTGAGCGTGTAAACAGATCGCCGACTGTGAGGCAGTTTGCGCCAGGACCGTGGTTAGGGTTTCAGCGCGCATCGCGAAAATGCCTCCACGAAGAGAACGTGGCGGAAGACCTGGTGCTGTGACACCTGAGGTTAGAGAGCTGCAGAGACAAGTGCGAGCATTGCAAGAAGAGATTCGCAGAGGAATGAATCTTAATGTCAGAGACGAAAGCGAGGATGAAGCCGAAGAAGAATATCAAGAAGGAGAAATTGAAATTGTGAACCAGGAGGAAGAAAGACTTTTTCGGGCGATTTCCAAGATTGGGAAAAGACCTAAGATTGAGGTTCCTACATTTTCTGGAAATCTTAACCCAGAGGAATTGATCGACTGGATCAATGAATGTGAGGAATATTTTGAGTATGAAGATGTTGAGGATCCTGATAGGGTCAAATTTGCGAAGGCCAGACTGAAAGGTCATGCGAAGATATGGTGGCAAGAGATTCAGTTGGAGCGAAATAGAAGGGGAAAAGATAAAATTACAAGATGGGATCGGATGGTGGATAAATTGAAGCAACAGTTCATTCCTGTTGATTATGAGCTTGACCTACTGAAGAAAATGCAGAGTTTGAAGCAAGCAGGAAGATCTGTTTAGGAGTATACAGAGGAGTTCTATCGACTTCTCATCAGAACAAGCCATGCAGAAGCTGATAAGGAGAAAGTTGCCCGATACCTTAATGGGTTAAGGCCAAGCATTCAGGAGGAGCTGAATCTGGTTTGAATGAATAGTATTGAAGAGGCATACCAGTTTGCCCTAAAAGTAGAGGAAAAGCTGAACAAGAAGTTTGAGAGCAGACAAAATGAAAGAGGTCACGGTGGACAATCTGGTGGACGGTCATATGGTGGCCGAAATGAAGATCTGAAAAAGAAGGATGAGGCCAGTAGCAGTCAGAATCAGCGAGGAAATAATTTCAATTGCTTCCAAGATCAGAATAATAGAGATCAAAGAGGGAGAGGAAGAGGACAAGGATCTGGAAGAGATGGCTTCTGTGGAACATGTTTTCACTGTGGAGAAGAAGGTCACAGGGCATTTGAATGTCCTTAGCGCCAAGGCAGAACAGACAGGAGAAATGAAGGCCAGGCCAGAGTTGCACATGTAGATGAAGATGCCAGATCATCAAATTCTGAAGATGCTAAAAGAGGAGAAACGTTGATTAACAGAAGAGTCCTGTTGAGTGGTGAGAATGAACCTGAGCAAAGGAGGAGCCTGTTTCGCACCAGGTGCAAGTGTGAAGGTAAATGTTGTGATGTGATCATTGATAGTGGAAGCACTGACAATTTGGTGTCAGAAGAGATGGTAACAAAGTTGAAGCTCAAGAGACAGAAACACCCACATCCATATCGGATTGCCTGGGTACAGGATGACCACAAGGTCATGGTCAATGAACAATGCCTAGTAAAGTTCAAGGTTGGCGGATACCAAGATGAGGTATTGTGTGATATCATATCTATGGATGCATGTCATATGTTGTTGGGTAGACCATGGCAGTTTGACAGATGTGCTGTACATGATGGTCGTGCGAATACCTATTCCCTGACAAAGGATGGAGTGCGACATAAGCTAAAACCATTGAAGGAGACCGAAGAAAAAGTATGTGGTAATGCAAGAATAACATTTGTTGATGGAAAAAATTTCCTAGATGGTATGAGGCATGAGCATGTATATTTTGCTTTAATTCCAAAAGCTGGTAAAGAGGAAGTAGAAGATGTTCCTATAGAAGTTGCAGATTTGTTGAATGAGTTTCAAGATATTGTATCTGATAACATGCCTGATGGATTACCACCAGTCAGGAAGATCAGTCATCAGATGGACTTGATCCCCGGAGCGAGTTTGCCGAATAAGGCAGCACACAGAATGACACCTGCAGAAAGTGAGGAGTTCAACAGACAAGTACATGAGTTGTTACAGAAAGGATTGATTCGAGAGAGTCTGAGTCCCTGTGCTGTGTCTGCGGTATTAGCACCAAAGAAGAATGGGGAGTGGAGGATGTGTACAGATTCCAGAGCAATAAACAAGATCACAATCAAGTACAGGTTTCCATTGCCACGAATGGATGATATTATGGACTGTTTGAGTGGAGCTGTGTATTCCTCAAAGATAGATCTGAAGAGTGGATATCATCAGATTCAGATCAGAGAAGGAGATGAATGGAAGACTGCCTTCAAGACAAAGGAAGGACTGTATGAGTGGTTAGTCATGCCTTTTGGGCTAACCAATGCACCGAGCACTTTCATGCGGCTCATGAACGAGGTTCTGAAACAATTTCTAGGTAAGTTTGTCATTGTTTACCTAGATGATATTTTGATCTTTAGTAAGACATTGGATGAGCATATGATGCATATTCGTATGGTATTTGAGAAATTGAGAGAAGAGAAATTATTGATTAATTTGAAGAAGTGCAGTTTTGTGAAGAAAGAGTTAGTGTATTTGGGATTTGTAGTTTCAGGAGAAGGTCTAAAAATGGACCCAGAGAAGGTACAGGCTATTCTTGAATGGCCTACTCCAAGGAGTGCTACTGAGGTAAGATCTTTTCATGGTTTGGCTAGCTTTTACAGAAAGTTTATCAGAAATTTTAGCAGTATTTGTGGACCCTTGACTGAAACAATGAGAGGAGATAGAAAAGAGTTTAAGTGGACTAATGGGGCAGAAAAGAGTTTTCAATTGTTAAAACAAAAAGTTACAGAACAACCTGTTTTAGCACTTCCAGATTTTAATAAGGTGTTTCAAGTAGATTGTGATGCTAGTGGTACTGCAATAGGAGCTGTTATGAGCCAAGAAGGTAAACCTGTTGCTTATTTCAGTGAGAAGTTAAATGATGCCAAGAGGAAATATTCTGTTTATGATCAAGAATTTTATGCTATAGTTCAGGCATTAAAGAAGTGGAGACATTATCTGCTTCCTAAGGAGTTTGTTTTGTATACTGATCATCAAGCTTTGCAATATTTGAATAGTCAAGGAAAGTTGAATCAGAGGCATTTGAAATGGGTTGAGTTTTTGCAGAGTTATACATTTGTTTTGAAACATAGGAGTGGAAAGTCTAATAGGGTTGCAGATGCTCTTAGCAGAAGGCAACTATTGCTGACAGAAATGCAGATTGAAGTGGTTGGGTTCAAAGAACTCAAGAATTTGTATCCAGAGGATCCTGATTTTGGTGAAGCTTGGAAAGCTTGTACAGAACCTGTTACTCTAGACAGGACGAAATGGCTGGATTTTATCATCCAAGATGATATGCTATTCAGAGGGAGTCAATTGTGCATTCCACGAAGTTCTATGAGGGAGAATCTCATCAAGGAGAAGCATAGCGGTGGATTGGCTAGACATTTTGGTCGTGATAAAACCGTTGGTTTGGTTAGTGAGAATTATTATTGGCCGCAGTTGCAGCAAGATGTGAAGAAGTTTGTACAGAGTTGCAGAGTATGTCAGATGGCGAAAGGAGTGAAGTAGAATACAGGGTTGTATCAGCCATTACCTGTACCAGAGAAGCCTTAGGAGGATATCAGCATGGACTTTGTTCTGGGTTTACCAAGGACACAGCGGGGACATGATTCAATTTTTGTAGTAGTTGACAGATTTTCAAAGATGGCACATTTTATTCCCTGCAAGAAGACTAATGATGCTGTTCATGTAGCAGAATTGTTTTTCAGAGAAGTAGTAAGACTTCATGGTTTGCCAAAGACCATAGTTTCAGATCGGGACACTAAGTTTGTTGGATATTTCTGGCGTACATTGTGGAAGAAGTTGAAGACAGATTTGAAGTTCAGTTCATCACATCATCCACAGACTGATGGACAGACAGAGGTGGTGAATAGGAGTTTGGGAAATTTGCTGAGATATTTGGTTGGAGATAAACCAACAAGATGGGATTTGATTTTACCACAGGCGGAATTTGCATACAATAATTCTGTCAACAGGAGCACTGGTAAATCACCATTCTAGATTGTATATGGAAGTAGTCCAAGAAATGCATCTGAATTGAGAAAGATAGATAAAGGAGAAATAAGTAGTGCTGAAGCTGAGGATTTTGTAGAACACTTGAAGAACATCCATGGGGAGGTAAGGAAGCATATTATCAAGATGAATGCATAGTATAAGGCTAAGGCAGATGAGAAAAGGAGGTATAAGGAATTTCAGGTCGGTGATGAAGTCATGGTTCATTTGCGAAAAGAGCGGTTTCCAGTTGGTACATATAACAAGCTGAAAATGAAGAAGTTTGGACCATGCAGGATACTGAAGAAACATGATTCAGGAAACGCATATGAGGTAGAATTGCCTACTGAGCTAAATATTTCACCAGTGTTTAACATTTCAGATCTGACAGAGTATCATGAAGGAGGTGTTGAAGATGAGATCACAACAGCACAATGGAGTATTCCAGCAACTAGTTCAGACACTAAGGAGATCGAAGATATACTGGACAGTCGTGTTGGCAGAAGCACAAGGAACAGGACATATGAAGAATATCTGGTCAAGTGGAAAGGACGACCTGTTGAAGATTCATCATGGCTGACAAAGGAGGAGGTTAGCCGTCTTGGTTTTCCTCTGCACACCTGAGTCGTGACAGGGTCACTTCTCAAATTACCCCGGGTGTCTGATGCAGGAGCATCCTGGGTGTAAGAGCAATCTTGCATCACCAAAAAAAAAATATTTCTATTTTTGTATTCAATAAGGGCTATTTTGTGGAGAGCTGCTATTTATGGAAAGTTACTATTTTTGGTAATTTTTGTATGTGCTCAGAATGATCTGATTTCTTTCTTGGAGGTTCATCTTGGTCATATAAGTCTGCCAGTAAAGTTTCATTGCCAGATCAAGTGTATATTGGAAGATATTGAAGATTTTCGGTATTGGCAGCAGGGTACAGAAACTTTGAACTCAGTTTTGAAGGCTTTAGAGGCCCCGGATGAGGTCGAAAATTTGGGTGATGGGCGCTTGCGCGGGTCAAGCCTGTAGAGCACTTCATGGCGTTTCCAAAATGGGGTTATAATAGCCGATCGGGTCAACTGGTGATGACTTATGGTCTTCGGAAGTTGGGCCACCCAAAATGGCGAAAAATAATTTTCTTCAAAATTTCTGTTCGAGTTTCAAAGGTTATCTTGAGCCGACTATGATGTAATAAAATGTAAAATAAAATAATTCTAAGTTTGGTCGGCCTTATTGGCTAAAAATTCTGGAACCTTCCCAGGCGGTGGAAAAATTGCCTATATAAGGAAGGCTGTATTATTGTCTTAGGCAGTTCAGAATAGTTCTGGGTAGTAGATCTGGGTAATAGTTCGAGGCTTTGTCCTAAGGAATATTGTAAGGGAATGCCCATGTGGCTTTGCATATTGTAATTCTGAAAGTTTGTAATTCCACATTTGTGGAGATAATAAGAAGCCAATTTTCTGTTCTTGAATATTGTTGTTGTTTCTCTATTTCTGTTATGTGTTTGTGGTATTAAGGGGAGCACCCTTCATCACTATTCAACCACATTTATGGGCCCGTTTGGACCACGGCACACAGTAGCATCTACAGAGAAGAATATCCCAGGTGAACAAGCTCTAAGAATATACCAATAGTTCTAAGAAGTTCCCTAGCACACAGTAGCATCTACAGAGAAGAATATACAACATGAGGGCAGTCACTGTAAAGACAACATGATAATGTACACTTATTGCATGTGTACATTATCATGTTGTCTTTACAGTGACTGTCCTCATTCAAGTGGCAATTACACAAGGGACAGTCACTATGAGATGTCCTCATTTGTGACAAGGACAGTCACACATGAGGACATCTCACAGTCACTGTCCCTTGTGTAATTTCCACTTGAATGTATTGTTATTCAACCACATTTATGGGCCCGTTTGGACCACGACACATAGTAGCATCTACAAAGAAGAAGTTTGGTATGCAATGGTCTTGAAACCTCCTGAGAAATTCTTGGTATGCATTTGTGTGGTGCAAAAGCTTCGTTGAAAGAGAAAAAGAAGAAAAGAATAGAAATGATTTTTTTTCTTTTTATGTCATATACTGTAACCAGCTACTTATAACTTGCAAAAATTATTATAACCATTTGAAATTGAAACTTAGTTTAATTTGAAACTGAGAACTACTTTATTAGAGCTTTTTGTGATTTAGATTCAGACATCAAGAACATTGTTTGCCTAATATTGTGATTAATGTTTATTTATTAATATCTCATACTGACAAACAATTGATAATTGTAGGGAAAACGTCATTGGGGGTCTTTGAGGATCCACCAGAAGCCAAGGAGAAAATGTATTCAAATGCTAAAGATGGTGTAATAGTCCTTATAGCTGTTGAACCTTGCTGTGTAGATCATCTCCGATTCTCCAAGTTCAACAGTACTGTGGTATTCCTTTGGATACTTCTAATGGTAAATTTCAGACATCAAGTTCTTTTCATATGAAACTACTACATTTGTAATCTGTAGTTTTAAACTTTTAGTTTATAAATGTTCATCAGCTTTAGTTCGTATGCTGCCATTTCAAGTATGATTAATGAAGTTACCTTTATCACAGGATGAAAGTGAGCAGTCAGCATACTGGTACGGAGCTGGTAGCATTGATACGGTGACTAGGGCATCGTTTAATGGTGGTATTGTGTTTTCCCGTGTTTAGGGCATCGGCCTTTTGAAGCATTGCCTTCATCTTTCTTAAGTCTGAGTTTTAAGTTTGTTTATCTCTCTCGGCGCTGTTGAAAATACAAATGACAACGTTCTTGTTTGTTTTGCCCTTATATCCCGATGTGATTTCGCGGAGGGTTACAGCGCTGTTGAAAACACAAATCCCTTGTGTAATTGCCACTTGAAGGAGGACAGTCACTATAAAGACAACATGATAATGTACACTTACAGTGAGTGTACATTATCATGTTGTCTTTAGAGTGACTATCCTCATTTGTTGAAGAAGAAAAGCATTAATGTGGCTGAATAGCAATACATTCAAGTGGCAATCACACAAGGGACAATCACTGTGAGATGTCCTCATTTGTGACTGTCCTTACAGTGAGTGTACATTATCATGTTGTCTTTAGAGTGACTGTCCTCATTTGTTGAAGAAGAAAAGCATTAATGTGGTTCAATAGCAATACATTCAAGTGGCAATTACACAAGGGACAATCGATCACTGTGAGATGTCCTCATGTGTGACTATCCTTGTCACAAATGAGGACATCTCACAATGACTGTCCCTTCTGTAATTGCCACTTGAATGAGGACAGTCACTGTAAAGACAACATGATAATGTACACATACAATGAGTGTACATTATCATGTTGTCTTTACAATGGCTGCCCTCATGTTGTATATTCTTCTCTGTAGATGCTACTATGTGCTAGGGAACTTCTTAGAACTGTTGGTATATTCTTACAACTTGTTACACCTGGGATATTCTTCTCTGTAGATGCTATTGTGTGCCGTGGTCCAAACAGGCCCATAAATGTGGTTGAATAGCAATACATTCAAGTGGCAATTACACAAGGGACAGTCACTGTGAGATGTCCTCATCTGTGACTGTCCTTGTCACAAATGAGGACATCTCACAGTGACTGTCCCTTGTGTAATTGCCACTTGAAGGAAAAAAGCATTAATGTGGTTCAATAGCAATGTATTCAAGCGGCAATTACACAAGGGATAATCACTCTGAGATTTCCTCATTTGTGACTATCCTTACAGTGAGTGTACATTATCATGTTGTCTTTACAGTGACTGTCCTCATTTGTTGAAGGAAAAAAGCATTAATGTGGTTCAATAGTGATGCAGAGTAGTCAGCAAGAAACTTGGATCTATGTCCCAACCCACTTCAAGACACCAAAATGACTCAACCAATCAATTAGGCTCTGATTTCTATAGGTTAATGTTTAAACTCTGCAAAGTAATGAATTTGAAGGTTTCAAGGATCACACAACAACTTATGGACTCAATCCCATTCAATAATAAATTTCCTTTTAGGGACAAGTTCCCTGATTTTCTATCAAAAGAGACTTTTAAGGTTCTAGATCTTACTTCCTGTAGAAAAACTTAGAAACCCCTTAGATATCATCTAAATAACAAGAATCATGCATTGGTTGTGATCTAAACAACCCAAGACATCAAAATAACAAACTGACCTAGTGACCCTAGTAGGTCTCCCAAACCTGCTCTGTAGCCATAACTCTGCAACTTGCCAAAGAACTCTAAGAAGTTATATGTTTTCTGAGTACCCTTTTTGGAATTCTAACAGACCACCAACTCATCCCAGACCCTGACTCCACTCCAGCATATCAATGTCTTCATTGAGTCCGCAGACCTAATGCATGCTTTTAGGTGTGGGTTCCAAAACAAAGCATTGAAAATGGGTGTATGAAACCAAGATCAGAGTTTTGCAGTGTTCTCCTGATCCAGATAAACAAGAATGCACAAGTTTTCAATTCCTCAATACGATGCAAGCTTCTGATTTTATTCTGATTACCATCTTCCCAGCCAAAAACATGGTAGTTTTTGATCTAGGGCTCGCTCTCAACAAATGCAGATGCAACCCCCTGCCTCAGGGCTTTTAGAATATACAAATATACATCCTTAACTCTCATTCCACCAAGGAAGAAGGAATTCCAATGGTTGAAACGTGAGTTAAGGTCTTTACATCAGTCAAACCCTGAAAATGAGGGTTTGTAAACAATGCACAGAAAATTTGAAATAACTTAGATATAAAACAAAGAGAATCAATCAAACCAACTTCCAAAGAATCAGATGTCACTATTACAACTTCCAGGCAAATTTTATCATCCAACCACCATCCGTACAGCCGTACAGAGTTCATTTTTCACCAGAAATGCACTAAAACAGGGTTATTTTTATTTTTTATGAAAGCAAAATGATTACAATACTGGTTCTCTGTCTGTCTTCGACCATTTGAAGCCTAAAATAGGCTCTCCAAATGTTGGTTCAACCATCTCGGTGGTTAGAATAGTTTATCCAACAAATGTCAACTTTGCTAAGCAACTTTTAAAGTTGCATTACAACTTTGCAAACAACTTTGCCGAGAAGGTTAAAAATGTGTTGTGAAACTTTAGGAACCTTATTAAAGTTATTTTGGACCTTCAAAATTCTTAACAACATCTAAAAGACACCTAATAAACACTTACTATGCTCATTTCATCCAAGGACTCAAAATATGCCCAAGGTTTATAAGTCACCAAGGGGTCTTGTGTCCAACAAGTGGATGTTTATAAGGAGATAAAATCAATCCTTAATATTTATTACAAACCAAGAAAACATCTAAAACTCCTATTCTAATTTATTGTCATTCAAAAAGACTCTGATTTGTCATTCAAAAAGACTATGATTTGTCAATCAAAAGGACCTTTCACCAGTCAATCCTTCAAAGCTCCAAGGTGAAAATCTTATGTTCCAATTGATAGGATTTGACTCCTTGGCTTCATGGCAACTTCCTTCAATCATGGTGTCTTTGGCTTGCATTAGGGATGCCCCTGCATCAAATAGCAATGCATTCAAGTGGCAATTACACAAGGGACAGTACATGCCCATTAAAGTTGGTGTTTTGTTATCCAGCATGACAATGGAGACAACATACTCTGTGTCAATTTTACTGATCAAATTTCCCTCCGCCAGGCAAAGCAACAATCTGGGTATGATAAGGTGAAATTTTGTAGTCCTTTTGGGTATGATAACAGTTCCAGTTTCCAATAAGATGGTTCATTTTTATAATCTAGCTTCAATTTCTCTTGTGAAATTTTTTTTTTCATTTTATGGGTGATAAAATATAATTATTATGCTAGAGGTGTGTACTTATGGATGATAATGAAACAAAATGATAAGATTTAAGACTCTTGTTTTTTTTTTAAATAGCAATTTAAGTTTCCTTCTATTATAAATTACTGTTTTTCTATTTTTTAATGTATCTTTCCAGATCTTTTATATCAATTTTATTTATGAAATATAAATATATTAATAATGTTTTAGTGTTTTTAGGATTGGTTTATATCAATTCTATGTATCATCATTCGTCATTCAATTGTCAGTATTATTAATTTAGACTGTACAATTGTAGAACTACTCGAATATGGGTTGGATGGATACTCAAGCAGGGGAACCCTCCTCAAATATCTCAAGCAGTGAACTTGGAAAAATGTGTCCTGAAGGAACCCTTTCCATCAGAGAGATAAAAGTACAAACAAGTAAAAGAAGCAGGCTCTGCAAATATGTTTTTGAGAAGAAAAATGATAGATTATTCGAGTATGGTTCATGAGGTATATCTAAAAAGACATTTTTTTTCTTATTATAATAAAAGAGGAAGTTGTGAATGTCAAAGTTGAGTGAAACAAAAATTATTTTCATCAAATTTTGTTAGGCTTGCTTTTGGGAATAGTTTCTTACAATATTGCTATTAAGATTTTTATTGTGTAGTTTTTAGATTAGGTTTATAAAATTATATTTCATGAGTAGTGATTCATATTAATCAATTAACGATACTTTTGGAAGGTATTTTCAATGTGTCAAATTTTGATATTTTTACAAGAATTAGATTGTGTAATTTTTTTAATTAAAGTCATTGACTCATATTTCATAAATAATAGTTCTCATGAATCCATCTCTTATAAGATTGAATAGTCTATTTAGGAAGTATTTCTGATAGTATGTCAAATTATGATATTACTATTACCATTAGATTGCATGGCTTTGAAGTCAACCTCGTTGACCCATATTCTTCTCTGTAGACGCTACTATGTGCTAGGGAACTTCTTAGAACTGTTGGTATATTCTTACAACTTGTTACACCTGGGATATTCTTCTCTGTAGATGCTACTATGTGCCGCGGTCCAAACGGGCCCATAAATGTGGTTGAATAGCAATACATTCAAGTGGCAATTACACAAGGGACAGTCACTGTGAGATGTCCTCATGTGTGACTGTCCTTGTCACAAATGAGGACATCTCACAGTGACTGTCCCTTGTGTAATTTCCACTTGAATGAGGACAGTCACTGTAAAGACAACATGATAATGTACACATACAATGTACATTATCATGTTGTCTTTACAGTGGCTGCCCTCATGTTGTATATTCTTCTCTGTAGATGCTACTATGTGCTAGGGAACTTCTTAGAACTGTTGGTATATTCTTACAACTTGTTACACCTGGGATATTCTTCTCTGTAGATGCTACTGTGTGCTGTGGTCCAAACGGGCCCATAAATGTGGTTGAATAGAAATACATTCAAGTGGAAATTACACAAGGGACAGTCACTGTGAGATGTCCTCATGTGTGACTATCCTTGTCACAAATGAGGACATCTCACAGTGACTGTCCCTTGTGTAATTGCCACTTGAATGAGGACAGTCACTGTAAAGACAACATGATAATGTACACAAGTACCGTGAAGGTAGTTGCAAGTTAGGGCTGTTTCATTGCATACCCAAAACAATGAAGATGTTACGGTCCACAAAATGTTTGTGCTTGAAAGATGAACAAATAAAATTAAACTTCTAAATAACCAAAGCCGCTAACAATAAATTCAACATAGATATGTCCTTATTTCTGGGTATTTTAGCTCTGTAACAGCTGAATACCAGATTACATAATAATGACAAAAGAAAAATAAACCCAACATACTCAGAAATTGTAGCTGTGATTTCGCGGAGGGAATCTCTCTCGGCACTGTTGAAAATACAAATGACAACGTTTCTCTACATTATCATGTTGCCTTTACAGTGACTGTCCCTTGTGTAATTGCCACTTGAAGGAGGACAGTCACTGTAAAGACAACATGATAATGTACACTTACAGCCCGTGTACATTATCATGTTGTCTTTAGAGTGACTATCCTCATTTGTTGAAGAAGAAAAGCATTAATGTGGCTGAATAGCAATACATTCAAGTGGCAATTACACAAGGGACAGTCACTGTGAGATGTCCTCATTTGTGACTATCCTTACAGTGAGTGTACATTATCATGTTGTCTTTATAGTGACTGTCCTCATTTGTTGAAGGAAAAAAGCATTAATGTGGTTCATTAGCAGTGTATTCAAGCAGCAATTACACAAGGGATAGTCACTCTGAGATTTCCTCATTTGTGACTATCCTTACAGTGAGTGTACATTATCATGTTGTCTTTACAGTGACTGTCCTCATTTGTTGAAGGAAAAAAGCATTAATGTGGTTCAATAGCAATGTATTCAAGCGGCAATTACACAAGGGATAATCACTCTGAGATTTCCTCATTTGTGACTATCCTTACAGTGAGTGTACATTATCATGTTGTCTTTACAGTGACTGTCCTCATTTGTTGAAGGAAAAAAGCATTAATGTGGTTCAATAGCAATGCATTCAAGTGGCAATTACACAAGGGACAATACATGCCCATTAAAGTTGGTGTTTTGTTATCTAGCATGACAATGGAGACAGCATACTCTGTGTCAATTTTACTGATCAAATTTCCCTCCGCCAGGCAAAGCAACAATCTGGGTATGATAAGGTAAAGTTTTTGCAACAATTTCTTGCTGCTGCTAAGGTTACCATTGTTTATGGTTTCTATTATATAGTTCTATCTATATTGCTATATGGCCTTTTGTTTAGGATTAAGTAGACGAGGGAAAATATTTCTTTTGTGGATTGTAAACAAAACATTGAATTATTTCAGAGAACAGATCTAAATCTATAAGATGCTATGATGGAGCACATGACCATGTACTTGTGAATATTAGGATCCATGTTAATCAAATGACTGCTTTATGTAAATTACTTTTGAGTAAGTAAAAGGCAATACAATTTTTTGAAGTGTGCAAGGATTTTTATGATATACAGGTGTACAAAGAAATGAATCTGTGTTGTTTTGTATCAATATCAAACATCTCTGATATATTTTCATGTTTTTATAATCTATTTTGCAGATGAAAACTGTCCAACAGATAAAGATTGGGAACTTCTCCCAGCATCTGTACCTGCATCTCTCTTATATACTACAAGTTGCTTGCCATCAGAAATTGCAGTTCCCTCACGTGACATTGATGGTGAAGTGTTATTTTCAGAACCATCATCTGTGGTTACCAATGCTCCTGTTTTAGGCAATAAGTTTGTTGCATTCCATGAGCCATTGGTCAAGTTTCTTCTACGAGCTTCTGATGCCTCAAAATCTAAGCAGCGCCTACGCATGCCTCGTTGTGGTTGATTATCATTCTGTAGATGAATTATAATGAGTAATCAGTTTTGGGCCTTGGAATCTTGTATGTAACATGCACAGGCATTTCATGGCTAAATGAATCTATTTTAAAAGCATCAACTTTTCTTACATGATGCTGGATACATAAGTAGAACAAGCGTATATCAAATTGGAAGCAATCAGAACTCCACAATGACATATTATTTAGAGTACTCTTCAGTTTAAGTAATAATGCATATATTGACACTGTAAAGACAACATGATAATGTACACTCACTGTAAAGACAACATGATAATGTACACTCACTGTAAAGACAACATGATAATGTACACTCACTGTAAGGACAGTCACAAATGAGGACATCTCACAGTGACTGTCCCTAGTGTAATTGCCACTTGAATGTATTGCTATTCAGCCACATTAATGCTTTTCTTCTTCAACAAATGAGGATAGTCACTGTAAAGACAACATGATAATGTACACTCACAGTGAGTGTACATTATCATGTTGTCTTTACAGTGACTATCCTCATTTGTTGAAGAAGAAAAGCATTAATGTGGCTGAATAGCAATACATTCAAGTGGCAATTACACAAGGGACAGTCACTGTGAGATGTCCTCATTTGTGACTATCCTTATAGTGAGTGTACATTATCATGTTGTCTTTACAGTGGCTGTCCTCATTTGTTGAAAGAAAAAAGCATTAATGTGGTTCATTAGCAATGTATTAAATAAATTTTTTTTTAATCCACCCACGGGCATCGCCATTGCGACGGGAGCCCGTCGTAATGCGATGCAGGCACCCGTCGCAATTGCGACGGCCCTCCGAAGCCATGCGACGGGGGGGTGATGCCCATGCCGCTAACAAATCTTAGCGACATTGCGACGTGAGGGCGCCGCAATTGCGACGGCTACCCATAGACGTCGCAATTTGTGACTAAAAAATAGCGACGTCTATGGGTGTTGCTATTGCGACACATAGCCGTCGCAATTGAGACACATAGCCGTCGCAAAATGCCCCCAAATGTATTAGTGACAAATTGGTATATGAATGATATTTTCCTTTGAACGTCTCTCTTGTCTTTTTTCGTTCTTGACATCCTTTGCAAATAATGTTGTCTAGTTTGGTCAGTCTTGGAAAATATCTTATTGCACTTATAATTACCAAGTTGTCAAAATTGATGTGACACATCCTCTAGCTCCAAAGCCAACTATCATCAAACTGAGATAATAAGAAACTCTTTGTAGCTCCTTATAGTTGATACATGTTTCCACCTGTTCTTTTGCCAACTGCAATAACAGTTTTGGATATCTTTCAGGTATCACAACCATCATCCTAAAATAAAACATTGTATCCATTTTTGCACATCTCTCCACCACTCAAAATATTATGATATAAATCCTTCACATAGTAAGAATTGTCAGGGTTATGCTTTCCATCAAAAGTAATAGAACCGATTCCAACAACCTGTGTCACTTTGTCATTTCCAAATCTAATAAGACCTCCATCATGTTTCTCATGTTTTAAAAAATCTTTTATCATCAATCATATGATTTGAACATCCACTATCAATCAATTGTTCATTTTTATTCCTTCTAACAAACAATGCAATCTCAGTGTTATCATCAAATTCTAGGAAAATGTTAGAAATATCAAATCTAGGTTTTTCTTGTTCTACCAATAATAAACAATCCTCTTGATCTAATTCATTATCTGATATGCTCACATTTTTATTAATAGAATAGGCCTTCTTATTGAACTTCTTAAACTTTTTCCTTGTTCCTTTTTTTGGACACCTATTTGCTAAATGACCAATCTTTCCACATCTAGAATTTTTAAGAGGTAACATACCTTTGTATTTGTCATTACCTTTCTTAAACTTCCTTGTAAAGTTTGCTTCCAACTCATCTGAAATGTCATCATTTAGATCATCTTTTGTCTTCATGACTTTAAAGGCTATCATAGATGTGTTCCTATCTTTTATGAATTTCCTCTACTCAAATGTGGCCAGGGTGCCAAACAATTATTCTCTGGTAAACTTCTTTGGATCATAAACTTCCTCAATAGCTGAGATCTTGTCACTGTAGCTATTCAGTAAAGTCATCAAAATATTCTCCATAACATATTCATCAATCAAATTGCCACCTTGTTTTTTGACTTTATTCACACCACTGTCAGCCCTCTGAAAATAGCTTGCAATATCTTCACCTTCTTCCATTCTTGAATTCTCATATTGACATTTAACTATAAACTTTTTTGATAACTTGACTCTGTCATTTTCTTCATATACCTCTTTCAACTTTTCCCAAACTTCATAAGCAGTATTCAAAGAAATAACCTTCGCCAATTCAGTTTTTGATAAAGCACTAAAAATTGCATACCTTGCTTTCTCATTCTCCTCATATGTTGAAATCTCATATGTAGTAGTAGGACCATTCACTGGTGGAACACATTTTATCTCAACAACTTTCCAAGTATTGTAACTTATATAAATCATGTAAACTCTCATTTGCACTTTCTAGAAGCTGTAATTAGATCCATCAAACATATGAATTATCAATTTATGTACCATCAGATCTACCTCAAGTAGTTAATCTCTCTTCAAGGAACCAAAGCTCTGATACCAATTGATGAACATGCCAAAACAAATTTCTTAACCTTATTAAATCCAGAGAAAAATTAAAGAAAACTGAAAGTTAAAACATATATGAACATGAAAGCACATTATATCATAACTGAAAGTTAAAACATATATGAACATGAAAGCACATTATATCATAACTGAAAGTTAAAACATATATGAACATGAAAGCACATTATATCATACACCATATAACCTATAATTTTTTGTGGAAACACAAGATGGGAAAAACCACAAAGAATTTATTTTTCATGAATAGAAACATTGGTTAAGGTGATTTTTACAAAGGGTCATTGTCATTTTTCTCATTGCAAGTAAGGCTCACTACCGATTGGGCTAACTACCCTAAACTAACAAGGCTCACTTCCAATAGAAAAAGGCTCACTGCCATAATAAGAGCAATGAAAAAGAATCCACCACTAAAACCAATGTCACCAATAATAAACAACACATGAATGATATTATAGTCTGCTACCAGCTACAAAAATTTACATACTCAACAATACACAAACATTTCCATGTCATATTCACTTTCATCACACTTGCATCCATGTATTCAATTAAAATATTATCCTTTAATTATACCATGCCATGCCATATAAAATTCTAAGTCAACCTAACATAATTTGAAATAGGTCACACCAAAAAATATTCCCGCAGTGGTAGGGAATGAAACATGAACCACATAGAACCTCCTCACTTAATACAACATGCTTGACACATGCTACACATTCACCATAACATTCAGGATGAAGAAATATGATATACAAGTTATAATGTAAGCACTTGATCTAAAGCACAATAACCACTTTCCAAATAGGTCTAGACCTAAAGGAATGAACCACATTATGTTTCAAGATGAATGGACCAAGACAAACAAGGCTAAATATAGATCTACTCAATACCTCATCCAGAGCATGCTACATCGAATCAACAAAGCATCAAACCCACATCCAAACATAAGATATGTTGACATCAATGACAACCATTAATGACAACAACAACAATAGTATTGATATCACATCCCAACATCTATGTCATGAATACATGCATAATGTATCATCTTGTCTTAAAATATTTTGATGGCTAAGATAAGTTCTTAGAGAATAAGAAGGATCTAAAGTGATATATGTACTAAGATGAATATGCTTACCTTGTCCCTCTTGCACCAAAGTACCTTTGTGAGGAGGATTAATTATTACTCTTCAATGTTGCATCTCGATCAGAGAGATTATTGCTAGGAGTGTCGATTCTTTCTTCATGAACAAAAGATACCCTAGGATAGGTACAAGTAGGATTCATTTTGATATCATCTCTAGGATTGTCATGGGTATTATCTAACCAAGCTTTTATGCAATTCACACATTCTATAAATTTCCTTAATAATGTCATCATATAGAAACATGAAACATAGATAAAATTATTGGAAAATGATTTTTAATAGGAAATATCTTTAAAACCCTTATTATGCAATATGTGGTAGTGTTATGAATATATACAAGCAACATGAAGTGGAAAAAGCTATTGTTTAACATGTGATTTTGATAAATATAAATAAGAAGAAATGTAATCACATGTGAAGTAGAAAACCAATCATATTTTATAAATTCCATTATAAAAGATCACATCTAAAAATCCCCAATCAGAATTATTCAAAATGTTAGAAGCGTCGGATTCACCAAAATGTAATAGTAGTGATCTAGACATCAACATGTATGTAATGTAAGTGTGTAAAAGATATATTTTAGAAATGATTGTAAATATGACTTAGTGAAATGCATACAAATATGATTAGAAAATGAAAACTCGAAGTAAGACATGTCAGATTCAATAAAATTTAATGGTGGTGGAAATAAAGATTCACAAGTTTAGCTATGTAAACAAGGAATTAATTCCTATCTCTAATTACATTAAAGTGGGATGGAAACACTAGATTCAACCTTAATAGAAATTTAATGCTAATTTAATTCACTTCGCTTTGATTAAGTTGAAAATGCGTTATGGGAAGATGTGGATTGGATGCAAGATCTAGGGCTAATGATGTAAAATTGATAGGAATTAGCATGCATAAGAAGTTTTAGATTAGGTATGCAAACATAAAGTACAAACCTAGAAATGAGAAATAAAGAGTGATCTATTTATGAAATCTAGATTTGAATACAAAGGACAATAGAAATTGCGAGTGTCATTATCTAGGAGTGTTAGATGCAACCACAAGATATACTTTCTGGATTAGGGTGTTGTTCCAAACCTCTCCCAAAAGTTTTATCAGAAAAGTGTCAAAGAATGATGGAAAATATTGTCATTGTCCCTACCTTTTTGTCTCTACAAGAACTTAAGTCTAGGGGGTCAACTATTGTAGACAACATCTATTGATCAATTAGATAATTTTGATAAAATTCAATGATATGCCAAGAAAAATATAAATATATTATTTTTCCTTATGACTTTGGATTTTGATGTGTCTCCCATAGATTCTCAAATGTACACTTAAATTGTTAAGAGTATTTGGTTGATTGATGTATAAAATGAATGAGTGCTTGTCTTTTTACAACCTAGAGCCACAAATTTTAGTATTTTAATGCTTGAATAGAGAAACAACTAGTTAAAAGTAAGTAAGATTTGATCTATTATTAAATTAAAATTAAAATTTTGTAGGTCAAAACTATACATACAATTTGAAACTAGGTTTTGAATCTCAACTATAGTTTTCAAGTAGGATATGTAACAACATATTTGAAGTTTTGGTTCAAACTATTAGGGGATTAATACCAAGAGATATATAATATGCAAGTTGTATGCTAACTCTTGAACAAAAATTATGTCACTTTTGACATTAGTTTCCTATATTTAAGACAATGGGTCAAAGTGTTCAACCAAAATGAATTGTGAAACCTACTAGGGATGCAATTTTCACCCTTGCGTATTTCCACTACTTTGAATTACATGTGAACTACTATTCCACTACCTTGACTTACATGTGAACTACTAAGATTATGAATGTCAACTAAAAAACTAGTCAAAATGAAAGTAAAACAAAGAGCACATGTGAAAGGGATATGGATAAGGATGATGATATTCATGCACTCCTTATAGTGAAAACTGCATCTTTAAACCTATATGAACAAAATTATATGAGTAATGTCATATAAAAATATAAAATAAGTATGAGAAACCTCATAATGATATCAACAACAATGCATAGTAGCACAAAGAGAAAATGTTATGCTACAAAGAAGTCATTGTAAACAAAAGAGAGCAATTTCTTGGGTCACATAGAAGCTATGATAATAAAAAATTATGATATGAAGAATTTAACAACAATTGGTTTCATGAGAATTATAAATAATAATTGGAGAGAAAAAGTAACATGTAATAAGATATGACTATAAAAATCAATAACCTATATGTTGGTGTATAATCATACTTAGGTAGCGTTCCTTTGTGGCATCTTGCCTAGTTGGTAGGAAGTTATGGGGATCAATAAGACATCTTTCCTATATAGACACATCCTTCCTCCTAATGTTCTCATATCACTCACCATATCATCTTTTCTTTTCCTTTGCATTTCTTTCTCATATTTTGTTTCCAATTGTCTAATGTTCCTAGCTAAATATCACATGGTATCAGAGGCTTTTCTAGTGTAATGTAGATGCAAATGATTTTACAAGAAAGTTAGCATGATGATTCAAGGTGAAGAACTAAAAAATTTGAGGCATGGATCAACAATTGTTTAAGTCTTGAAGCTTTGGTCTACTTGACTTTTAAAATTAGTTTGAAATTTGTACAAAAATTATATCAAGACCATATGCTTGATTTTATAAATAAATATGATTATGGTATTGAAAAAACCACGTCTCATAACCATGAGATTACAATATGATTGAACTTAAATTATAGTTTTTGATATTATTATTTCTAAATATTAAATAGTTTTTCAATGTGTAACCCACACATAATATTAATATCTATTAGTTCCAAACATAAATTCATTTTTCTTTAAAACAACATTTTCTTAGTAATTAAAAAGTTATACAAAAGTAGTTATTGCATCTAGGAAACATTAGATTCATTTTAGATACATTCTTTCAAAATTATAAAAGTGAAACTTCTTTCATTTTTTTAGTTAATTAATTAATTTCAAATCTTTAGTTTTCGAAGAGACAAAAGTAATAGTTAGTTGTTTATATGCCTCTTAACACTAATACATATAAAATTGAAAACCAAAAATAAAACACAACAATAGTCACATCTTTTCATAGGTGTCATAAACCTCTTCAACATCTTCAAACAAGTCAAAATCTAGCAAGCAAAACAAATTGAACAAACTCAATGAGATAAATCATTCAAATATAAATAATTATTCAACCAAGTAATAATATATACAACCTTCTTAAAACATGTCTTTTAAGTTTTCTTCTTTCCATTGCTCAAAATTTCACATGTAATGTGTCATAGAGTTAAGATAAACTAGATTGAGACACTTCTTAGATGAGATTAGGGTATATCTACCAATATAAGGAACACCAACAAAAGAATATGCTTATAAATAAGTACTAATCCTTAGAAAAATCCAAGATGCTAATGAAAGGAGGCACACACGAGAATTGACACACTTGGAAGAATTAATTGAACTAGAGGAATACAAGTTGAGTACCTTTTTTCTCTTTACCTAAAATGAGTCAATGATTCATTGCACCAAATTATAATTATAACTACACCTTACACATGACCACCAATGCCTCGCGTAAGCACTATAGTCTATCCTCAAGCACTCCTTCTGAAAAAGTGAGTGAATTTATGGTGTGATCTTCACTCTACACAATGATACAACTACCACTTGGGGAACTCTCCTTCTATGTGAAGAGAACAGTCCAACAATTCTCTCTTGATTGATTGCATTTTCCGTGAAAGTAGGAGTAATTCAATTTTAGGTACAACACATACATTATCTTGTGTTAGCCTCATTCACTTTTGTAAGGAGTTTATTAAAGTATCACAAATCCTTGCAATGAATGTTCTTAAACACAACCCCAAAGGTTGCTAGCAAAATGTTTCATGTTTCTAGTTAACACATAACATATACTTAGTTTGTAGATTACTTGCAATGGATACCTTTGAATACATACCCATAGGTGGCAAGTGTAATGTTTCACACTTTGAATTAGTACACAACAACTAGTTAGAAGCATTGAATTAACCTCAAATTTAAACTTAGTCATAAAATTTCAACGTTTAATTCTATAAATCATGAAACTAATTAAGGTAATCTTGTATGTTATGGATAGAAACTTGGGTAGGAAACGGATAATAGAGGATCAAGATTGAATGTTGGGAATGAATACAAACAAGATCATGTAAAGCTTGATTTATATATTAATTTTTAACCAAAAAAATTATACCTCTTATACACATCTCATTGCATAGATGATAATTGAGTCAAAATGATTTCAAAGTGAAGAGAAAAAGTGAAGGTATGCAATTTTCACTATTATAATTTTGTTTTAATCATTTGTTTCTCACCTTTGCTATAATTGACACATCTACAATATTATGTCAAGCCTTTAAAATAACATAATTTAGAAGTCCCTCAAAGCCTCCCTAATTTTAATCCATATTATTTACCTAGACATCAAATATATATTTAATCTTATTTATTAATTAATTGAAAAAAATACTTTATATTCTGATTTTAACTAAATAATTAATTCAATCAAATTTACATCCCAATGTCCGAATGAAGTAGCCATTTTAATCAATAGAAAAGAAGCTAATTGGAATTTTAAAAATAAAAATAAAAATAAAAATAATATAAGGACACTGTTTATTGAAAAAAATTCGAGAAGCAGCCCCAAAGAAAGCATAAATTTATCTGCACAGCACATTGTTACCCGAAGATAAGCAAGGCAGTGCAAAAAGTTGACACAAATGGCAAGCTCAGAGGGCACTGAAAAGAATGGTTCTTCATCAAGGAAGCCCAGGTCTGACGATGCCACTCGCAAGCCCAAGTCCATTACACTCGAGCAGTTCTGCTCCATAACCATGCCTCTTATAGACTTAGAAAAGGCAAGCAGTTAAACTATTTCTTCTCTATTCTCAATAAGATTTTGTGTGAACACAAATGATAGCATTGCAATTTTTCATTCTTCATAGGAAAAGAATGCATGATTTAGTTACTAGTATCCGGGATTAAGTATTCGCAGTTCAATGGAATTCTGACTTACAGGTAATATAACGTTTATCATATATATAAAATAAATGAATTTTCTATTTGAAAAGTAAGGGATCCTTAATTTATTAGCAATTTGTATTAGAACTTAGTGAGATGGCAGCCTTATGAGGGGTGGATATGTCATGAAAAAATCTAGCAGGCATATGGTGCTGTTTGCACCCAGTTGGGCCTATCTGTTAATTGATGTCATTTAAAGTTATTTGTTTAGGGTTTATGTCAACTAAGTGAATGCTTTTCACGGGCATTTTGAATTTTTTTTTAAATTTCTTATTTTTACTAACCACAAGCGGGTACTAAAATTGAGTTTGAATTACTCTCATTTCACATGAATTTTGTTAAAGTTAACGTCATTTGAAATTGTTGGAATATACTGTTTATTTGTACTGTTTTAACCCTTTTCACATTTCCTATCTGTAACATTTTAATGAGTTTTCTTCTTATCCAACATGTGATTATTTTCCTTCCAGATCCTTCCCGTCCACTGTATTCTAGAACTTTTACTTCTCTAGAAATCCAAAATTTCGATAAATACAACATTCATTCCACCGTTATGGATCAACAGAAGGTCATATATCAGATATAATCTGTTACTCTATTCTATAATGAGATCAATATCAAACTCATCCAAGTAGTTTGCAGTGTCATACTTGCTGCCAATTTAAGACTTACGACACCTATCTTCCTCCTCCTCTTCTTCTTCTTCAATAATTGCAACAACAATATCTAGCAACCTAATTGAAGCACAATATGCATGAGGGAGACAAGTCTTGCACCAAAGAAATAGGTTCTCATATGTGTCCACATGATCACCATCTTCATAATCATTAAGGGAAAGGTCTTCAATTTGAAAATCATTGATTGCACAATATTTGTCTCATGAATTCGATTACTAAGTGCAGCCACATCTATGTCATTCTCATGCAAACAGACATTAGATGCTTCAATGATAATAGGGACAAAGTAGGGCAATACATCAAATAAGAAAGAAGTTTCTTGTTTTTCTTTACATAATCTTCATCCATACATTCTGTATAATCAGCCTCAAGAGTTGATTCACTTGATTCTTCACTTGTGCATACATCTTCCTCTTTGTACATACATTGTGCTTTCAGTGGCAGGGTTGAACCAATTGTGCCACATCTTTTGAATTTACTCCTTTTGAAACTTCACATTTATGAATTGCTGGGACCTCTTTCTTCTTCACTATCCATTGTTGCACTGAATCATTCCTTTTCTTTGTCACCTTCCCAAATTTATCGTTGTTCATGATTTCATTCTCTATCTGTTGTGATCTCTTATTATTGGCCATAGAAATTATTTTTGACCTAGCAGCAATTTCATAATTTAATGCAGACACATGTGCAACTCTTAACTGGTATTCATTTCTTACTTGCACCAGTATTGCATCTGAATGGGATGTCATGCCTTGGGATGTTGCATGTTATGAACAAACAACTCACTGTTCTGTATCAAGACTTATCTCATCTTACAATTCTACATCAGTCACATCATACTCATTTTCTCCTTCCATGGAGTCATATTTTAATGCACCATACCGACCATCCTCATTTCATACTACTGAGAACAATCCTCCTCATAAGCTTCCTCTCAACTCACTGAGAGGGCGTTTGGATTCTTGAGGGTGGCAAGGTGAGCTACTTGCAACGTAAGCTCTGCAAGAAGTTGTTGATATTGCTGTTCAAGGTGATACACCACCTCCTCTTTGTATTCAACTTCTTCTCTCATGCCATCTTGGCAGGAAGCTTTGTCTAGATAATCCGTGCTAAATTTTTTCACATTGTATGCATCCTTGTTCATCCTTCCAAGAAGTATATCATCTTTTTCTTAATTGGGACATGATAAGGACCATTTAGGCCATGATAAGGACCATTTATGCCATTGGTTGAGTAACTTGAGTTTCCATAAGTAAATAGGCATTGATCTCTTGAATCAGAGCATACATCATTTTCACCCATTGAACTAACTTCCAGAAAATGATAGGTATGCCTGAATGACTCACAACAATTTTTAGCGTCCCATAATGGATATCTTCATGCATTGGTTGAAGCAATGTCTTCTTCTTGTTGGTAATAGAGCTGCTCTATTTGTAAAGAACCCTTTTTCTTTTATATCAAGATATCACATCAGAATTCCTGTGACTGAATTTGCTTGTTTATTGAGTTTTAAGATATTGCACAGAAAATGTATTAAGCTCCTTCAGGTACAATCAATTTATTAATACCCAGCATTGTGAGTCGCTGGTATTAATCATCAACACTCAAATATAACGAGAGTATGCAGTGTTCAATCACAAAAGCTAGCTTCAGCTTATGACCATCAAAAAATAGACTTCTGCGTTAAACCTGTAGCTGGGTATTGACAACATGAGCTTGGAGAGGAAGCTTCGCTATTACCAGTGAACCTAACTATGCCAGAAATATCATGCCAAATATGCCAGGCTGCTCCAACAAGATCCTGTAAGCTATGGTGTGAGGCCTTGACTTGCCAAAATAGCCAAGGAAGCCCCGAAATGCCCAATCACAATATATGATGGTCTTCGTGCGCCCAATATTGAACTTCTTTAAGAGATTTTAGAGTGCTGCAGAGCTTGCAGGGTGCTGTGACAATAACTCCCATTGCAGGTTGTTTGTTTAATAATTCCCCTTCGATACATCGAACCTTTATGAAGCCCTTTGGTGAGACTCCTTTAATATTATCAGTAATATACACCAAAATCACAACTTCACAATAATAATTGCCAATATAGATCAAATCACTAAAATATAATCTTTTCCAATGTCAGACTTTATGCCCCTAAAAGATTATTTCAATTTCCAATGAACTCCCACTCTTATATGCTGTGATTAATATTCACACTTTGGTGCCAGGAGTATCCAATAATAATAATCTTTATTTCATTGTTTCTTAAATGTCGGCACAACTCATCAAAGCCTTGATTTGCTAACAATAATCGCAAATATTTGAAAGAGCCGCAAATATGAGAAATCATTGTTAATATTGAATTTTCAATAGTTAAGCCATCCAACTTCCATGATAATAACTCTTGGCAAAACATCAATATTTATTTATAAATAAAATATCAAATTTTCTCTAAAGGAGACTTCACAAATTTACCTAGATGTAGCATTCGTCACAAATCCACCCCTTAGGAAGAGCCAGGTTTATGCCCAACCCTTTTTAGAATGCTTGAAGGTTTTTGTCTCCAGAAATCAGAAAACGTTTATCAAATCCAAAAGCATGCCTTAGTTCCTCCATTCAACCTCCTTAGAAAGAACTCCAAGAAGCATCTAGAATATTAGGCCAACTTGGCGGACTTTATTATTAATCATATTTGGATAACTTTATTTTAAAAAGTGACATTTAATTGTATTTTATTATTATTTAATTAAAATTTTTAATATTAGGTCATTGTTTGAATATTTAATTTGTTTTTTGACAACTTAATAAAAATCAATTTAATTAATTGTCACCTTAAAATTGGGGACATTGCACTCTTATCATCTCAAAGCTTTGCTATTGCCATCTAAATTTTGCTGACAAATCAGGAAAAACAAAAAAACAACTTTCAAAAATAGAAAGTTGTGCTTATCTTCTCAATGCAAACAAAATGAAGAAGCAAAAAAAATAGTAATCTTTTCTACAAATAGAAAGTTTGATCTTTGGTATATACTGAAACCGCTTGCTTTGAACATTGGATTTTTGAAATGACAATTTTGTACTTGGAAGATGATCCTCATATATGATTCTATCTCAATGAGCCACAAAAGATTTGCCTTAGGCTCAATCCTTCTTGCTTGTGCTTGGTATGTGCCATCATAGTTTTTCTTTGAACTTCAACCTGTTTTTCCCTTTGCTAGGGTTGGAGCCTCTTTCAAGATTCATAGCTTGATAATCTTTGTGAAGAGGAATTTTCATACATTGTTAGTTGACTAGAGCAACACCTAATGGCATAATCATTTTGATAGGAAATATAGCATAGTTGACATTGATGTGACAAGAGTGACCTGACATTTGATTAAATATAGTTTTCAAGGGTAGCGAATTTGGGTATTGACAAGGTGGTAGTACGAAGCTTTGATTGGACCATCTCTTTTACCTCCTCTCTTAACCATCCTCTTCTAGCTATTGGTTATGGTGATATCAATTAGTCTTGTGTACATGAATATATGGAAGGGCATGGTGGGGAAGTCATTGGTTTCTTAGATGCAAGGGAATGGGCCCAAGTGTAGGTTAATGTTACAAGTGGCTGCTCTATGGAGCTCAAATTATTATATTTTTATTGGTAAAATCTGGCTACTCAATTTGAGAATATAAAATTTTAAAGACTTTCTTTATTTAAAAATAAAAAGAAATATAGTAATAGGTCTGGTTCACTTTTCTTGAAAATTATTCCTAATATTTGTTGGGGTAAGCTCCTTATTGTTAGAGTTTTAATTCACACCATTTAGTGTGAGACAAAATGAAATGTGTATTGTAAAACCTTTCTTTAAATTAGAATTTCATTCTTCTGCCATAGAAAAAATATCACAGCTCAAGAAAATCGTCTTATTTTTAAGACTTCTTGATTTTTGCTAGGAAGTAATACTAAGCTTGGTGCCTCCCCAAAATGTCAAGTACTGGTTACAAATTTCATGTTGATCCGACTTTCCTTCATTTTTTGCACCCTTCATCAGCAATGAATTTGTTTTCCCTCATGTCCTCTGCAGCAAATGAATTGATCTTTTATTTTAATTCCATCATATGACCGGTGACAGGCGTAAGTTCACTAAGTTGGAAGAATGTGATGGTGGAGTGGTAAGGTTTAGTAACCATTCTCCTTGCTTAGTAAAAGAAATAGGATCTATTGCACTGAATAGAAAAATGAATTGTGATGATGTTTACTAGGTAGAAGGCCTAGGGTACACTTTGTTGAGTGTAGTACAGTTGAATAACAAAGGTTATCTTGTAGAGTTCAAAGGAGGTGTATGCAGGATACTTGGGAGATCTGGTGATCTGATTGCTACCGGTATGCAGACTAAAGGTAACTTATTCCGTTTGAGTACTATAGTAAAGAGTTGTCTGATGCAAAAGTTGATGATAGTTGGTTGTGGCATAGGAGATTCTGTCATGTTAACTTTGATAGGTTGGTCTAAGTGAGTAAGATGAATATTGTAAGAGGTTTGCCACAACTAGTGAAACCAGACAATGTCATGTGCAAGGAATGTCAGCTGGGAAAGTTAATTAGCTCAGTTTTTATAAGTAAATCTTTTTCATCTGAAGGTATTTTGGATTTAGTTCATATTGATTTGTGTCGTCCTATGAGAACAAGAGGCTATTATGAAGATAAGTACTTTATGCTTTTTGTTGATGATTAGTCTAGGATGATGTGGGTTACTTTTCTAAAAGACAAATCAGATGCACTCTATTTATTTAAGGTGTTCAAAGCAAAGTTACAGGACTCGGCGAGTCCCGAGCCGAGTTAGGCTTGCCGAATCTTTTTGACTTGGCAAGCTGACTCGGCCGAGTCCTGGCCGAGTCATGCAGGACTCTGCTGCGTCCAACACTTGCAAAAAGCAAAAAATAATTTTTTTTAATGATTTTTTTCTTTTATGCCTTCTCTAAGACCTAAAAAGGTCATTCCATCATTTGCAAAGACTTAGAAGAGAGGAAAAAGGCTTGGGAGAAGAATATAGGGGTTTTAGAAAATAGATTAGCAAATCGATTGGCTCTCATATGTTGATTGCTAATTGTTTGTGCTAGTTTATAGCTTGTATTCACACATTGAGAGGAGAAGAAAGAAGCATTTGGAGGAGGATTGCAATTCATATCTTAAGCCAGCCATGTAGTGCTTCAGGATGCAAACAGAATTGGAGTATGTTCGAGCATATACACTCAAAGAAGCGGAATAGGTTGGTAGTGAAAAAGATGAATGATCTTGTGTTTGTGCATTATAACCTTCGCCTTCGTCATAGAAAGATCTTGGGCACTGACACATCTATCATTTTAGAGGAGGTTGATCCACTACCAGAGTGGAACATTGAGATTAATGATCCTGTCTTCAGTGATGAAGACTTGGAATGGGTTGATCAGGTGGATCAAGAGGCAGAGGCAATGGCACCAGAGGAGGCTAGAGTGCGAGGAGACCCAGTGGAGGACCCTAAGGTTGAGAATGAGGGATCTGAGGATGATGATGATTATGAGGAGGATGAGGATGCCACTGAGGTTGAGCCTCAGACACATGGACAAAAGATGACTGCAGAATCTTCCATGACCTATCTTAGGCGTACACGCAGGAAGACATAGGACCTTAGTCTTCTAGGCTCTAGCTTTTATTTTGATATATGTTTTGAACTTTTGATTCCATGGATTTCATATTCCATGAATATTGTAGACTTTTGACAGTGACACTATTTATATTTTAGATTTCTAATGTGTTATTTAGTAACTAGTTTAACAATTAACTTATTTCCTTTAGAAATTTGCATTTATACTTATGTTATTAATGTAAACTTGTTTATGTGTGCAAAGTAGCTTCTATTTATCTCAATTATTGTGTCTTTGATGTTAATTTACTGAATGATGCATGAAAAAAGTTTTAAATCCTTAAAAATCTTTGAATTTCTTGGGTTTTTCAATTTGTCGAGCCCTTGCCGAGTCCGAGTCCGAGCCCGAATCCAGCTTGCCAAGTTCGAGTCTTGTAACTATGGTTCAAAGCATGAGTTGAAAAGGAAACAGGTAAGAGTCTGAAGTGCTTGAGATCTGATAGAGGTGGTGAGTTCACATATTTGGAATTCACTGAGTTTTGTGAAGAACATGGAATTAAAATGCAAAAGTCAGCACCCAAAATTCCTCAACAAAATGGTATTGCAGAAAGAAGGATCAGATCTATTATTAATGTTGCAAGAACAATGATAATTCAAAGAGATGTGCCTCAGATGTTTTGTAGAGAAGCTGTCAACACTGCTGTTTATACATTGAACCAAGTACAGGTAAAGAAGGGCACCGATAAGACTTCATATGAGTTATGGCATGATCACACACCTAGTGTGAAATACTTCAAAGTTCTGGGGAGCAGACCTGCTACATAAAAAAAGCTGACTATATAGGGAAATTTGATCCTAAGAGTGATGAAGGAATATTCCTAGGATATTCTACCAAAAGCAAAGCATACAAGTGTCTAAACAAGAGAACCGACAAGTTGATAGAAAGTGCAAATGTGAAGATTGATGAATTCTTAGAGAAGATGATGGTTCCAACAAGAATGAATCAGGAGATGATTAGGGAATTGTATATGTTCAACCGATGGAGCAGGAAGTTGAAAATTACAACAATGAGGATGAACCAGTTCAATTGGTAGAAGAGGCTCCTAGACCTGAACCGGTGATACCAAGGTATGTAAAGTTGAATCATTCTGTTGATCAGATTATTGGTGACAAGAATGCTGGTGTTCAGATTAGGAGAAAGATCAGAGAAAGTACCTGTCTGATTTATGAACATGAACCTAAATCTGTAGGAGAGGCATTGAAGAATGAAGAATGGGTTAAGGCCGTGGAAGAAGAATTGGATCAAATAAAGAAGAACAATACTTGGGTACTAGTTTCCAGACCTGTTGATAAGAATGTGATAGGAACTAAGTGGGTTTTCAAAAATAAACTCAATGAAGCTAGTAAACTAGTCAGAAATAAGGCAAGACTTGTGGTTAAGGGATATGCACAAGAAGAAGGCTTGGACTATGGAGAGTCTTTTGCACCAGTGGCTAGACTTGAAGCAGTGAGGATTTTGCTAGCATATGTTGCTTATAAGGGTTTTAAAGTTTTTCAAATGGACGTCAAATCTGCATTCTTGAATGGAATTCTGGAAGAGGAAGTTTACATAGAACAACCTGATGGTTTTGCACTATTAGAAGATGAGGACATGGTGTGCAAGTTGCAATAGGCACTTTATGGATTGAAGCAGGCACCAAGGGCATGGTATGAGAGACTCCACTCATATTTGATCAAGATTGGTTTCATCAAGACAAGTGAGGATAACAATGTTTACTTGAAGATTGAGAAGGATGACTGATTGTTGATTGCTGAAGTCTTTGTGGATGACATCATTTTTGGTGGAAATGATGAGATGAGCATTGTATTTGCAGATGAAATGAGGACATAATTTGAGATGTCGATGTTTGGAGAGATCAAATCCTTTGTTGGATTGCAGGTATCTCAGTTCAGTGATGAAATCTACATTAGCCAGACAAAGTATGTGAGGGAAATATTGAAGACTTTTGGGTTAGAAGATTCTAAACCGATTGGAACTCCAATGGTGACCAGTTGTAAGCTATCCAAGGAAGATGATTCTAAAGAGGTGAGTGCAACTTTATACAGATCCATGATCGGTAAGTTGCAACATGTTGTTCATAGTAGGCCTGATATAGCACATGCAGTTGGGATAGTTGGAAGATTTCAAGCTAATCCAAAGGAATCCCATATGGTGGTCGTGAAGAGAATCTTTAGATACTTAAAAGGGATTGAAGACTATGGTCTTTGGTATGATCACAAAGGAGGTTATACTTTGAGTGTGTTCACTGATGCAAACTGGGCAGGTAATGTGGATGATAGGAAGAGCACAAGTGGAGGAGCTTTCTTTCTTGGAGAGAGACTTGTGTCATGGACAAGCAAAAAGTAGAATTGTATTTCTTAGTCTACTGCAGAGGCTGAATATGTTGTTGCTGCTATTAATTGCACTCAAGTTGCTTAGATGAAGCAGTTATTGGAAGGTATTAAGGAAAAGGTAACTGAATCAGTGGTTTTCTATTGTGATAACACTAGTGCTATAAACATAACCAAGAACCCTGTGATGCACTCTAAGACCAAGCATAGTGCAATTAAGTACCATTTTCTTAGAGAGCAGGTTCAAGAGAAAGAGGAGCAGTTGGAGTATGTGCCAACTAAGGAGCAGGTTGCAAACATTTTTACTACGCCACTACCAAAGGATACGTTTGAGGGGGTCATTCCTCTCCCAGAGCAGAATTAAGGTGATGTTGTTGCATCAGTCCAATGTTTTGTATTGAAAACATTTGTTGGATTGATGTAATAAGGAGCTACTCCTTAGGGGGAACAATTGGTGGTAAGATACTGAAGGGGTAGAAGTGATCTATGATATGGTGTCTTTGGCATTGTTGTCAAAGGAAGAGAGATGTACTGAGTAGTGGCGAGCAAACATATGAGACAAATGAGAAAGAGAGAAAGGGGGACACAGAGTTATTGCAGTCAATTTAGAGATGAAGATTCAGTGTAAGAACACAAGCAGAGCACGTTATCTGATTGAGAAGATGTTTTGATTGTTGTGTTCTTGTCAATGCCAAAGGGGGAGATTGTTGGCATAACTAATGCAGTGATGGTAAGTGATATGATGGTACAAATTTGGTGTTGAGACAATAAGTTATTGTGTTGTCATTGATGTCAAGTATTGACCTAGTGTTCTTAGTGTGTTGCCAAGTATGTGAGAAGGATGAACAATGTGTTGCTAGTGCTTCCAATCGTTGTGATCCTTAAGGGAGACTTGGGAATGTCTTTAGATGATAATTGCATGATCGCAATTGTTGAATGTATGATTTGTGGAAGTTATGATTGGTTGAAGTATGACAGGGCAATTGCTAGAACAGTCTGTGACTGGCAATGAGTGATTTGATTGGTTCATCAAATCTATGATGAGATAGGTGGTGCGATCATATAATTGTGTTGTTGATATTGTGTTGAGTTCATGGTTATGTCCACGACTGATTTGGTTGACCGGTAAGCATGTTTTATGGTTACAAAAGTTGTTTCAATGAAAGATGATTGTGTTCTTGAGCTACCAATGGTAGATCTTCTATTGGTGACCGGTAATCGAGATGTGATGAATCATGTGTGTTCCAGCTATCATGCTGACGTGTTTCAATTCATTTGTAGTGATGTGTTGGTGTTACATTGATTGAGGTAGACGTTTTATCAAGATGAAGGTTGTGTTGGTCAAAACGTGTTTGATTGTTCTTGATAAAATAAATTGTAAGGGTCTATCATTTGGCTGACCTATTTGGTAAAGATGGTTGTTATATTAGGATGTGTGTTTTGGCACGATCTCTTTGGGCGTGAAGATTGAAAAAGTGATTTCAAATGTGATGGATGAGTTTTTAGGGCGATAGCAGGATTAGGGCTTGTGAAATGATATTTATATCATGAAATCAAAGATTTGTGGGTGTAGATTGTGATTGTGATGGTGCGATCAAGCAAGGGTATTCCAGTGTTGTCTGAGGAGAGAATGAATGTGTTACAAAGGATCTGATCAAGCAAAGGAGTTGCTATTTCTAGATCACAAGACCCTAACATGTTTCTTATTTGTAAATCCCTTAACCGAGTAGATCCTAGCAGATCTTATTTGTAAATCTCTTAACAGAGTGGCTCATTAACTTGAGTTTGAAATCTCCTAACAGAGTTACTCCTAATAGGGTAAAGCTCCTAACAAGGCTAGAGGTAAACCCCATAGCTGGGTGGCACCTAACAGTGTCTTTGTAAACTCCTAATGAGGTTAAGCTCCTAACAGGGCGTACTTTAGAAGAGTACATAATTTGTGAGTATCATCTCACACGTGGTTTTCACCCATTTGGGTTTCCATGGGAAAAATCTGTGTTATGTGTTGCATGCGTTGTGGTGGTTGTGTCTATTTGCTTAAGTTTCATTTGCTTATCAATTGGTAAACTTGTGAATGTTGATTTTGAGTTAAAGAAGTGGAAAGTTGTAGATATCTTAGATTACTGATTCAGCCCCCCTCTCAGTAATCTTGGACCCTTAAGACTAACAAGATGTTCAATGATCAATCATCGTTGGTTCAAAACTTCAAAGTTTCAAACATATGATAATAATAAGTTAGAAGTGTGATACTCATAAATCCATAATTGCCAATAAAATTATAAATAAAATACCTCATATATCCTATTCATACTTCGCAAAAATCTCAAAATGTCATTACACAATGCTGCAACGTAGCATTCACCTTCAAAGAAAAATGCTATAGTTTTAGAACAAAGAAAAAATGGTGACAAATGCTTGAGAGATGGATGAATGATCATCAAATGACCAAATGCATGCTTTATTGGTTAAAATTAGGGTTTAGATGCTTTTTAGATTTAAAAAATAAAAAATGGCATGTGGGGCGTATTTTTGGGCACCGAAGCCTTGGATGCCCGTTGATTCCTTCTGGATTCCACTCGGATTCTAATTGGATTTTAGACAGGTATCCATATTTCTTGTGGGTTGATGCCTGTTCGCAATCCTGCTAGAATCTAGGCAGAAACCAGAAGGAATCGGATTTAGACTTGCACGGAATCAGGATTCGGGGCTAAATGCAAGTATCTGGTAACTTAGTATAAACTTAACATGAGTGTTTTCTTGTTTATGCAAGGTGGGAGTTGGAATCCAAGAAGATGACAAGCAAGCATGATTTCCAGAGGCGTGAGCATTACTTCAAGCGAGTTCAAAGCGAAGACTTCAAGTATCAACAAGTTGCAAGTTGTTCATCAGGGAGATAAGCGAGATGGTGTTGAAGATTGAGGTTTGAAACGAAGATGCTCATCCAAGTTCACGGTCATGCCAATGAGAAGATTTCTAAATTTTGAAGACGGAGAAGTGAAATTAAAACAAAGATTGCAAGATAAGAATGCTGATGTGGTGCCTATCCATTTCCTACTAATCAGAGAATTCTGCCTGCATGTGTCCTAAATTATCCAATTATATTATGCCAAATGTACACGTGAAAGACATCTAGTGCCTCTACCTAATCTCTTTTCTGATTGATCAATAAAAGCAATGTAATTTTCTTATTGGCCCATAAAAGGGTGCCTTTTGTAATTGGCCAACATTAAATGTTTATAGCTGAAAACCCTAATTAGGGTTATGTAGATTGATCTTGGCCCTTGATCTTAAATAGATCTCAGCCCTTCGTTGTAATTGAACAACTATAAAAGGCCAAGGCCTTCTGATTTGTAACTCATTACAATTAGATTAGACTAGCTAAGGGAGAGACTTGTTGAAATTGTTGCCATAATGCTATCGAAGTAATTGCTAATTCATTGTTGGTCTTAATGGTGGATTACTTGTGTTGCTTTGGAGTATTGCATGGTTTCTGCATTTCCTCACTTAGATTAGGATTTCATTTCATGTTGGTTAGAAGTAGTGTTTTGTTGAATGGAAGATATTTTGGATGTATCTTTGGTGAACTCGCTTAGACCAAGCCACCAGTTGCTTTTTGATTGTAAGTTTGCCTGGCGTGGTCGAATGACATATTTTGAGCTTTACTTCAATTATTGCTTGCACATTGATATACATCGATGGATGGTGTTAATGGAATGGTAATAGTTGGAACATCTTACATTGACCTTAGGAGATCACACTAGTTTGGTTGATGTCAATGGCTAAACTATGTCCAGCAGAGTCACAAATACATTATCTCTTGCATTCTAGGAGTAGAATAGATTTTTAAACCCTTTGCCTTTGCAGTTTGTTTGGTTGGAAGTGCTTGAAAATAGTTGATGTCCATTGATTGAACAACGTAAGTCCCTTTGTGATACCCAACATATCACATCATTATAACTAAGCTAAGTCCACAATAGGAAGGAACCTTGGGGTTGTTTCATTTGATCACACAATCCATATACATTGTTTAGCATATGAGCATCCTCGTTCAAGAGAGAGTTGGAGGCTTGGTATTTCATTTGGAATACTAAGTATTTGATTCTGCATGTTGTAGTGGCATAAAACTCACATAACAAGTAGGCCACCCCAAGGGATGGAATCATGAAGTTAGATGTTCCTACGGCTTATGAACCAAGGGGTGAGTTGTCTTGGTTAGACACTATGCGCTCTTGTGCTTAATTGGGTTGAATACTCTTCCTCAATGACTTGGGTTCCCTCGAATTAAGTAGGCCACCCTAAGGGTTGGAGTCATCAAGGTGGATGTTCCTGTTGCTTGTGGGCCAATGGGCGAGTTGCCTTCGCTAAATTCTAAGCTCTCTTTAGCTTAATTGGGTTAAATAGTAACTGGGCACCCTTTATGGCTATCCTTTCCAAACCCTACTATGGTTGATTTAGAGAAATTGAACTCTTGGTGTTTAATTTCTAAAATCAACAAGTTGCATGGTCTATCTAAGTACGCTAAGATGATTATGAACATATATGTGTATGTATTTATATTTGTTGTTGGAATCCCTAACCCTATTAAAGCTGAATAATCTTATGAACTATATTTCAAATATTATCTAAAATGATCACATGACCTAAACCGGGATTTATGTTGATAACTTTATTGCATTCCTTATTTCAATTGAATTTGTGATTTTAGGGCAAGATCTAGGATCATCCCAAAAGGGGACACTACATAGAAAGGGAAGCTCTTTGTTAGAAAAAATTAAACAAAACCTAGAACCCATAGACACAACCTCTAGCTTTTTACAATACATATAATTTAACTCTTGGGGTTTTGAATTTACTTTACAAACAAATTAAACAAACTATTCTCTTTTTATTATTGGGCATGGACATAAGGTGATTCAACACGTCTATGCAAAAAGAGAGATTTTTAATGCCTTTTCTTGTAAAGCGAATAATCTATAGCAGCTAGTGAATGCATAGTCTTTCCAGCTAAAAGAAAAGATCAATAATTGTGAGTACAACACAAGGATTGAACTGATTTGAATATAGAAGAGGCACAATTTGGCAAAATAAATTAAGGAGTTTCATAAAAAGCTACAATCACTGACTTTGCAACAACATGGAATACAAACATGCAATACAAACTTGCATGTTCAATAAAATAACTCTCTTTACTTAAGCACACATACACAAAATTTCTTACAAGACTTCTGAACAACAATTTCAGCAACAAGTAGGCATAAAACCCTATTGAAAATACAAGTGGAAATGAACATTTTTAAGGTTTACAAAATGCCAAAAAGCTGACTGGAGCTTGTAATCTAAGAATAATTTACTTGTACACAAAGCAAGCCCAAAATACAATTTTGTGGACAAACTTCAAACCCTAAATCAGGAAATCTTCAAAAAGATTTTTGATCAACTAAAATAGACTTAGGAGAAGATCATCTAAAAATAGTTGACCTGTAAATAATCATTTTAAAAATTGATTTCTTAGAATATGATCATCTCTTCAAAAATGGTGATAGCTAAAAATTAACCAGTTTGACAGTTGGCTCTAGCAGTGATTTTGATCCAACTGTTATGTTTTGACCATGGTGGATCCTTTGAAGAAATCTACAAACCTAAAAACCAATCTTGGTGTATTGAATCTGAAGAACCCTTGAGTACATGCAAATATCACTGTTTGTATATGAATTGATCAAATTGTTCCTTGAATAAACAGTATCTTATAGTAACTTCATCAATAAATTCCCAAGAGTCTTATGCTTGACAACTTTATACTGAATATCTGCTCACTGTGACTGTCCCATTCTTGTCGATATATATTCGAAATCAGGGACATCAGGAAGATGTAAAAACTGTAATATACACTTGAAAACTGTTAACAGAGACCAAAAACTTGCTGCAATGATGACAAAACCCTAGGCAAGTTTGAAGAAAGTGAATCAGCAGTATGTGAATGATTATGATGACTGAAATGTATCTTCTCACCCTAGGCATTCAGGAAAAACACTTGAAAGACTGAATTTGGCATGTACGAACCCTGCTAAACATGTAGAAAGTCTACAAAACCCTAAAAATCAACGTGAGCACTAAAACAATGAAAACTCCAGCGATATATCAAAATATCAGCTGACTTTTCATGGTGTGCACTAGCAAAACTGCGCCAATCTTTGATATGACATGTGCTGGTCATTAAACTTGAATGTATTTAGAAACCTCAATTCTGGCACCCTTCAATGGGGCATGCTGTCAAAAGGTGTTGCAGTTTTAACATTTTTGAAGGGTGTTGGTCTGATATGGGATATATGCTTTGCTGTATCATTGTGTAATTTTTTGTTTTGAAAACTTGCCCCTCTTCTTGGTCGTGGGTGCCTTGATATGCCCTTAAAGGTTTTTAACTCAACAAAAACTTATCATCTCTTTAGTATTGTGTGCACTAGCGTACATGATATGCAATTTTTTGGTTTTGAATATTGTTTTTGGATTGGTAAAGGCAGGATATACCTGCATAGTCTTATATTGATTCTCAAAAGTTTGTACAAAAAATTAATGTTGTGGCCTTTTACCACTGATTTTCACATATTCATCTACAATCCCCCTTAATACCCCATTTTTACAGAAAAATATGTATCACCATCTACTAATTGTTTCCCTTTACAGCCCACAGACTATTCCAAAAAATATACAATCCCTACATGCATTCAGATATGGCCTGCTGCCAGCTAAAAAAAATGTACAGTTTATATCACATAGTTTCTAAAAAGAAAATATTAACAGTGATTTTCTAAAAACTTATGTTTCTCTCCCTTACCGCCCTTTCTAGTAGTCATTCTTGTTGAACTTCCACCTCTTTGTGCTCTGTTCCTGTGCAAGCTTTGTCTCCATCTGCATTTTCTCCTCCCGCTCATGCAGATATTCCTTAAGGTGGCTCCAACCTGTCTGTGCTTGAGCTCTCCTACTTTACTTGTCACCTGTCACACTCCACAATAGAAATGGCCACAAAGGTGGGGTGAACCCCGCAACATGCAGCCAATCTCCCCCTTGAGCTTTGAAACCCTCTCTTGGAATTGCAGTTGCGATGAAAGGTTCTAGATCATAACACCATTGTCCTCTCACACATGCATTCTGTTGACATATTTAAGTTGTCATTGGTTAAGTCAGAGGCAAACATCAATCCCACTGGAGCATCGGCAGACTAATCTAGCACCGGTACTCTTTAGTATGCACTGGTAGACCAAACAGAGTGTTTTCAACCGGTCTTATGAGACATACAGGGAATGTATGACCAACCGGGTTTAAGTTTAATACCGGTCGACTGCATGATAATCCAAACCGGATTATGCGGAGCTGTCTCAGTTAAAACTGTATAATACGGAGCATTCACAGTTGGAACTGAAGTTAGCTTTATTTCTACGCGGGTGTTCTAAGGTAAACTCAAGATCATTTTGCAAGCTTTTTTGCATGCATGATTTATGGGTGAGTTTACAGCTTGGCGGAACTGTGAGAAGTATTTTTAATAAGAATAATGTCTTATAAATACAAGTCATAGTATACACAAGACTGAAATTTGCCTCCACTATTACTCTTCTTTTCACCTAGACTCGGTTTTTTTTGCTTCTTCAAGTGAATCATATATTAATAAACACCACCATCGCATTCTCCAAATCATACCCTTCTCACACTTAAAATGTCTTTAAACTCTCGCCATGTCCATTCAGTTTGGTCAATCTATCTCTTCATTTGCAAATCTTATTGGCTCATCATCAATACCGACTCCTCAAAATTTCTCCATTACTTTGCTGCAATATCCTCTTCTAGTAATGAAATTTAATATTAAGTCATTGAAATGTAAATAAATAAGTGATCATTGTTATTAATAAAATAATCAAGATTAGTAAATATCGACTATATATAATGAATATTCTATTATATTAGTCAATAATATTAATGTTTCAAGAAAACGACGATTATGTTAAAAACTTAAAAGTAATCAACAATCCTTAAAGATTACCAAATAATAATGTTATTAATAAATTATGTACATTACTAATAATATTATTATTAAATACATATTGAACATATAAATATATACTAATTATATTATTAATGTTAATAAAGCAAATACTGATATGATAAATACATTTTTTATTGAGCAAATATATAAATATTAATCCTTAACATTAAATATAAAAGGAATCCCTTGTTTCAATCCATGATACAATATTTATTTAGAGTACCCGATATTAGTCAAATAATGACTTATACAGTGGACGTCAAAACCACTGCAAACACATAAATCTTAGTAGTAAGATCAGGAAGCATACACTAAGTGAAGGATAAAAGAGTAGGTGGTCAGCATGTGCATTGGTGGCATTGCAACTTCCACATGGGAGCCATTGTCCTTTGGAAATAGACATCAAAGTCTTTTAGGGATGAAAGGTAATGATTTTCAATTACATAAATTTCCACTATTGCCAACTAAGAGGTATCGATAGTCAAGAAATTGGTCATCATAACACTAAAGCGATGATACAAAAGTCATTGATTAAGTAGTAATATTGTTGACAAGAGCAGCGATATCAACACGGGATATTAATAGTGATTCCAAACATTACCAAGGAGCGATTGTTATGTATTATCAGTTATAGGTGGCACGGGATGACCAACACCACTAAGGACTGAATTTATCGATATAGTCCAAGTAATAGGTAGTGAATAAACAAAGACTAAGGTACACCTAAACAACAAATGATGAGTTAGCAACTGAGATAGACAACGATTTATAATTTGTAATATTGGTTAGTATTGCAAAGGTGCGATTAGACAAGGTTAACAAATAATCATTATACAATGAAGAGTTATTATAGTGAAGAGACATAAGACATGTCTTTTAGAATGCAACACTTCCCATCGTATAAAGTATAATATGGAGTTCGATTCATGGAAGGGGGGAGTATTTGTATATAGGAGATATGATCTGGTATTGTAAGAAAGGTACCAAAGTGGAAATAAAAATTAATATAAAATATGTTGGAACTCTTTATAAGGAAGAGATGTATAAGGAAATGATATTCAATACTCTTCTTAAGGAAGAGATGAGGAAGGAATTGGAACATACATATTGCTGGCATCAGTCAATAAGTTGCTGCTGATAATACTATACCACAATGTTATATATATATATATATATATATTATAGTATACATATCAATTATAATGGTAAGATCATTAATGTGTAAGTATACATATTAATATTATACATAATTATTAATAATAATAAAATCAGAAATATATATATATATATATATATATATATATATATAGCTTATTCCATAATCACTCTATGAAGTATAGTCATAGATAAATTAAGAATAATATATATATACTCAAGTCCTAGTACTATTTTAATCTGAGAAGGGAGGACAGAGATGTGTCCAAGAAGGGGCTTGTATAAATCCAAGCAATGGATCTTTGTCCCAAGATAGGGTTGGGGTCAGGGTTTCGGAAGCCTTGAGGGCAAGACCCAAGATGGGATACGGACTTGGACCTGTAAACTTTGAGGGAATCCATTGCAAGTTGGTATCTAGGCAACTTGGATAACCTTCTATCATTAAGCTGAATAGTAATATGATTGAATATGTGGGAATTAATAGAGAATTTATCTTGATTAAACTAATACTGTTTATGAATACCTTAGATTGAAATTATTGTATCTTAGGACATATATTGAAAGAAATTGAATTAAATATGTAATAATCATGTCTAACCTATCAAGGGACATTACATTTGCACTCAGTACTAGTGTTAATTGTAGCTGCCCATTTCGATAGAATGTCCACCGTCCCATTTCCACTCCTATAAGTGTGAGAGAAGTTGAGATCATTGAACCTTGGCTTTATTAAGTTTATATATTTATTAATTTTCCAAATTTGCAACTCTTCATTTACTATAGGATTGATAATGATTTTGGAGTCTCCTTCCAAATGAAGTTTTTTTGTTGATAATTTGCTTGTCAAGTTTATGGCGAGCAATGCCACTCTGACCTCCCTTTCATTGTTGGTTCCGTCCCCAAGCTTTTGGGCTCCAATTGCCAAAATATTCCCCATCCAATCCTGAGCCACACAACTTGCCCCTGATTGCCATGATTACCTTTTGACACTCCATCAAAATTAATATTGACCCATCCTACGTCTGGTTTTATCCAATCAACATTCCTATCCTTACAGGAGGATGGATTTACACATGAAGGCACCTTAACGGGTGGGATTTTAAGCATTGTCCACTGTTTCTGTAGTAAGTTATTAGTTTGACTAAATGGAAATTTTGGTGGGTTTCGTCTTGCATTTGCAACATTAACTAATTCCGATATTGCATTCTCAATTCTAGTGAACATATTTTGCAACTTAGCTTCCTTCTCCTGAAATATTCTATGATTTATCTCCTTCCATCTTTCCTAGTTCACTACTGAGGGACTAACCTGCCACATACTAGAAAATTTCGATTTCTTGCTATTTGTTTTCCATCTCCGGAAGTTTGGAACATTGCCTTTAACGAGACAGGGTCGGTAATGTGCCATCCAGGCTTTTGAAGAATGACTTTCGAGCATTGGTTTGAAAATTCACACTGTAGGAGTTAGTGATCTAAAATCTCTTCATTTTCTTTACACAACATGCATTTGAAGGGTCATTGAAAGCCAATCCTTTTAAGCCATTCCCCCTATTAGTATGCATTCTCTCAGTGCAAGCATAGCAAATGATCCCGCTTTAGGAAGACAGTTCTTGTTCTGGCATAATTGACTGGACCATCTTTCTTCTTCCCAAACCGATTCTAACAAGTTATACCCAATCTTAATAGAGTATTTGCCTTGTTTCGACCTGCACCAGAGCAATTCATCTTTCTCATCTATTTGCAAACTCTGCTTGCCCTTTATTATCTCCTTGAATAAATCTTGTCGCTTTCTGCTCAGATTCAGTGCAGTCATTGATTTCCATTTCCATTCTTCTTGTCCATTCACCACTTCCCTTCCAAAAAAAACTTTAACTTTAGTGCCCCACCTAGCTTTAGTGATTTGTTTCAATTCTTCCATACTAGCATCTTCCTTTAGAGTACAAAAACCCTCCCAATAATCATCCCAAATGTTTGCTGACTCTCAATTGCCTAGTTGCCATGTGAGGTGGTCAGTTATCACTGGTCTACACGACATCATGAAATTCCAGATTGTCAACCCTTTCGGCAGATTATTGATTGTGAGGATGCGCTCCTTGTTTTGGCAATCCAAATATTTTTGCCTTAGAATCCTTGCCCATTTTTGATCCGGTTCGCTAAACATATTCCAAATAAGTTAGCACCCATTGCCTCATTCATAAGATTCCAGTTCCGAAGTCCAGCTCCCCTGGCCCTTCTTGGTTGACGTATTTATCCCAAGCTTGTAAAGGAATCTTTTCTTGTTCTTGACTACCATTCCAAATTTTTTTCTCCTGTTTAATAATTGTTATGATCTTAGCTGGGATTTTGAGACACATCATACAATAAATTGGAATCGCAGAAATTACAGATTTAAGAATCAGGATGCATCCAGCTGAAGTCAACTGTTTGCTTTTCTATCCTTGCATTCTCCCTAAATAACTGTCAACAAGGTTATTCCGAAATCAACAAGCCCCTGCAAAAAGAGGGGTTCCCAAACACCTACCATGCTACTTTCCAGGTTTGATGCCGAAATTTCTAACTATTTCTCTCTGCTTATCTTATCTGGCGTTGAAAAATAAGACCTCTGATTTGTGCCAATTGATCTTCTGACCAGACAGCCTGCAATATTTATCTAAAGTAGATTTGATACATCTTGTATTTGGTTATGTGGCATATTGACAAATTTCACTTGTTTTTCTTTCCATTGTAAGGTAGCGGAAATATCAGCATCAATGGACACAATTGCAACACGGAAGCTAGATGTTTCTCAGAAACGTGGCTCTGCAATCCTTAATCTAAAATGTGCAGATGTGCAGGTGTGTTAGGGTCCTTTTTACTGCTTTTGTATCTGGTGGTTTTTGTATAAAAAATATTTCCTGCACTATGAATTGCCCATTTGCTCTAAAAACTTTTTCTGATATTAGACAGGGCTAATGGGTAAGATGCTTTTGGAATTGCAATCAAATAAAGCCGATCTTCTCCCCTCACATAAAGTGAGTACAACCTGCATATAATTTCCATTTATGCATCAATCATTTCTGACATTTCATTTCCTTATAGAATTGAACTTTAGACATTTGAAAAATGAGTACATGTTTGACATGCACTCTTTGTTTTCTTGATGTACTTGGAATCACTTTGAGTCACAGTGTATGAATGTTAACTCTGGTTACATTTATAAAATTTATACATTATCCTTTCTATTTGATGATTTCATGTTTATGTTTACTAGTCTTGTTTTCATTATGAAGAAAACAAGAAAACAGTGTAAGGGGTTTTATTTATGTCAATATTAGAGGAAGCTGAATTTTACCTAATATTCTTTTGTTTTTGCAGTTTTCTACTCATGATGTGGTTATTTTAAAGCCAAATAAGGCAGAGGTTGGAAGTGCACCCTTGGGGCAAGGAGTAGTATATAGGATAAAGGTTAAAATTTGATTCCTTTAGTTGAAACTGCAAATTATAGATTTGGTGTATTCCATACTATTTCATTCAAATGCAACAGAAATTTCTATAGCGAATCTTTCAATGAAATCAAGCATTAATTATAGTTTTGTTTGGCAGGACACTTCACTTACTGTAGCATTTGATGATATACCAGAAGATGGCTTGAATGCTCCACTTCGTCTAGAAAAGGTTGCCAATGAGGTATGATAGCTTCATCTATATATATCGATTCATTGGTCTCTTTTGTACAAATGAAGCATTTCCAAATCCAAAATCATCTGGTCATGTGGCTAACCATCAGGGACTGAAAAAAATGTTGTTGATAGAATTAGATTTTAATTAGCTTGACATTACACCCTTAGATAAATGGTGTTAGTGGTGACATGGGATGGTGAGTGTTGTGTCATGCTAGGTGCCAATTAGAATGTTCATTAAGGGTAAAAACTAAAATCCTTAATATTTCAAACCTCAAGAAAATTTTATACCAAGAGCATCTGTAAAACATGCTACAAGTGGAATGATTTTGCGAAATAATTGTTGGAGATGTACAAGATATCAGAATAGATGGAGAATCTGGGTTTGATCAGCTAACATTGTTTCTTAAATGGAAGCACAACCTTTTGTGGAGGAGAATAACTACTCTTGCAAAGTTGAAGTGAACCCAGGTTTCAAGGGGTATTATTGCTAGATGGAGAAGCACAACCCTCTTACTTAGCGGCTTGTACCTGGTTTCCCCATCTTTCCTTGACTTCCGGAAAACACTTACCATCTTGTGGGGTTGGGGGAGGTCATAACCGGGTTCCTCGGCTCTCCGATGTAAAGAGCCTTTGGTCCATTCTAGGACGGCCTATTATGCAGCTTTGGCAAGCCCCTTTGCTTACACCTCAAGCCCTTCCTTTCCAGATGGGGCTCAAACAGTTGCACACATTCACATGATCGTTATCATAAGCAGTTTAGTCATTCATAATAATAATCACATAGTTGTAGCATTAATCATTATATATATTGATATATATAAATAGCATATAATTGTCACGATGAATGATCAGAGTAGATACACTGATAAGTTATGAGTTCTGCTGTATAGCCTCTTGCTGATTGTTATTGGTCTGCAGATGTTCTTTATGGTGTTGCCGTATGAGTATCCCCGGCGGAGTGCTAGAGAAAACTGATGGTTTGATTGTCTTATATCCTCTCGATACTGCTGTATACTTGTGTTCACTGTAGATACAATTCTTATTTGTATTTCTATTATCTTGCTTCTATTCAATAGCTCCCACCAATACACAGTTCTCAGAAGAAATATATATACACTGATAAAAAGCTTCACAATGCACAGAATTCTGCACACACAACTTAAAGTATCCTCGAATATTTAGATACACCAACTGTTCTAAAGAGTCACACTATGGAAGGAAGACTCAGCACCTAGGCTGAAATCTAAGCCCTATGTGCTAGAGCATCAGGATACCCCAACATCAACCAGTTCTCATAATTTTTATCCTTTGTCTTCACGATGGCAATATGTAGCTGAGGCCAATCGCCAACAATACTCAATGGATTCCGGTCGAAAGTTCCATCCGTTTCTATGATCTAGGGTGATGTCATGTCCCCTCTTTAGTCTGACTAGCAGAGTTATGTGAGTCAGCCTATCATGGGGGTCTTGTAGGCTAGCAATTGTGGTTAGAGACTCGTACAGGATATTCAGTGACCGGGCTTGGCTTTACAGGCATTTTGGGAGCCAGTTGGGTGCAGTTCCTTGATTTTAGGGGGTATCCCTACATTTTAGGAGGATGTGGCAGTTTCTAGATGTGAGGTTCCATGGAACCACTCCATGGTTTCAGTTTCAGGATGACAGGGTGTGTTCCCTAGTTTCTAGGAGCATCCCTAGATTATAGGGAAGGGATTGCCAGTTGACTAATCTCGTCTGGTATCAGTCACAGATAGGTGACATGGTCAGTTTCATGTTTATTTGGTTGATTTGGGCTATCAGAGGCAAAATGGGGAATATTTTAATATACTTAAATATTTTCTAAGTTAGCAATTAAATAATTTATAATAAGGCTATTTATATAGCCATTTCGGAGTAATAAGGGGAATATGGCTTCAGTTGGTCAGGTGTGCCCTTGTGTTATAGCTCGTTGGAAAGGTCTCAAATTATTATAAACTATTTTCACTATCCGGAGACTTTTTGGTGCCTTGAGTTATGACATTTTAATAAAGTAATGTTTTTCCTATAGCTTGGATGCTTTTATTTGGAAAATGTTATTTTATTATAAAGTGCAAAGTGTAATTCTCATTTAGGGTTCGATTTGCACTTGGGAGGAGTTATAAGGAGATGAAGACCTAATTGTTGATTATCTTTGGAAATTACATTTGTAAAATTGGCAATTGCTTTGGTGGAGCGATTTGGAGGTTTGGGACGCAAACCTCGGGTCTGGAATTGCTGGGACGTAGCCCTCAGCAAGGATTGGGATTGTATTTGTTCATTGTGCACATGGATTGTCAGAGAAAAGGAAACGTCTTCTTCATTGCATACACATTCAACTTCAGCTAGGAAGTGAAGTTTCAGCGTCTGCATATTCTTCTAGGCAGCTCACGTGGAGGTTATTGGAGGCATTTCCCTCTTGCATTAGACGCCATTGTTTGCAGTGTGGAGTTGGAGGATTCTTAGCAGCGGTTTCCTTATATCATTGACTCACACCAAGTATTCTTCTATAGCTGGCGTCAATACCTACTGTAGGTAGCATCACACCATTTCATTGGACACATTTTTAAATAAAAATCTCAGATTATGTTGCTGGTTCGGTTTACTATTTCAGATTTAAAGTACTGATAATTTCTTAGTATTTTGCCATTGTTTCTAGCTGGATTTTGTTTACTGTTTTTATGCAAATATTTGTTATTCCAAAAACCAAAAAAAAGTGAATATTAGAGAAAAAAAACATCAAAAAAGAAATATATTAGAATTTGGCACTTATCCGGGCAAGAGTTTAAACACCGATCCAAGATAAGTTCTTCAAACAAGACAGTTATTTGCCTTAAGGCCAGTTTGGGATCTTTCAGTGGTATTAGAGCTTTGATGCCTGCCAGCCTGTGGGGTTAAGTATTTTGTTTTCTCTATGCATACGGGAAGAGCTAGTGCACATAGATATTATACACGCAGGAGGGCCTGGGACGAGCTTGAGTTTGGTACAGCAGAGGAACCAATTATGGTAGAAGGACAGGTGAATGCCAGGAGGAATCAGGATGATGAAGAGAGAGAAATGATGAGAACTCTCATCAACACTCAGCCTAGGATCGCTTAGACCCTAGACAGGATATAGGATACCTTGGATCAGTTGGAGTTAGATAGACATAGAGGCAGGCGGAGTAGATCAGTGTCTATGGCTGGGAGTTAGCGTAGTCATAGATCACACGCATCAGCCAGGAGCTCCCTTCATTCCCCTAGGCTTGAGCAACCACCTATATAGGCCAAGGATAGACCATTACTTCCTTAGTTTGCACCAGGTGGACAACCGACACAGGTAGAGCCACTAGAAGTGGAATTTCAAGATTCAGTCATGGCGGCTACAACTGAGTGGAGAGCCCTACCCCCAGAGGTTAGGGATGTCTTTCCTTTTCCCTAGTATTGTGCACAACATAGAGATACTGTCAGGTTCAAAGGAGACCGGGGCAATAGACCGCAGCAACATAATTATGACCTCAGTAGAGCTACTGGGAAGATTACATTGGCTACATATGATGGTACTGGTAGTATGCATGCACGTGCTTGGGTGCACAAGCTGGACATATATTTATCCTTGAGGCCCATGCCTGAGCGTGAGGCTATTTAGTTTGCTATCTTGCATTTAGACGAGGTTGTCTATGATTGGTGGCACCATGGATTGGTCACCCAGGATCATGCCTTGATTCATTCCTATGCGGAGTTCACTGAGCGACTCATTACCTTGTTTGACTGTAAGGACACAAAACTCTACTATAGGGAGTTGGCACATCTTAGATAGACTGGACATGTAGAGGTGTATGTTAATGAGTTCCAGCGTATTGCAGTTATGGTACCTGATATGCCCCAAAGGCGTAGCGTGATGTTATTTATTGAGGGATTGTAGGACAGGCTTAAGAGATTGGTTCGTGCTTTCCAGCCGACCACTCTTAAGGATGCCATTGATGTGACATTGAGACTGGACACCACTCCTACTTATCAGTTAGATAAGAAGTCATTTAGGGACTCACAACCTCCTCAGAAGGCCAACACCTCACAATTTAGAGATGGGCAGTTAGCTAGACCTCCTAGGATGGACTAGGAGACACAGAATGATTTGAGGAAACTGTGCTTCTCTTGCAAAGAACCTTGGGAGCCCAAACACTGTTGGATGGGTAAGGGCAAGGTTCATTTGATTGAGGTAACATCCGAGTTTGGGGATGAAGAGATACAAGACATTGACATTGAGGACATCCCTGAGGAGACTAATCAGGAGCAACCGCAGTTGGAGATAGACATTCCTGCGTCCTTGGCGACAGCCAAAGTGACTATGGCCACCCTGCCCAGTTACCCTAGGTTCCATGCCTTTCGATTGAAAGGTACATTACAGGGCCAACAAGTCATGAGCTTGGTAGATACAGGGGCCATGCACAACTTTATTGATCAGAATCTGGTTGAGAGGCGTGGGTTACAATCTGAGGTGTTTGATGGTTTTGGAGTGAAGGTTGCAAATGGTGCAGTTTTGGGCTGTACTAGGAGGATTCCATAGCTTAGCATCTAGATGGGGGATTTACCTTGACAGATGACTTTTATATTCTACTCTTAGAGGATTATGATGTGATTTTGGGCATGCAGTGGTTACAGGGTATTGGGAGATACCTTATTAATGGGTAAGCAAGATTTAGGCCTATGATTTTGACATCGAGTTCATTAAGGGAAAGAATAATACCGTTGCTGATATACTTTCTAGGAAACCATCACTTGCTGCCCTATGCTCATTAAGTGAGATTTCAGCAGATTGGAAGGCTCAACTTTTAGTTGAGTATTCCAAAGATCAGTATGCTTGTGAGGTTATGGATGGATTGGTATTGGATGATAGGTACAGTGTGGTGGATGACGTCATCTATTACAAAGGTAGGGTATACCTTGTTTCTGGTTCTTAGTTGAAGGAATAGATTTTGCATGCTTACCATGACACTCCTACAGTAGGACACCTAGGGTATGGTAAGACTTATAGGGCGGTTCAGGAGAGATTTTCTTGGAAGGGTCTCAAGGATGACGTTCTATGTCATGTCCGTGAGTGTATGACGTGCCAGCAAAATAAGTCTGAGCATACTTTCCTTGCTGGTTTGTTGCAGCCCTTACCTATACCGGAGCAGAAGTGGACAGGGATCTCTATGGATTTCATTATAGGTCTTCCTTGAGTTTAGGGGAAAGATTGTATCTATGTCATAGTGGACAGGTTAACTAAGTATGCCCACTTCTTTCTTATTGCAGCAGATTTCACAGCGTCTCAGGTGGCTGAGCTATTTTTCAGAGAGGTGTTTAGGCTCCATGGTCTCCCCGAGACCATAGTGAGTGACAGGGATAGTAGGTTCATGAGTTCTTTCTGGCAAGAACTTTTCAAGCTCATAGACATGAAATTGACACCTAGTACCAGCTACCACCCACAGACAAATGGGCAGACTGAGATTGTTAATAAGTGGGCTGAGGGGTATTTGCGCAATTATGTGTCAGTATAGCATAAGGCATGGGTACGTTGGTTGTATTTGGGCGAGTATTGTTATAATACTACACACCGTATGTCTATTGCTATGACTCCTTTTAGAGCCCTCTATGGTTACGATGCATTATCTTTTGTTGATCTGGCTATAAGTGACAATAGGGTTCCTTTGGCATAGGATTGGTTATAGGAGAACTAGGATATCAGGAGATCTCTCAGGGAGAATTTGTAGCAGGCTTTGAATCAACAGAAGGTCTACGTTGATCGGCACAGGATTGAGAGGATATTTGAGGTGGGTGATATGGTTTTCCTACGACTGCAACCTTATGAGCAGAGCACCCTTAAAAGGGGTGGAGCTGAGAAGCTCAAGCCTCATTTTTACGGTCCATATAGGGTTCTCAGGCGTGTTGGAGAGGTTTCCTATGAGATCGAGTTGCCACCTGACAGTTGGATTCATAACATGTTCCACGTGTCATGCCTAAAGAAGGCACTGGGGCAGCATATTATAGCATCGCCCGATTTACCTTCCTTGGATGAGGAAGGTAAGTTGACTTTGGTTCTTGAGGAGATTCTTGAGGTGAGGGAACGACGACTGATAAGTAGGGTGATTCGGGAGTATTTGGTACACTAGAGAGGTCTACCCATAGAGGATGCCACTTGGGAGGGTGAATCCATTTTGCAGCACCGAGCATTGCAGTTGCTTGTGGGCAAGCATCTTCGAGAGGGGAGGACTGTCATGTCCCCTCTTTAGTCTGACTAGCAGAGTTATGTGAGTTAGCCTATCATGGGGGTCTCGTAGGCTAGCAGTTGTGGTTAGAGACTCGTACAGGATATTCAGTGACCGGGCTTGGCTTTATAGGCATTTTGGGAGCCAGTTGGGTGCAGTTCCTTGATTTTAGGGGGTATCCCTACATTTTAGGAGGATGTGGTAGTTTCCAGATGTGAGGTTCCACGAGACCACTCCATGGTTTCAGTTTCAGGATGACAAGGTGTGTTCCCTAGTTTCTAGGAGCATCCCTAGATTATAGGGCAGGGACTGCTAGTTGACCCATCTCGTCCGGTATCAGTTACAGACAGGTGACATGGTCAGTTTCATGTTTATTTGGTTGATTTGGGCTATTAGAGGCAAAATGGGGAATATTTTAATATACTTAAATATTTCCTAAGTTAGCAATTAAATAATTTATAACAAGGCTATTTATATAGCCATTTCGGAGTAATAAGGGGAATATGGCCTCATTTGGTCAGGTGTGCCCTTGTGTTATAGCTCGTTGGAAAGGTCTCGAATTATTATAAACTATTTTCACTATCCAGAGACTTTTTGGTGCCTTGAGTTATGACATTTTAATAAAGTAATGTTTTTCCTATAGCCTGGACGCTTTTATTTGGAAAATGTTATTTTATTATAAAGTGCAAAGTGTAATTCTCATTTAGGGTTCGATTTGCACTTCGGAGGAGTTATAAGGAGATAAAGACCTAATTGTTGATTATCTTTGGAAATTACATTTGTAAAATTGACAATTGCTCTGGTGGAGCGATTTGGAGGTCTGGGACACAAACCCCGGGTTTGGAATTGCTGGGATGTAGCCCTCAGCAAGGATTGGGATTGTATTTGTTCATTGTGCACACGGATTGTCAGAGAAAAGGAAATGTCTTCTTCATTGCATACACATTCAGCTAGGAAGTGAAGTTTCAGCTTCTGCGTATTCTTCTAGGCAGCTCACGTGGAGGTTATTGGAGGCATTTCCCTCTTGCATTAGATGCCATTGTTTGCAGTGTGGAGTTGGAGGATTCTTAGCAGCGGTTTCCTTATATCATTGGCTCATGCCAAGTATTATTCTATAGCTAGCGTCAATACCTACTGTAGGCAGCATCACACCATTTCATTGGACACATTTTAAAATAAAAATCTCAGATTATGTTGGTGGTTTGGTATGTACTGTTTCAGATTTAAAGTATTGATAATTTCTTAGTATTTTGCCCTTGTTTCTAGCTGGATTTTGTTTACTGTTTTTATGCAAATATTTGTTATTCCAAAAACCAAAAAAAGTGAATATTAGAGAAAAAAACAACAAAAAAGAAATATATCAGAATTTGGCACTTATTCGGGCAGGAGTTTAAACGCTGATCCAAGATAAGTTCTTCAAACAAGATAGTTATTTACCTTAAGGCCAGTTTGGGATCTTTGAGGTGATGAATGATCTCTATGAATACCTGCACAGGGTCGTAGAGAAACAACCTTTTCTGATATTGAAGTCTTCAATGCATCTGCAAATGTAATATTTTCATCGAGACAACACCCTCAGAAATACTTTCTACAATTATACCACCAATAGCTTGGACAGCCTGATAAACTTTATAAAGCTTCAGAAATATTTGCCACTCCCTACTTTAGAAATATTAATCTTTAACCCGCATACTTTGGAAAGGCACTTCAATGATATGCCAAAAGCTTCAATATGTACTTTGGTCACGGCAGATGTAGAACGAATCCTTCAAAGTTTTCATTGAATCAAACCAATTTGGAACCTTCAATATTATGGTAAACTTATTATTCTAAAATCCAGTCACCTGTGATATTGAAACGACGATATTGAAATATTTGTATCGAGTAATAATCCACTGCTAATGTTAAGCAATATCTTCGAATATAGTGCTTAATCATTAAATATTCATTTTTCCAAGGAAATGATGTTTTGCCGCTCCTAAATTTCCTTTTCCCCCCTTTATATCCTCCAATGTGAGGGAGAGTCACACCTCTTCATAATGGCCACAACCTTTCACAATTACCACCCTTTGCTGCCCCTCTGAAAGAGTCACTTTTTTCTCTTCTTTCCCATTCCTTTCTTCTTCCATTATTGCTACCTTCTCTCTTCCTTCTTCCCCTTTCAAATGAACTCTCTTTCCTTATATATCTTATGTCGAGGGAGTCCCAACTCTTAATTATGTATCTCTTGACCTTTCATTAACTTTATTAACTTGTAATTATATTATATTATTATTTATCTATTTATTTATTTCTATATTTTAATTTTATTATTACTATTTATTATTAAATCCTATTTCAGAGAGGGGACATTACAAAAGACTCCTTTTTGAAGCATTCTACAAAAGGAAACATATATGCCAAACTTTTGACCCTATACATTAACAATCCATTCATCAAAGAGATTTCTTGAAGGCAAAGAATCCAAGTCTAAACGGAGAAAAAAGATAGCAGTGGTTCTGAGACGAGTTTCCTTAGTTCTTATAGCTTGAACCATATCTAAATTCGGAGAAACAAGGCGCACCTTGGCAGGACCAGGAGCCTTACTTTTTTCTCCCACTCGACTGTCTCCACCCTCAAGGGTGTTTCTTGTTCCCTCTCCATCAACCCCAGGCCCTAGAAAGAATTCATACTTCACATAGGAGACAGGAGAAGTCGGAAGAGGCACACCAACAGTCTTCACTTTGAGAGCTTCATTGTATGATGGCTTCTGTGAATGATAGGAAGGCCATATCAATGAATCCCCCACTCGAAGCCTCTATTGAGTTGTTGGAGGCAAGGGAAAATTAACACATGAAGAGAGCTTTAAATACCTGCAGCTAATGGGAAGTTGGCTCAAAACCTGTGGGGAAAAGAAGGAAAACAATTTAAAATAAAAAATATTTAAAAGTTGACCGCCAATCAATAGGTATACAAACAAACCAGAAATGAAAGCATGAAAACTAGAAGCTAATACACAAGATGCAACCGAGGCTTCAATCAATAACCAAAAGGATTTCAATATGGAAAATAGAAGGAAGAAAGATAATGAAGACGACCAAGAACAGTGAAGAGAACTAATCTGAGATCTTCAAGTGATTTGCAGAAGCTTTGGAAAGCAACAATGGGGATGACCATTCACCTCCCAGAGAGCTCCTGCACTCACCCTTCCTCCTCTAGACTTAAGCCTTGGAATTGTGGTTTTTGCCAAGGGTGACTTTTAAGTAGCATCGTGTTTTTACTAAACCGGTTACTGAGAGGGGGGGGGGGTGAATCAGTAAATACTTTTTAAGTATACAGTAATTCTTGAACTTGTTTAGTTATCCTTTATTGATAAGCATAATAAAACAATCATTCATAAGCATAAAGAATTACATAGATTAACACAAGTATTTATACGTGGAAACCCTTGGTTAGAAGGAAAAAAACCATGGTGAGACAGAGCTCACAACTTCATTGTTGTCAAATGAAAGCGCCCTGTTAGGAGCTTACAAAGCACTGGTTAAGGTGCTACCCAACTAAGGGATTTTACAAAAGATCAGTTAAGATCTAAACCCTGTGAAGAGCTGCCTGGTTATAGGACTTTGAACATTAACAAAGATGTTACCCTGTTAGGGGATTTTACAATGAACTGATTAGGTCCGCCCTGATATAGGGATTTTAACTTGCTTTCACACTTTACAAAAACAATGATCTTCTATGACACTGAATGTCTGATTAGATCATACCTGTTGATCTCTTCCCCGGTTTGCCTGACTGTTGAACTCTGCTCTCTTTCACTTCAGCGACTGTATCGCTTTTCTGAGAAGATATCTCTCCTCTGCTCTATGCTATCACCAATAATTAACAACACTTATCTTGCGTCTTATGACCTGTATTTATACAAGAGTTTACCATAATGAAACCCTTAACTCATAGAACCGCTAGGTTGTAAACTCACCAAAAATCATGCAACTAGAAAAAAGCTATACCTTATGATCTGGAGTTTACCTTGCAAAACATCTGTAGAAATAAAGCTAAGTCTTGTTAAAAAGCTAACTCCACTTCTGAGTGGTGGATGTCCCGTATAATCCGGTGTTATCTCAAACTGCTCTGCAAAATCCGGTGTGGATCTTAAGGCAATTTAGATAGTTTAGACCGGTGTAACCTTATACCCAGTTCAACTTTGTATGCACTCTGAGACCGGTACTGTGTACTTAGATCGGTCTACCGGTGTGTTCACTTTGCTCTATCTACCGGTGTCTTCTAAGTAATGTGAGTGACCGGTGAGTCCTTACCGGTGCATGGTGTTTGTGAATGTACACTAATGACAACTTAAATTGCTAACAATCTTCCCCTTTGTCATTGGTGGCAAAAACTATACAAAACCATACTCACTTTCTTTGTAGAACACTTCCCCTGTCTGAGTGCTCTGGTCGCTATTACATACTCTTCATTTCTTTGACCTCTTTTCTTCTTTTCTCTGATTCTTCCCCTTTTTGCCTCCATAGGACAAAGGGTTTTGCTTTTCTTCACATTTGAACTTTTGTGAAGATAACCTTATAGATATTCTTTGCAGAATGTAGGAATGGTGCCCATTGACCGGTTACATATTCGATGTTCTTTTGGGCTGCCTTAAGAGAAACAATGATGTTCTCCATATCTTCCACAGTTTTGTAATCCGGTTCATTGATTTGAGCATTTGTAGACGTTGCTGTCTAGTGCATGATGTCAAGTGTTGGGGCCAGAAGCATTTGGAATCCAATGATGTCTTGGATTCTTTTGTTCTCCTCTTCAACTGTCTTTCTTAGGATTAGAGCAAGACTTGTCATTTCTTTGCTAAAAGTTGTCGTAGATTTATTCTTGATGTCAAAGTGGGTTGACAAGGCTCTTATGTCCTTTGATGTCTTTGCAGCTTTTCAGTCAAATCGTGCATAAATATTTCAAAGTTTGAAGTTCTGCTCATCAAACTTCCTACACTTGAATCTGCTGTTGAAGAACTTTCAAGTTGTTTGACAAAGTAACCTTGATATCTGCAACTTGTTTGTGAAGAATCTCCACTCTTTTCTTCTCATAGTGGTCAATTGCCATTGTTTCTGGATCAGTTAGATCCTCACCGATAGTTTGCGCTAGTATTTCCAGCTGATCGATGACTGGTTCATCTTCATCTATATCAGCATCCGGTACCAAATTGCACAATATGTTTTTGACAGTGGTCAGGACCATGTCCTATTTTCTCTTGGTCAGCTCCTTGAGCTGCCTAGTTGACATCTTGCTGATGTCTACCACCGTATCGGTGACCTTACTCCTTTTATCTTCCTTCTCTTCGGCGGATGACAACTTCCTCTTAGATGAGGAGGAGCTCGGAATATCTGATTTCTCCTTTTGCTTTGGTTCCTTTTTCGGTTGTTCTTGCTCGGTTTGTACAGGAATTTCTTGTTCCTATTCCCTAATTTCTTCATCTTCCGGTATTTTTTCCTCTTCCGGTCTTGCTTGCTGTTGTTGAGCTTCACCTTCCTGCTGCACTTCTATTTCAGCCATAGAATCTTCCTCTTGATGTGAGTGTACTTCCGGTGGGGCTTGTGTTTGTTGCTGTTCTTCAGCCATATGAAGATCACCCATAACAATTCCTCCATCATCTTCACCTGATCTGTCAGTGGGAATATCTTGTTCACCAGTTATTGGAGCTTGAGTTGCAGTGAACTGAACAGGTGGATCATTTAATGTTGTAGTGTGATCCTGAGGACCTGTTGCTTCAAGAGTATTAAAGTCATATTGCTGCCAGAAATCTAAAGTCTCTTTGTAGACTTCATTCTCATATCCATTGAGAATTTTAGCAACCTTGTACTTTGTATCTAGGTTCATAGATGCTTCTTCTAATAGAAGCTTTATACTTTCTTCACTTAGACGAGGTCTTAACCTTTTCCAGTGTTTCCTTGTTGATCTTTGAGTTTAACTCTAGACCGGTCCTCCATTTTGCTTGAAGCTTACCATTTAACTCTGGAGGAAACTTGCCCCTATAATCCCTAGGAGTTCTGTTGAAATCTAATAAACTTTCAACAAGGGCTTTTATAATTTCCTGTTTGTCCTCCTTGGCTAATACACTGTATCATTTAGTTGCATTATCTATTTCTCCAAAATTTGTGATTTCAGCTACAATGTCATTGACAGTCATCGTGTGAGTCTTGTCTTTTTCTGGAGACACTAGAAGTGTTGGGTTGGATGGTTCATCACTGATGTCAATAATGACCAGTTTCTCTACTCCGAGCACACCTTTTCCCTTCCAGATGTCAGCAACTGGTGGAACTGTAGTCTTCTGGCGTGCTTCCTCGGCTTGCTGCTGATTCTGGAGAAGTTTGGTCCAAGTAGACACACCTTCTTGATGAACTTTATCTACTTCTATAAGCACTTGATTGATCCTCTTCCTTGTTAGAAAGTTCTATTTGTGAAGATCAGCTTGTTGAGTAGCTTCCTCCAAAGTGAGGTGATTCTGTACTTCCAACAGAGCTCATACTCGAAGCTCTTTTTCCTTGTCCTTTGAGGCTTCCCACCTGGCTGTAAGTATCTCATATAGATCTTTTGGTATAATCTTTTGAATCTCAGAAGGAGAAAAATTAAACTTGTGAATGCAGAAAACAATACCTTCTTCAATCTTTCTTCTATCTTCATCATTGCTTACTTCATACCTTCTACCCACCTGTCCTAACCTTCTTGTATCCTTTATTCCTGCTATTAATTCATCAATATTTTGTCTTTTTGGTCTTGCTTCGGGCTCCTTCACCGGTTTGCTTAAACCCTTGATCCTTTTGATTAAGGGAACTGTGTCCTCGGTTTCCTCAGAGTCTTCTTCTTGAGTGCTCGCTACTGGTGGAGCTTTCTTCTTTTGTGCCCTTGGTGGTGCTGTTGACGGTTTCTTCTTCGGTGTGGGGGTCCTTTTGGTGTAGACGTTTTTGATCATTGCCCTCTTTTTAAGATTTTCTTGAATCTTGGTGAACGTACCAAACCGGTTGGCAGATAGATCCAAATTTGCTTTATTTAGAGCATCAACATATGCTTTAGTAACTTTGGCCATGATCTCGTATCCTAGCTCAAGAGCATATACTTCTTTCGGTTCTACTGCTTGAATGATGCAGTGGTTGGTGGAAACCAGAAAACATACATCATCTTTGTATGCTTCAAAATTTGCAGATGGCACCCGCTCTCTTTCATGCATCTTTACTTGAAAGGCATCAAAATATTCGTTCATAATCTTGGTTAACTGGTTTCCTAGTTGGTTGGCTAGATCTGCTATTTGGTGCATGACAGCTTTGTCGGTCTTCCGTGCTACTTTGCCGACTCCAGGAAAGAAATTTTCATAATAGAAGTAAAGACATACCAGTAGAATCCCGTACTTTATAGATTTCTTCTTGACAATACCGAGGTTCTTGATGTTTTCAAATATCTGCCCTCGGAGTATTCCGTAGATATGATAAGTGGCATTGTCATGCATTATCCGGTGTGCGGCATGTATGGCTCCACCCGACATGCTATTGAGATTACTAGACTGATAGATCTTATAACCTGTCACCGCAGATGCAGACCGAATTCCGTCGTCTTCGATGTCGTTCACTGTCATGAGATGACCATCATATTTGGATTTCGTCAGCTTTGTGACGATTGTGCTTGCGATGGTTCACAGTGTCAAGGCTTCCCCTACCTGACTGTATCCAGTTACACGATGTAAATCTTCCTTGGTTATTTTTGTAACTGTACCCTTTTGGAGCCAAAACCTTGGATCGTGAACTTGATTGAGGACTAGTTGGATCCAGTCTTGTCGGAAGATGACCGGATAGGTGACTCCGTTGATAAGACTGGACGACACCAACTTTGCATATTTGTCTTGCAGTCTTCCGTCCTTACACAGAGAGAGGTACTCGCCTTGAATGTAAGTCTCGCCAAGTTCTTCCTGTTTGGTGTGGATGAACGCAGTCACGTCTTCAGTCATAAAGACTCCTTCTGGTATTGATGACAAGGCTCTAGTTATATCGGTTGCTCGATTCTGTATCGCCGCAATATCATATGAAGGGCGATCGACTTGATTTGCCTCGATCAACTTCACAGTAGCAGATGATGAGGCCATTGCAAACAGTTTGAATCACAGAAGGAAGCTTTGATCGGTCTTTAGCAGATAATCGCTCACAATGATCAAAGCGCAAGAATATTACTCACAAAAATACGTTAATCTTAGTGAAAGCAAGGTAAAAGTAATGAGTAATACTTCTTTCTTTTATAGGGTTAGGTCATAATGGTAATTACCAAACGGTAACTATTTGTTAAACGGCTATAGTAATAAATGCCTTACCTAACCTTTTTTTCTGTTTGTGCCAACCGGAGGTCCGACTTTTTCGGTTAGGCAACCCCGGTTGATTACCTCGCACCTGACTGGTTGTCCTTGTAGACTGTGTGGGTCCGATTCTCACCAGTCTTACTGGGAGCGGTAGATGGTCTACTGGTTCCCTCTATGCCTTCACGACTTAGTTTGCTGATGAAATATCACCATCAGCAGATGATGATCTTTCCTCTGTCTTCTCCTCTGCAGGGCTCTTTGATTCCTTTTTGAACCAAATCTGTCTAACTGTTTTCTCAGTCTTCTCTTCCTTGTTGATTTTCTATTCTGGTTTGACCGTTTCCTTTTTCTTATTGTATGACCGGTTTGTGCAATTTTTGGCTCGGTGTCCAACTTTGTTGCATTGATAGCAGACTATCCTGGTTGCCTTCCATGGGTTCACCCTTCTTGGGTTGGGTGACTTCTTCCAAGAGTCATTGTGACTGTGTATTCCATAGTTTGCACAGTTGGTTGTGCTCCAGTTCTTGTTTCTCTTGGTGTATACCAGTCTCGGGGAGTTGAATTCCATTGTCTTTGATCTGCATTCTTCAGCCTTGTGTCCAAACTTGTTGCATGCATAGGAATAGCCCTTGAAGCTTCCCCTGCTTCCATTGGACACTGATGTGGGGTTGGACCAACATTCATTGGTCTTGTGGCTTTTTTTACAACAGTTCTTGCAGTAACTGTTGTTGGTCCTTACCGGTGCCTTTCTGCAGTCATTAGTTTTATGACCCGATTTCCTACAATGCTTGCAAGATGTGTTAAAAGTTTTCTTACCTTTTTGTGCCAGTGGCTTCTTCTTTTCTTTCTTGCTTGTCTTGGCTTCAGAAGATTCACCATTCTCTTTGGTGACTTCACCGGTGAATCCAAGACCGGTTTGATCTTTATGCCCTATTTGAGCTTTAAGTTGCTCATCAAGCTTGGCCGAACTTTCATTGAATCTTCTCAGGATTTCATTCCTTTCTTCAAGTTCTTTCTTTTGTTCCTTGAGTAGATACACCTCGATCGCCAATTTCTTGCATGCATCATCCCTATCCTGCCATGCCTTGTGGATATTGGCATTTTCTTGGGTGACAATTAGCATGTCTTCTTGGAGTTGCAAGATGATAAGTTCATTTGCCCTTACAACTTCCTTTGCTTGGTTCCTTGCTTTTTCAGAGGTTGTTGATGACTTGACTGCTGCGTTCCTTTCATCTTTAGCTTTTCTCTTTTTCTCGATTAGTTCAGTCATCCTCAGGGCATTATCGGGTAGAGAAACTTCACTTTCAAAAGACCAACTTGTGTAATGTCCCCTTTTAGGATTACCCTATAATTTTCCCTAGAATCACAAGTTCAAATAAACTATGTTAGCACATTCACTTGCCAGATAGGGAATTCACAAGTCGGTTCGCTCAGAAGTTGAAGTCGGTTCGAAATCGACTCAAATTCGTTGCCAGATTGATAAATTCTCTTGGAATTCGTCAAACAGGACCCTGTGAGAATTTGAAGCGAATTTCGTCGAACAAGACCCTGTGAGAATTTGAAGCAAATTTCATGGACTTTCCTTTAGCGTGTGCGAGCCCGAAGCAAATTTGAAATGACTTTGGGCGAATTTGGTCCTCGTTGGTCAACTATTGACTTTTTAATAAAGTTTTTTAACATTTTTTTTTGCAAAATGAAAACCTAAATGCATACACGACATTATTAATTAATAATACACGACACTATTGGTATAACACGGCATTTTAATACACGGCACGAGCACGATAGAGGGACATTGCTATTTTACACTCATGACAAAGGGGCATTTGTTTTTAATATTTATCGTTGCATTCATGTATGCATATAAATTGGCTCAAATATTGCTAAGTTTCTACTTAAATAATTAACATTAATAATATTATTTATCAATTCATAATTAATAACATTAATCAAATCAATACCTATAACATTATTAATCAATGCATGTACAAATATATTATTGTCTAATGTGTATGTATAATTGATGCAAATGTCATCTTAAATAGGTCCCATCAATATTAATCGATATGCAATTAATATAATTGTTAGAAATAACGATATAATGTATTATTAGACTAATTAAATAAATAAATCAATAATCTATATCTATTAAAATAAGGATAATTATTTAATATTAAATTAATAATTAAATGTGTCTCTTATATTGTTTCCTATTAATATTAAGTGTATTAATAAATGATTAGATTCTCTATATTAATAATTGATATAGTTTCTTAATTAATAAATAATTAATATTAAAGCCTCCTACATTGTAAATAAGGGGAAAGTTATAATTTACAAATATCACCGATGAAGAATTATAATTAATACTAATACCACCAATAAAGAGTTTTATAATAATCAAATGCAGATTATTAATACTAATAATATAATCCGAACAACGTGATTGGTCATGTTTATATATATATATATATATTGAGTGGGAAAAGACATTATATCACGGGGGAAAAGAAGAAACATTAAAAAATAATATGGAAAATTTGGGAGAAAATAATATAGGAGAAAATGAAGGAGAAAAGATGAGAGAAAATGAAGGAGAAAAGATAGGAGAAAATAAAGGAGGAAATGTAGGAGGAACTCAAGGGAGGAAAAAAGTATAAAAGAAAAGAACAAGGAGGTGTTAGAGAATAGAAAACCAACAAAAAAAAAAGGTATGTCCTCTTAGTAAGATGAAATATATGGGATTTAGTTCCATTTCATTTATATATTAAATTAAATATATGTCAAAGCTTTAGTAATTCTGGATTATATTTAAGTATTAAAAAGAATTAGGAAATAGAAGAATTAGTTAAGGAATATAATGGATAGTCTTCAAAAGGAAGAGAAGATGGAATAAAACTGCGACTGTGGAAAGTATTTATGAATCAATGATAATAACAAAATATTATATTTACATTCTATCAAGACTAGAGGCCTTTATATATTCTAATTTATTTAATATATATAGGAATTATATCAATTATATTATACAAGATCTCTTTTACTATTTTGGCTTAAGTAGAGAAGGTTGTAATGTTACCAAGGAGGAGCTTGTATAAATCCAAGCAATTAGATCTTTGTCCCAAGATAAGGTAGGGGTCAACATTCTGTAAGCCTTCATGATGCAAGCTTGGATCTGTGAACTTTGAGGGAATCCATTGCAAAGTTGGTATCTAGGCAACTTGGATAACATCCACTCCTTCATTGAGTTGAAATAGTAATAAGTTTCGATATGAGTATTAACGAATGTACATATACCTTAAATTTAATAAGATAAATAACTAATCCTATTAAGGAATATTACAATACAAACCCTAATCAAGAAATTTAAGATAAATTAAGTAAAGTCCCGACAGGGGACATTACATTCTCAGTGCTCACATTCACGACAGACATAGTTTGAGTTCTCACTCACGGCAGGGGCTTCTCATTTTGGCAGTGAGAGTGTCGACATTTTTGATGATATTTGATCATTGATGGCTGATTAGTAATGTTGACATTATTGTTTTTAAATTTTGAACCAAAACATTGATATGGTGGTGTATTTTGCTATTATTATTATAGTAATGTATGAACTTATTTGCTGCTGCATATGTATATATATATATATATTTAAAAATTTCTTGTATGAACGAAGCCAAAATGAATCTGAACCGAACCCAAAAATTTTTGGACGAATTTTGAAGCCAAATCTCGAACCCGCATCCGTACTGGAATCTGAACTGGCAACTTAGCAAATAAACAGGGAACATAATATAGTTAGAAACATAACTTTACACGAAAGGATATAAAGCAAGATTAATCCTTCTTGAGATCCTGCAATCGTGTTAGACAAATATCGAAGATACAATTCATAAGATCAATCGTTAATAGGGTTTAAGAGTATATATTCATAATCATTTTAATTAAATATATTATAACATGTCTAATTTGTTATTAGGGTTCAACCATAATGAAGCCTGGATAAGGAGACATGATAGGGTGCCCAAAACGATCCTCTACCCTAGGCCCAAGAGTGGATATACAATCTCCCTTGGCCTCATGTGACCTTCTGCCACTCATATGTGGTGGTGTACCTAGAGAGGATACCTAAAGCCCTTCCCCTTCATCATGCCACCCTTATTCACTCCCCTACAATTGAGACTCTTTTGAATCCATCCCAACAATCGCTCAATGTAGAGGTGGAGGGAGAAACTACAATAGGGTGCCCAAGTGATCCTCTACTCTAGGCCCAAGAGTGGATATACCATCCCTCTTGGCCTCATGTGGCCTTCTGCCATGTAATATGAGGTGGTGTGCCTAGTGAGGTATCTTGTAGCCGTTTCCCCATCTTGTACTCCCTTCCCCACTGTGCCATGATAGATTGTTGTTATTTGGATATCTATATTATTACTTATAATATATACATAATATTATGTGCCTATATTAGTATGTAATGAAGTGTACATCATATTGCTGCATATATCAGGCATACACATTTAGAAATATATTCATGTATGCCACAATAACAAGAATGTTACTACCTTCTGATCAATAACAGGTTTTGATTTAGTCTTGTTTGCTGTTATGCAATTATTGATGCTTATTTCTGTTCTTAAATGAATGATTATTTCTGTCCTCTGATCACCTGTTCGCTGAAAATCATGAAGTCTTAAAGGTAAGATGATTTTATTAGGGATCCAAATTTTCTTCATGGCATGGCATGACAGCTTGTTTCTTTATTCACCCTGGAACAAACTACAACATATTGAAGAGGTCATTGTTTTTGGAATGTGCAACACTGCAACTTCCCAAATGCGACAACAATGCTATGGCTCAGAAAATGCTACAGGGCTAGAAAAATTAGTCTTAATTATAGAGATGCTCTTTGTTGAAAAATCTTGTATTTTGACTCAATGAACACTTTAACACACACTCCGTTGCCTATTTGGATTAGAATTAATATATAATCTGTATTCTATGAAGGAATTTTGTTGGCTTGGATACCTATGGATTGATATTGAATTTTGAAAGTGTTGATTCACCTTCACCATTGTTGTTGAAGCATCACATTGTGTAGTTTTTCCCGGAAATAAGGCCTCGCTGTTAATGTTTTGGCAGTGGTAGGAGACATCATTCGTACCTGCGATGGTCATGTTATCTCCTTTGTTGATGTTCTATTGTTCTCAAGCTTGCTCAGAATGGATATGCTGAGCTGAACTGTGTTATCTTTCCTTGTTTTGTTCTCTGGTGTTGCTGGTCATTCTACCTTTCTCAGCTTCCTTCTTTGATACTGCAATGGTTTACTGTTGATGTATGTAGCATCGGTCAGATAAATAAAACTGATTATATAATTATTATGAGAATTGAATTATTATATATACATAGATGTATTAATATATTTAATAATTGATATTATTTATATTAATACACACACACACACACACACACATATATGAAAGTTAATCTTTTATTTATTCTTATAATGATTATATAGTTAAATTAATAAATTAGATTAATGAATAGACATGTCCCATGAAGGGACATGTCTCTTTTTGTCTTTACCATGTATATATACAAAAGATTGGTGCATTTGGAAAGTACATACTTTAACGGTAGTGCAATTACATTTGCAATGATCTGAAAACTTAACATGGTATTAGAGCCAGACTGCAAATGTGAGAAAGAACAGAAATGATTCAGGGGAGAACAATAGTTTAAAAATAAAAATAAAAATATATAATTGGTAGAAGCTATTTGGGAATCAAAGATTTTGGAGATACTCCGTATCAAGTGGCATTTAATATTCACATTAATACTTCTAATGTCAGGCATTCAAATTATTTTATTATTCTTGGCTTGGCATCCGAAACGAATAAAGGTTAAGTCCGCTGAAATATGAAACAAGGGTCAGGAAGAGTGTTTCTTAAGTCCGCCGAAATATAAAATCATCACTTAAGGCTTCGATGAAATAAATAAAATTTATCGAGCTATTTGGAATAAAGTTACAAAGCTTGAATATAGATAGAGAAATATATTTGCCGCACATTATGAGGGAATATATGAAGAACATAGTTGGTGCAAAATATAATTTCTTTGAATCGGTACTATACTCTGGTCAAACATATTTACATTGCCGCAAATATTTAGTGGGACTAAGAATATAAGAACAAAATTATATCGCCTTATTCTAGTGAGTCTAATGTTAGGTAATTTATTTTTCTCACCGTATTGGCTGGACTGGTTCGGTGAAAATAGAGTGTGAATTCATGTGCTTTATCGTTTGTGCTTGGATATCGGAGGCTATCTTGCCATTGGCATTTGGCAAATTAAATAATTGCAAAGTTTTCTTTCAAACAAAAATCATGGTGTCGTGAAATGGTGGAAGGAATGCAGAGTAACGCTTCTGGTACATGAAGAGTAAGCAGTCATTGTCGTTACAAGAATTAAGATGCTTGGAATTGCACGAAGCTCAAATTCTTGTTTGGAATAACGAGAATGAGAATGCAGGTCTTTGTTTGAGTATTGCCGTGAATAGCCAGAAGTTGATGTTTGAGGATTGGTGGCTTATTTCTGCTAGCCACATATCACTTGATGAAGCCGTGAAGACTTATGCTTACGCTGGGTGATAACATCAATCGAAATAATTAACCTCATATTGGAGTGTACAAATTTCAACCAGTTTGGAGGTATCTAATCTGTTGGTATAGAAGGTCATTCGCTGAGTCTAGAACATACAAGAGTTTGGAGTCATGAAGAAATGAAAAGATTGTTGATGCCCATTACTTCTATGATGCCCTTTCAATTGCAGATTGATTGTATAAATCTGAACATTACAATAAATCATTCTCAGATTAGAGTTTGCACTTAAGACTCATCTAGGAAGGGGACTGGCAGCTACACAAATTGTAGTCCCTCTTACTTCATTTCCAGTTCATTTGCTGTAAGATAATGTGGATTGTTACCAATGAATATGGTGACGGTTGTATGGAACAGGTCAGAACTTACTAAACCTTTATCCTTTGCATGGCTTAAATGAAAATACAGCTTTCATGTTCAGTTTTGGGAAAACAGTCAATCTAAACATTGCAGATTCAGTTCAGTATATACACAGTTCCCCTTTTAACTTCCTTTGAAATACCAACAAGTATCTCATTGAAACTCGTACCTGGAAACAAGCAAACTGTTTGGCAAGCATCTGGTTGTGCTTGGCAAGTGCAAAATCGATATGTACAATATTAGAAGAAATTTGAGAGGACATTGTGGTGACATCAGTTTGATGTATTTTTTCATAATTATTGGAATGCAAGAACCGATAGTTTTATTGAACAGTGTGGCATTCTGACTGGTGATAAGCGTAACTCGTAATGGTGTAGCTGCTATTGGTACTTGGAAAAGTATCGGACCTTGTCTTACTAAAGCTGAATTTTTTTATTGTATTGATACAAGAGTGATTGTGTAGAGATTGTTGTGTTAGAGGTGTGATATTTCTTTTACTGCAGACACACTTGGAAAAGATCGGATGCATGATCATTGGATGCTTAGAGTACTATAATGTTTTGATGTTTTTATTGTGATACATCACTCTCTATGATTGAAGTGAATATTGTTTACCTTATGCAGAGAAAGAGATGTTTCTTCTTAGATGTATTATTGGTTGGGATGATTGTCTTCAAATTGGAGAAAAAGGGGCCTGCTCAAGTTGTCCTTAAGGACTGAGTTGAGACATCTATCGAAGAGGAAGAGTCTATACAAATGGTGATCAGTTTCCTCGAAAAAGAGAAATTAACATTCAGAGGGAGTCTGACAATCCATTATAGACAACCTTGGGAAAGGAGGTCAGGAGGTTGATGCACGATATTGAGCTTCAGAGGGAGCAACTAAAGGTTCTGCATTTGTGGACATCCGAGAATCTTGATTCAGAGGGAGCTAACCATGTCAAGATGGGTTCCTTAGTGATCAACATCTAGAGGACTGCGATTCATAGGATGGAGTTTCAGCATTAGTGATCTATTATTGTTGTATTTTATAGAGATTCCTTATCACTATGTAAGAGACATAGTAGAAAGGAAAGTGATTCAGTTGGAATATATTAGTACAAGAGATCAAACTACAAACATTCTTACCAAAGCACTTCCCAAGGAGAAAGTTGATAATGACAGATCCAAGCATATTAAAATTCCTTACCATTATGTAAGAGATATGGTAGATAGGAATACTGTCAAGTTAAGATACATTTGTACTGCAGATCAGACAACAGATATTCTTACCAAACCTCTCTCTCGAGTGAAGATAGATCACTTTAGAAAAGGACTTGAGGTGACGATCTCTGTAATAATGAATAGACATTATATGAGATGAAGATCTTTGAGATAATGTTCTACAACAGTAGGGAACTACTGGCAGATCTGGATGAATTAAAGATCATATTGTGATATAGACATTTCTATGCCTATGAGTCACAATTTGGATAAAGGAAGAATTTAATCATTCTCCGGATTTTATCTTGTGTACTGGCAGATCTTAATTCAGGATCATATTGTGATATAGGCTTGTAAGTGCCTATGAGTCACAATTTGGATAAAGGAAGAATTTAATCATTCTCCGGATTTTATCCTGTGTACTGACAGATCTTAATTTAGGATCATATTGTGATATAGGCTTGTCAGTGCCTATGAGTCACAATTTGGATAAAGGAAGAATTTAATCATTCTCTGGATTTTATCCTGTGTACTGACAGATCTTAATTTAGGATCATATTGTGATATAGGTGTTAGCATCAAATGATGGTAACCGGTAAACTCTCTACCGGTCCAAGTATTGTCATTGATTGACAAAAGAGATAGAGATTTGTCATCTCTATACAGGCTGAAGCTCTAAGAAAATCTACATTAAGAGAGGCTGGTTTGGCAAGAAAAGAACAACTGTAATCCATTGTAACCGGTCGCTACATTAAGCATCAGTAACCGGGCAATGCACTCAATTAGGGAAGAGAGTATTCCAGTATCAACCAAGGACCGAATTGCAACCGGTATAGACAAATACAGCTAAAAACAATATCCAACTAGTGTCTATAACACAACCGGGACGGTGCAACCGGTAATCCGCACAAAAGAAAGCACACCGAGGACGTGCCACCGGTAAGCCAAGAAAGAGACAGTAGCAGGTCAAAGACTCTTATCTGTTTATAACATGAAGAACTCAACTGATATATCATAAGACTCCGGTATGAACCGAGGAAGTCATAGTCAGCTGTCTATTTCAACCAACTCTTTCTACCAGGATTTATTGCAGTAAATCCGGGTGATCTTGAGTTGTCTTGGTGATCGGTTTGAGGCGCAAGTAAAGGATTTGAAGCCGGAATCAATGGTTTCTTGAGGCGCGACTGAAGGATTTAAAGCCGGATTCAGTGGCTTTAAATCAAGGTGTTATCTCCTATGAAGGAAGGTTGCTTGACACACAACTGCTGTTTTCTTCATGAAGCGGATAAAGCTAGAGCATGCATCAGATGTTTGCTCAATGAACCAATACTCCACTGAGTGATGTATTCGTAAGAACCCAGGATTAGGTCATGCATTTGAGGAGCAGTTAGGGCAACAAATTTGTATATATTCTTATGCCTGTTGTGAAGAAAAGTTGCCTTCATTCTGCCAAGAAAAAAGAGTGAACTTATATGTTACAGAAGCAAGGGTAAAAGAAAGTAGAGAAAGAGAGATAATAGATTGTGCAAAATAGCACAACAGTAGATGAGAATACACCTGCGGTGACCGGTGTTGATTCTCAGTTGAGTGTAAATAGAGATCTTATTAGGCTAAGCAAAGCCATCTGTAAAGATCACACTTTTATTGTTTTCTAGCAAACTTCAATAGATAAATCCCAGTATTTGGGTGGACTCTAACAGGTCCCTTGTATCGAAATCCCTTAACCGGGTGACATCTCTCAAGGTGTTTAAAAGTCCTTTAACCAGGCAGGTCCTAGTAGACCTTATTGTAACAAATCCTTTGATTGGGTCGCATCTAGCAAGTGCGCTTTTATCCTTTAAACGGGAAAGCTCTTAACAGGGTGTACTCCAGGAGTACAAAATTTGTGAGGTCTCCTCACACCGTGGTTTTTACCCTAACCGGGTTTCCACGTGATAAATCTAGTGTCACTTTGTGATTGTTTACTTACTGTTATTATTTGCTTAAATCTGTTTGCCTTTTGTGTTGTAAGTTTACTTCACTGGATTCAGCGGGAAAAAGTTTTTACAAGTGCTGATTCACCCCTCCCCTCTCAGCACCGGTTGGGACTGTCAATAGGCTTGTTAGTGCCTATGAGTCACAATTTGGATAAAGGAAGAATTTAATCATTCTTCGGATTTTATCCTGTGTATTGCATCACATGTAATACTGTTATCACAAGTATTAGTGATAATTCATATTATAGGTTTAGTAATATGACAAAGTTAAAAATAATTATGGACAGAATATTTTTGTATTGATCGAAAATAATTACAAAGAGCTGCACGAGCTCGTATATACAATACTAAAGATACAATATTTAGCAACTATCTAAATCAGGATAGAGCATTAAAAGAATTAAAAGAATCTTCTGAATATTATAAACATTCTAATACCCTCCCATAATGTTCAATCCGTCAATAACACCAATAGCCTCCCTGAATTTTACAAATTTATCAGAACTGAGAGACTTGGTGAAGATATCAGCGGACTGCTCTAAGGTAGGAACATACAGCAGCTGAATAGATTTGTCTTCAACCAGCTAACGAATGTAATGACAATGTGTTTCAACATGCTTGGTTCGTTCATGGAAGATCGGATTCTTGGCTAGTGTGAGCACTCCCTGATTATCACAGAATAGAGGAGTTGGTCTTGACTCTTGACTGAGGAACATGCATATCTGCAAGCATCCGCCGAAGCCAAATGGCCTCACAAGCTGCCTTAACTGCTCCTTGATACTCTGCTTCGGTGGATGACAGAGCCACTGCCTATTGTTTCTTACCAGTCCATGTGACAACCCCGGACCCCAAATTGAACACATATCTAGCGGTAGACTTACGATCATTAACATAACTGACCCAATCCGAATTTGTGTAGCCACATAGTGTAGGATTAGAGATTTGAGTGTACAGAAGACCATAGTCAAGAGTACCACTAACATAGCACAGGACACGCTTTGCAGTTATCTAATGATTAGTCTTGGGTGTTGTCATAAAGCGAGATATGTAGCTTACCGCAAAACTAATGTTAGGTCTGGTGGCAGTAAGGAAAATGAGGCTGCCCACTAGTTGTCTAAACAAAGATTCATCCACAACTGGTGAAGTGGACTGAGCTGATAATTTGAGCCTGGGTTCCATAGGAGTGGGAGAAGGTTTGCAATCCTGCATTCTAAACCTGTCCACAAGACTTCTAGCATACTTGGACTGAGAAAGAAAGATACTGTGCTCAGTCTGCCAAACCTCAACCCCAAGATAATAGTGCAAGAGTCCCAAATCTGTCATATCAAAAGTGTGACACAAATCTTGTTTGATGTCAGTGATCAAATATGCTAAACTTCCAGTGATGATCAAGTCATCCACATAGACCTCTATACACAATACATCATCACCTACATGTTTGATATATAGGTTGGAATCCGATGGACTCCTCTGAAAACCATGATCGGTTAGGTATTTATCAATTTTCATGTACCAAGCCCGAGGAGCTTGTTTCAGCCCGTAGAGAGCTTTGACAAGTTTACAGACTTTGTGTTCCTGACCAGCAACCTTAAATCCAGAAGGTTGTGTCATGTAGACTTCTTCCTGTAAGTCACCATTCAAAAACACACTCTTAACATCCATCTGATGAACTTTTCAACCAAACTGAGCTGCTAAGGCAAGAACAATTCGTATGGTACTCATTTTAGCTGTGGGAGCAAAAGTTTCCTCATAGTCAATACCTTCCCTTTGTGAGAACCCTCGAGCAACAAGATGAGCCTTATACTTGTCTAAGGTACCATCAACTTTGTATTTTATCTTGTATACCCATTTGCAGCTAACGGGTTTCTTTCCTATAGGAAGATCTGAAAGGACCCAAGTGTGATTTTTTTGAATACTCTGAAATTTAGCTTCCATAGCCTGTTCCCACTCAGGGATACCTTTAGCCTCGGAATAAGTTTGGGGCTCATAAACACTATGAATGTTAGCCATAAGAGCAAAATTAATTGTAGGGTGCAAATTTCGAGGCAATTTTTGGACAAACCCAGAAAAATTTGATAAGAACCCAGAAGAGAAGATAGAAAATCCAGAAATAATTTGAAACCAGAATTCAAATCTGTTGGCTTGAAAAATGAGGCACGAAAAACGAGATACCTAGAAAATTTTGACGAAGACCCAGATAGGATCTCGAAAACCCACCACGAATATGAAATAAATTTTTTTTTCGGATCCCGAAAATTAGGGTTTTCGCGAAAAAATGGCTTTGGTTTTGAAAGACCACAACCAGAAGCCAAGATATTGCAGAGAAATATAGGCCGCGCCAGAAGAGAGAGACAAATCGCGTTTGAAGAAAACAAGCCACGCCGAAAGAGAAATACACGGCACAAAAACGTGAGCAGGGTAGGTCGCAGGTCACGCTCAGTCAGGTCGCGTTTGAAGAGAACTAGGCCGCGCCAGAAGATGAAGGTCGCAGACGAAAATGAAGGTCGCGAACAAAGCAGGTTGCAGGCCGCAGATGAAAGTCGCGGACGGTAGCACAAACAGATCGCGAGCAAGGTAGGTTGTGGACGGAAAAAAAATGCGAGCAGAGAGAAAATATTGCCCAGATAATTTCGAAAAGAAATTATAATATTTTCGGAAGGATTTTGATCTGGCTTTGATACCATAAAAATAATTATGGACAGAATATTTTTGTATTGATCGAAAATAATTACAAAGAGCTGCACGAGCTCATATATACAATACTAAAGATAGAATATTTAGCAACTATCTAATTCAGGATAGAGCATTAAAAGAATTAAAAGAATCTTCCGAATATTAGAAACATTCTAATAAAAGTATCATGTGTACCATGATACTACATGCTTGGAAGAATTAGATAGATATAGAGTACAAATCTATGCTTAGTCATCGTAATGATGTTGCTAGATATGTTTCTCTCATTTATATTATCAAGTTAAGAGGGACTGTTAAATCCTGATAACTTGATCATATTAATGTTCTGATTTTTTTTTTCAGATTAGACAGATCTAAAATGCATGTAATTTCCTTTATATATGGCCTCATGATAAATACATCTCCCTAGAATAGATTGGCGATTTGCTAGGCATATTTATATGCCTTGTATTTGACTATTGTAGTTAATTGATAATTAACTATTAGTTAATGGACAAGGGCACCGATTTGTAGAGGAGTAGGTTGTTTCATGCACGATCGACCTAGAAAGGGTTGTGTCTTATGAAAAGACAAGACCCTTGGTTAATATATAAGTAGGACATCCATCTTGTGTACATTTTTGAGAGGTGACGACTTCTTAGACAATGAACACTTGTATTTGATGTTACAAGGTGACGATCTTGTAATGTTGATTCGTTATGGTAGACTTTTTGATATGTCAGTGCACATACCATAATAGGGTTATATGTAAGGGGAATGTATTGTTCTCTAATTACTATATCCTTGTATCACGATTTGAGGTGATATGAAAATCATGTATCACGATCTAAGGTGATTCCTCATATCACATGTTTGGTGATGTGTAAAACTAGGTATCATGTGTTAGGTGATTCCTTATATCACATGTTTGGTGATATGTAAAACTAGGTATCACGTGTTAGGTGATTCCTCATATCACATGTTTGGTGATATGTAAAATTGGGTATCACGTGTTAGGTGATTCCTCATATCACATGTTAGGTGATATGTAAAACTGGGTATCACATATTAGGTGTTTCCTTATCTCACGAGTTATGTGATACTTATCATCATGTGTTATGTGATATTTGCCTTCACGAGATATGTGAGATTTATTATTACAAGAAATGTGATATATGATTTTATCTTCCCTAGCTAAGAGGGAGTGTTGATGTATGTAGCATCGGTTAGATAAATAGAACTGATTATATAATTATTATGAGAATTGAATTATTATATATACATATATATTAATATATTTAATAATTGATATTATATATATATGAAAGTTAATCTTTTATTTATTCTTATAATGATTATATAGTTAAATTAATAAATTAGATTAATGAATAGACATGTCCCATGAAGGGACATGTCTCTTCTTGTCTTTACCATGTATATATACAAGAGATAGGTGCATTTGGAAAGTACATACTTTTACGGCAGTGCAATTACATTTGCAGTGATATGAAAACTTAACATTTACAACTTTGTGTTTATGGCTCAACCGCAACTGTTTTATTACTGCTAGCGCATATGCTACCGTGATTGTATCTTCCCTCTGATGGTCATCGTTATAGAGGTATCGTATATTTTGAAGGTGAATTGGCTCTATTTCATAATCGTCACCGCCCAAATTAATGAAGATGGAGTGCAAGTGTCATTAAGCATTAAGCTCAATTGGGATTACTGTTTGTGTTGTCAATGGTCTTCTATTATCATCGGATATTATTATTCTCGTGTATTCTTTCTTCAGGACGAGAGTCGGATTGTAATGTCCCCTTTTTAGTATGACCATGATAGTGATGGATTTAGCCTATTACTGGGTCCTTGTAGGCTAATATTGGTGATTAGAGGACCCTGTTGAGGGTTATGACTCTGTTTGGTGGGACTTACTATTTATAGTAAGTCAAGGGATGGTTCCGATGAGCTTAGATGAGTTAGAGGAGTTGAATGATGCTCTCAATTTTTATTTTTGGCTTCCGATTTGGGCTCCAAGAATCTTGGAGGGAGCGTCTATTCATCGTCTTTCTTCATCAGGATCACGCCCATGCTGTCAGATTTTGATTCTGATGTTTCTTCAGTCATTTTCGCAAGATGGGTGAATTATGATTATTATTTAATTAAATACACCAAGGTTGCTATTTTTGCTGGTATTGTATATTGGCCACCTTAGTGTCATAGCTCATTGGAACTGGGTTGAAGAGTTTTAAATCTTGGGCACAGGAAACAATGACCTTGTGTGTTAGAATATCATGATATTGATGAAAAGGTCATTTTTGGAGCAAAATGGAGTTAATAAATTATATTATTCAAATATGTGCCTAAGTATAAAGCAAACGGCATTTAAGTGAAAAGTGTGTGAGAGAAGCTATTTTGCCTTTGGTGTCCTGAAGAAGATATCTTTTATTATAAAAGCAATGCTTTGTGCAAAAGCAATTCATTCTTGGATATTGATATTTGCTTTTGATGAGAGAAAATGTGAGGGTTTGTAATTTCTTCAAGCTGAGAAGAAATGTCTTTGATTTTGTTTGCACTTTGAGCCTGTTAAATGTTAGGTGAATTGTGTTGGTGATGGTCTTATCTAGAGACCATAAATGTGCTTAACCAGTGATCGATTTGAGAGGAGGCTTCAATGTTTTATTTCTGATTTAGCTGCAAAGATTGAAGAATTTCTTTATTGCAGATCGCAGCTTATTGAGGGGCTGCGTTTGGAAATATAGATTGCCGCAGTAGTTAGAGGAGGACGGCATTCATTGATTACAGGCTGCATTTTCCTTGCTAGGGCCAGCGATTGGCATCCCAGAGGCACGTGTTGTTGTTTGGTGCCCTCATTCAAAGTTTATGAGCCTCAAAAACAAATTGCAATCATTTCTATTGGGTGGCGTTACAATCTGAAATGTAATTTCCAGCATGCAATTCATTCAAGGTTATTTCTAATAAGTTTCAATCAATTTCCTCCTGCATTGTATATGATCTCTTTAATTAAGGAAAGTATCTGGTTCAATTGCTTTGAAAATAAGTTTCATCATTTCTTTAATGCAAAGTTATTGTCTTGCCTGGCAACACTTAATAAGAATTCAAGGAATTGCATATTTAATTCAAGAAAATTAGTCACATATATTATTTGCATAGAGAAATCAGTAGTTGTCAGAGTTAGAACCAGTAAGGTTCTTACACAGATGATCTTGTAATCATGTATTCATTCTTAATGATGGGTGTATATGAACCACGTGGCTTTTGTGTCTTTTGAGGATTCAAAACGACATGGTGTTGTAACTGCTGTCGGTTCATTGAAGTGTAACGGGCTTCGTCCTTTGATCTTTTTACCTTAGACAATTCGCTAAGTCTTTTGTGTGTGGAGGATTATTATTCTGATGGGACAATTCATCAGTGTGTAGTATTGGATATTGCTGTGTCTATACTATCGTAACTTTTGCAGATTTTATTTGGTGTGTTTTTCTGTGTGTAATCATCTTTTATGTGCTGATCATTCTTGTATTGAGAATTGGTGAAATTCACAAGGCTTTTTGTGTATTCAAGATGCCAAGCAGGTTGTTTGCTTAATTGTAAAAGGCGTACTTCTGATGATTGTTAAGAGCTAACAATCTCTGTGGAAGATTCATCTTCGAATTAAGCTTGTGAAGCATTGTACCTAGTTTTGATTATTCAATAAATGATTGACTTTTGGTGTGGCTGGGTTTTTCACCCTCAAGTGGAGGGTTTTCCCAAGATAAATAATTGTGTCATATGTTTTTGTGTGTTTTTGAATTTCTGTATATTACTTCTATGTTTTTCTGGTTCAAAATTTAACACTTGCTTCCAAAAATAAAATTCCCTCTCCATGTAGTTGCGAAAATCACAGGATTCAATTTTCATTCCCAGGTTTGAGAAACTAGGCACTCTGTAGTTTGTGCAATTACTTGACAAGCTTGAGCGCTTCTCTGATGCAATTGTCTGACTGAAAATATTGTGATCAATGATTTGGTGCCCTCATCGCTAGTACAATTTCTTAGTACATTTTCAAATACATTGGTTATTAAATGGGGGCTTATGAAAGTGAAATTTAACTTGTGAATGGAAGGGTTTGGATTGTTACTTCTTTTGCTGCTTAGTGAGGAGGCCAATTTCCCTCACTTATGTAACAAATTCCTATATAGCCTCTTGTGAGGGTTTGTTTGACAATTCAACAAGTACTCTTTTATTATTTGTTTTAAAGTTGTTCTCTCATATTTATCTTATGTTAGATTGAACTTTGGGTATGTTGACATGGTTGCAAACACCTTCCATGGACATCACTAACAGAGGTCAGACATTACATGCAGATACTTCCACCGAACATACTATGTGTAATGATAAGTTGATGTTTCTATGTGTGTTAAATTGTTTAGATTATTGAAGGGAATTAGGAGGTTGTGTGCATTCTGCTGCTTTTTTTGTCTTCGTAATGTGAAAGCCCTTTGTCTATTTGAGAACCCCCTTTTATTTTGAGTCTATGGTTTGAAGTTTTGAATGCATACCTCCACAGAGCAGACCATCCATTAGATTCATTTAATAGATGGAATGCTTTTCACTGGGGAAAGCTTGTGAGCAGATAATGAAGTATGTATTGCAAGCATATCTTATACCTTTGCTATGTGTTTGTGTGATGTATACGTGTATCACATAGTATTTCATTGCACATTCTTAGTGCTTTCATTACTGGAGGTTTGAACTTTGGACCTGATTTCCATTTAACAAGATCTACTTCCTCCACAAAGATGGCATTGGAGCAGTATCTTCTTATTAGCAGGAGTTTAATCTCCCCTTGATTTTTCCTGTTGTATTTTATCTTCTAGCTTTACATTCTTTAAATAGGTTATTTGGAATGTTATATGCCCATGAATTTATAGGTTAAGGCATCTTTCTTATTATCAGGAGTTTAATCTCCCCCTGATTTTTCCTGTTGTATTTTATCTTCAATCTTTACATTCTTTAAATAGGTTATTTGGATTGTTATATGCCCATGAATTTATAGGTTAAGGCATCTTTATATTGTAAATGACTTATCATTCATACTTCATAGTGTGCAAAAATAAGAATGCCAGATTGCACGGTCTATGATAGGGCCTGGAATATTGCCTTGTCAAGAATAAACCCACCTCCAGTCTTCCTCCTAGCACCCTGCATAAAACGTGGTTAATTCTTGATTATTTGTCTTTCCCTTAGTGATGGTTGGTTAGTTGCTAATGAATTGAATGGCTTAAGAATAATTCTAGGGGAATCAGAACTTTGGCTCTTAGAATCCTCTCTCAGCCAAAGGATTTGGATGTTATTGATTATTGTTTTCTTTTTAAATATTTTGTGCAGATTCTTTTTGACAGTTCATTTAGTTATGTTAAAGTTAATTTCCTGCAAATATAATGAATCCTTGGCTCTGCATTGATGACTTTGCAGGTGACATACAGAAGACTAAAGGATACCATTATTACGTTGAGCAAGGGTGTGCAGAAGGGGCCGGCAGCAGACCTGGTTCCTGTATTATTTGGGGAGAAGCCCCCCACATTTTCCAAAAAGACTTTTTCCTTTAGTCCCTTCAACACTGGACTCGATCATTCACAAGTTTGTATATTTGCTAAATCTCATGTTTTTGTATATTGGTATCCCACTTTCTGATTTTTTTAAAGAAATTGGTAGCCTAATGAACTGGTCAAATGCATATTTTATCCACAAAACATGGTCCAGGAAGAATTAAGACGCATTTACTATTTTGTTGCATCATTGATATGATACGCCTTGTGATTCCTAAAGGTCATCAGATTTTTTTGTTACCATGGTATGCTTTAAGATTATAATGATTATGGGTATCATGTTTGTAAGGATTTTTTTTTTGGCGGTAAAGACATATGAGCACAACATAATTATGTATTGATACTTGTGGAGAGTGTAATATGTAAGAGTTAAGACTGAGAATATATGATTTAAAATAGTTTTAGTATCACAAGTTACATTATAGTGCGTGTGTGCCAAGTCCTTGAGCCATTAATGTTACACATCATTTTCCATGTAGCTATTTACATACAAAGAAATTACATGCATAATGTAAATAAATGGGCTATTTGAAATTATTGGGATTCATGCATAGGAAATTACCAGATCTGTTGATCTGTAAACTAGGGTAGATATTTCACATGAATAGTCATCAACATACAGATTTCTGTTAACTCATTCGATCCTCTCTCAACTACACTGTAATTTACCTCAAATGGATAGCTATTACAGTGAGACTCTCATCCAAGTTATTAAGCATGAAAGAAACTCATAACAGTGATAAAGCATGCAAAAGTCACACAACAAGACCAAGACCACAACACAGTTTACTTTGGAGAAGCCTTTCAATGGTGAAAACTCAAGCAAAAGTGAGTATTGCTCCTCTTTCCATTATCACAGCCATGTTATGTAGGTGGCAGTTGGCACAATTCCTCTAGGGCTTCTACGGAACTGTATAATGGTATTTCACCAGCTCTAACTCCTCCAACTCTCTTTGCACCTTCAAAAACCTTTCTCTGTTCCTTTCTCCAATATGAACATGAAAATGAAGGATCCAACAAGAGTTGGCACGTCTAACCCTTCACATGGTCTTCATATGCCTTTCTATTGACTCTGTGACAAAGAAAATGGAAGACCATTTGTCTGAAAGGCAAGATCATATGACAAAACCCTTTGTTTTCCACATTCTGTTTACAGTTGCACAGTGATTTGCTGCTTCTGCTAAAGAGGAGACTGTTTTTGCGTTGGCGACTAAATCTTCAGTGTAGAAACAAAATTGCTGTGGTAGGTGACAGTTTCACTGACTGCTGCAACTGATAAATTCTCCTTAGGATTTCTGGGTCATTCTGAGGTTTTCAACTTGTTTCAAAGAGTTCTTGAGATATCAAAGGACATCATAGGAACTGCTTTGACATCATCACATCTCATGCTCCAAAACACCTTGTAATCGGTTTCTAAGTCACTTCAAGTTTTCTCATTGACTGAGAGGAACCTCCTTTGATCCTGGTGGTATAGCTTCTAGGATCTGATTTACAGGTCACGCCTCCCCTATAAGTTTTCTTTTGAATCCCAAAAGCTACTAGAAAAGAATGTGTGCAGCTCATTTCCCACATCCATCAGGACTCAACTTAGACCTTGATTGGTAACATACTAACAAGTAACAACTTCAAGCCTATCTGCTCTTTAAGTGATATGGATTGAGACTCTTGGGTCTCTTAACTGATCCAATTACAACATCGTGCAAGCTTCTTGCACCTGTCTTAAGGGGCACCAATTTAACGTCATGGTCATTATCTCCACAAATATGCAAATCTTTGGACTCAAGAAGCAACTTGGGACTTGGATGCACCTGCTGTCCTCTTTGTTGCTCCTTCTGAGAATGAAACTCCTGGATATGCCTCATCTCAGCTTCCTTTCCCTCTTTTTGTTCATCCCACAATGGAAGAAGAATGCTTCCATGGGCACTAAGAGATCTTCTATACCTTGAGGTGCTTCCCATAGAAACCTTGGGCTTTCCAATTCAAGAATGCAAATTGAAATGCTTCGCATTCAACTGGAGCCTATACTTTATTCTTACTTTTATTATAAACAACATCCCTCTCATAGATATATGGTCTCCCAAAAATAACACCTCAAATGTCTGATGAGGTAACATCAACCTGGCTTGGCCATGTTCATCTCCACTCCTGTTTGCTGTGGTAAGTGACAGTTTCACTGCCTGCTGCAACTGATAAGTTTCTCAAATTAGGATTTCTTGGTTGTTCTGAGGTTTGCAACTTATTTCAAAGAGTTCTTGACATGTCCAAGGCCACCATAGGCACTCCTCTGATATCATCACAACATCTCATGCTCCGCTGTACCCTGCAATACTTTTCTAAGTCACTTAAAGTTTTCTCATTGACTGAGAGGAACCTTCTCTGATCCTGTTGGTGCAACTTCTAGGACCTGATTTACAGATCCTGCCTCTCTCATTAGTTTGCTTTTGGTTCCCAAAAGCTAGTAGAGAAAAATGTGTGGAGCTCATTTCCCACATCCATTTCAGAACTCAACTTAGGAGTAAGTACAAAATTCAAATTACCTTGCTTGGTCATGTTCATCTCCACTCCTTGTTGTAGACATCCTAATACTTATGGCAGAGGGTGATCCAAGAGATCTACACTTAGTTCACCAACCAAGGTGAAGAATCAAGGTTTGCTTGTGAATACCTATCAAACATAGCTTCCACTTTCTTACCTCTTGCTTCTATCTTGATGAGGAAAAGTTGAGTGAGCTCTTGCCCACTATGTGAGTCATCATCAACTTTTGGAAACCCTTGGCAATTGTGATACAAGACAACCTTTCATCAACCTTCGAGCTTCACTCATTATTGTATTTTCATGTTTAATTGGTTTTCTCTTGCCCTTCTTTTTCTAAGAAGGCACCTACTTTGAATGTAGCTTCCAGAATCCCTCTTGGGTAAGTTCATCCTTCTTGTAATGTACGCAATTTCTCTTTCATTCACCTTTGCCCTTTGAATTGATTGTGGAGATAAAATTCCTTTTGCCCTTACCCATTACCATCTTCATTCTTTGTGCCACAATGTTGTTGCTCCTCACTTCATTATGCAAATGTTAGATTATAAAGTGTAAAATCTAGTGTAACACTGGTGCTGGGGTACAATGGGACGAGTTTCCGCAACAGGGGGACAAAGGGCCTCAATTTCGGGATGACAGGGGGACAGTGGCGGGGGATGGGGGGGTGTTGTATACTATACATATAGAACTTGAAATGCTAGTTATGAAATGAAGTTCAATGTAACATACCAAATTGCAATAGTTGAACATAGCAAAATTGCAACACGAACTAGAACCATTGAACATTCAACATAGTAACATAGTATATACCCAATATTAACATTCAAAAATCAAAATTCAAATAGAAATTCAAGTACTCGTCTCAGTGGCGGCGTGGTTGCGGAATGGCAGAGGTGGGGGTACTTGGTTACTCAAGTACCCGATGCGGGGACGTCTTGGGGACGGGTACTTCAAGGTTTTGGGGGGGGGTACGAGTCCCCGGGTTTCACTGGTAAAATGCCATTGAAATGTTGACATTTCTACATTTTCCTTTACAAGCCGATGCATGTCCATTGGTGGTGATCACCCCAAATTATTCCAAGGATACACATAACATGCTACATGCTTGGCCACTAGAGGAATAGTGAAGTTATGAGTGCACTGTGCTGCCATAATTGATGAAGATGGTTGGGTGATGCCCTTTGTAGTAGCTCAACATCTTCATTGTTTGGGGTGTAGTGATTAGAGCCAGAGCATGCACATGAATTACAAGGGTTGAATGATCACTTAGACCTATGCCACTTGGATTGTCCTCTAATGTGTCTAGTGTGTTACATTAAGAAGGTATCTTAACATATTGGAGATAAAGTTTTTGTTCAGTGTATTTATACCTTGAGGTATATTTCTTATTACAATTTCCCCTTGCATGACAAACAATTGTTTCCTTTGGAGTTAGGCACTTGATGGGTGGTGGTTGGGCACTTAGACTTGGTGTGGGGTAAGTAACTTGAGGTGATCTTGATTGAAATGTCTATTGAGTGTTATCTTGTGGTGATTTATAGGGATGGTAATGGGTGGCAAATTTATCCTTACCTAATTTAGCCCACTAGTTAATTTTTGTCAATGTGGTGGGTTGAAACATTTTGATTTCTTTGTGGATGTTGGCTTTAGGTGATTGATAAAAATAATTTTGAAGAAATTATAACCAAGTCCACTTGTCTGAATTGCACTGTTCCATGGGGACACGTCCCTCCTGAAAAATCATGCATCCCTTGTATGGTGATGTTTTGTAGACCTAAGGACTTGGGGAAAACATCCCCTCCACATCACCACCACCTCTGCATCTTCGCCATGGACGCTGCCGAGTAGCTTGCTATATGGCACATGTTATTACATAGTGATTGTAACCTTTAACTTCACAAAAACTTGTTTTCCTTTAATGGGGCACTCACAAAGATGTTATATTGCAGACATTGCCTTGAGGATTTCAATTCACTTCAATTTGTATATCAGCGCCCCCCCAACCCATTGCCGCTTCGCTGTCACACCGCTGCTGTCCCCAAATTTAGCCCCTTGGTTCCCCTGTACCTGAAACTTGTTCCCGTGTTCCCATGTTGGGAAATTCCGTGGAACTATGCTGATTTACCAAATTTTCAAACTATCTAATATTCATGGAATAGACGAGTTTACCATAGTTTAGTTAATGCCCTTGTAGAATTTTTGTACTTGCTGAAGCCAAATCAAGTTATTAGGTGCTCATAAAATTGATTCCGTGTGAGGAAACCATATTTTTTCAGCATTTGGATAACTTCATGTTCTAGGTGGAATGAAGGCAGGGAGAGCTTTTGAGCCATGTGCATTTGATTGATTTTCAAAATATTGCTTCACTTTGTACAACCAACTAGTAGGGTTGTCGTCATCAAAGTTAGGAAAGCCCGGTTTTTGTGTATGCCAAGTCCTGCTATGATTTTGTTGGTTTGGCAAAGTATTTTATTATGTCAAAGAGCTTTTTCCCATGTCTGATTGTCTATTCAAGATCATCAATTTGATCTAAGTTGTCCAACTTGGGAAATTGTTGAACTATAGTGGATCGTGTTGATTGTATACTTTTGATTTCTTCGTCCAACCATTCCAAAAAAATATTCTATGGGTTTTGTGATTTATGTCTACTAACAATAATTATCATTCAAGGTTGTTAGTAGTGTTACTAGAAAATTCTACCAAAATAATCAATAAGAAGAGATGGTCAATTTGGGATAATTTGTAAATACTTGAAAACTTGAAACTATGTCACCAAACTTGTCATTTTTTTCATTTTTTTTACAAATATGATCCTATTGTCACATTTTCAAATAGAATGATCAAATTCCTTGCATTTGTGAGAAAATTTTAATGTAAGTTTTAGATAGGCTATTTGTATAGGAGCTGAACCTCAAAGCTTAACTTGCACAATATCTCTATTCTGGATGTTGCATATAACTATATCACTATATAGATCTCAGATCGTTTCCAGTACATTTAGATTTGATCTGATATGTGCAAATCTTCTTGGATCTGCTTGAATATGTGCGAGTCTATCCTAGTTTGTGTTGAGCTGCTCAAATCTACCAATCTCTGATCAAATATGTGCAGATTTGTTCATGGCTAGGTTTATGTGGGAAATTTATAGGTATAAGGTGTGTTTGGCCTTTATGCTCTTGAGTCTCTCATATACTTATAAAAAAAAACAAGTAAAAGCCAAGAAGATGATTATGGATGCTGTAAAAGATTATATAATCCCTGTGTTGTAGGGGAACTTGTCCCCTCCCTTCAAATATGAGTTCAAATCCCTGTTCCCATCCCTTGAAGTGTTTTAGGGATGATGTGATGTTATGGGACATGCCCTTGCCATTCTCCCTCATCTGCAATATCTCTGAAATGTCTTGCGATGTGTTACCGAAATTGGGGATGTCCACGAATGCGAAAGGGATGCTCGGTTGAGCCCAGGATGGTTGAGGATGTTTCAAACATCTCCTGATTGTCCCGGGGATGACCAGGTGTCCCTGTGGCATTGGAAACAAATTGCATCATTTTAAAAAAGTTATTAACTTTTTAATACTTTTCATTGGGTTGTAAAGGGGTGTGGGGGTCTCACAAACCCTCCTACATTCCTTATACATTCTAAAATAACAATGTGATTGAAATAAAACTAAAACATTGACTGTTGACATCCTAAAATGACAATGTGATTGAAATAAAACTAAAACATTGACTGTTGTAGCGTTGCTGAGTGCTGAGGAATTCCATTGCTGCTATGCTGTTGCTGTTCAGTGTTACCAGTTAGAGGGAAGGGGGTTTGAGGGGTGGGGACACAATTACAAACTAAAGCCCTAAATATTAAGTCTGAATAACAGTTGAAAACTTGAAGCCTGACTACTAGTATTGAAGCTTAAAATTTTTGATGATGGAATATTTTTAAGTCACTTTAGCTCCTTGACATGTGGAACCTATTTTCACACTATTGGACCAACTTCTACTATCAGATTACATATCAAATGCACTAAAGCTTTGGATTATGACCATCAACAAACCTATTGTAGATGGTTGGTGTTATGAAATAACTTGCACACAGAGGAAGATAATATAGAATATTCTGTAAGTACACTATAATAGCTGAGAATAATAATCCACTTTGAGGGGGAAAACCTTTAAATCTCTCCAATAAGATCATAATTCACAATTTAATGATTAAATTAGACTAGCTACCTCTTAGTCTAATTATGTTCACATGGGTTAGAATAAGAATGCATGCTAAAATAGAAGTGAGTTCTTATTACAGCTCACGTAATTAATATTGATTGTTATAGTTTGTTTATGAGTTGTTAGAACAACTCATCTATTTAAAGGGAGTAGTTATAGAAGGTTACCTATAATATAGGATATGCAATTCTATATGTATGTAGTATGAATTGAATGAAAAACGTAGAAGCAGGAATATCCAGTTTTTATTATTGCACCTTCTTCTCTCTGACCATTTTTTCTTGTATGGTATCAGAGCTGCATCGTTCTCTGTGCCTATTCTTTAGTGATAATGAGCTAAATTGTTTTACGTGCATATTTATCTTTTGAACCTCTAATATCGTGGCATTCTAATAAGAGAGTAAGACCACCTATATTGCTGCTCCAAATCTGATTGTTTTGGTGCAGTTATCAAAGGAAGAAGCCTCGTTTGTGTCTGTGGACATGTTAGAGAAGCAACTACACTGAGTGACAAATAATGAGCAATGGTTCAATATTATGAACAGAGAAAGGATGCTGCAACTGCGTTGGCATAGGAAGGTGAGAAACATGTTTATGGTTAGAGGCTTAAGCAATTAGAAGATCACGATTTTGTGCGGAGGTCATTTATTTCTATTCCTTGTCTTGCTTTGTCTTGTTATCTGTTTTTGAGATGCTTGTCTTTGGTGGTGATCACATCTCCTAGCTCAGCATTTTGATGCATAGTGGCTCTCCTTTTTGGGCCCGACTTTTTGATTTAACTGCTAGAGAAACATTATCTGGTCTTTCACAGTGTCTCTCTATGCAGCTCTAAAGCATGATAATGATAATTGGCAGTCAAGCACAGGGCTTTCTTTGATTGGTGATGCTCTCTGCCTATTATTGATAAATCTTGTTGGGTGGCTATTTGCACATTGGTGTGGAGTACGTATTGAATGTGGGGGTTTATTTACTGTTGCTGTGTGTAGCTATGGTGTTGGCCATATGATCTGAGTTGTTTCTTTGTTGATACATTAACAAAGAATGGGTCTTTCTGTCATGGGGAAAGAGAAAAGAGTGAGTGTTTTGCGGCCATGAGAAGTGCATTCTTTTGACTACATTGATGATGCACAACAAAAAGATTTTTTCAGTGAAAAGTATTACTGAAACAACCTTGAATGTGCATTCAGTTTTGTCACTATTCATGAAGCATTATCCTCCTGCAGCTGCTGCTTTGGGCAAAGGGGAAATAAAAAATATTGCTACCATAACATTATATTTATTATAAGGTGTTAGTGTCTCCCCAAGTATATTTTCAAAGAATAGTCTAAAAAGATATGTTTAGATATCTAAGGATCTGCTTCTTATTGAAGCATGCAAAAAACACATTGAAGAAAATTTAAGAAGCACATTATCACATGAATGCCTTCAATGTTGGGTCTGTCCATTCGAGGGTTGCAAAGGTAGACAGTTTTATTGAAGAGGGCATTAAATATTCTACATATAAATAGCATGTTTTATGTATTTGGGGTCGATTTCTTTGCGATTCAGTTCACAACATTTTAGTGTAGGTAATATGTATATGGGGTTGGTAGTATCAAATTTTCACGTGTATTGTATGTAGTCAAACTTCATAAAAATTCAAAAGTGTTAAAAAAAATAAAAAAATAAATAAAAATTATTTCAATTGTGATTGGAGTGCATGATTGGTGGTATCTGACACTCCTTATATGAAGTTTGCAGATATATTCTTTCTTCACAATTGATGAAATGAGCCTCAAAATACAAATTTGCTAATTAAGTAACAATCTTACTGGAGGTTGGAGGCATAGGAGGCTGGAGGAAATCCGACGATCTCTTGTTAGTCACCAACGACGAGGCCACTTATCAGCTTTGGTGGCATTTCATTTTCTATTCTTTCCAGTATGTTGAAATTTCACATTGTGGGGGGGAATAATAACCAATGTTCCATTCCTATTTCGTGCCAAAATGACTAAAGCCAAGATTAGTTTCTAGGTGGCTGCGGTTGATGTCTCATATCATTTGCAATCAGAGTGGCATTGATCTACAATGGTGGCTGCATACGCGACAACAAAGGGCTTGGCATTCAAGCTTTTAATGTAAGTAATTGGATGTGTTTGTCCCCAATTACTATCGTTGGTTGTTATTGAATGGATGTGTTTATCCCCATTCACATGATGATCTAAGTGATTGGAAGTGTTTGTCCCTGGTCACAAGAGTTGGTGATTATGATTGGATGTGTTTGTCCCCAATCATAAATGTTGTGAGCATATGTGTGTGTCCTTGTTCATGAATGATGTTGGATAGATGTGTTTGTCCCTATCCAAATGTACGATGGAGGTGTACCGTATGTTGGATATATGTGTTTGTCCCTATCTATCTCTCTGTCAAAATCCCATTTGCACACATGATGTTGGAGACTCTTTACTGGGACATGTGGATGTGCCTGTCTTGTTGACAGATAGTGGTACTGAGTTTTAGCATCCTGAGCCTATTGTTGATGTTATGGATAAGGTGAGAGTGGAGGATGTTGCAGATACCACTATGGATTCAGACACCATAGATGATGGTGTTATCTTTGAGGACTGCGAGGAGTATATGAGCTCTGACAACTTTGATGTTTGTGACAGCAGTCACAGTGTGGAGTCAGTGCAGGAGACAACAGTCTTTTCCTATATTGAGGATGTGAGCATGGAGCTACCCAGTGATGACACTAATGATGGGAGTGTTACAGGTGAGTCAGGTGACAAAGATTCATGCCATAGTGTAGATGATTCACATGATGACATCGAGTCATGTATGCAGCGAGAGTTAACAGAGGGGTCTCAGTTAGATGATGTGGACACTAGCATCGTGGATACCTCTGATGTTGAGAGTGAGGATGATGGGAGCTGCAATGTTTTGATTTTTTATATCAGACTTTGGGTGTGGGCACGGTGTTGTCATCCGGTGGTGGTGGGTTCCAGGATCCTTTTCTGTAGGGACTCACGGATGAGGATAGGGAAGCATATGAGTGGCAGGAGTTGGGCTTCCACTCCTTCGGTCTAGCTATTAGTAGAGGTACCCAGTGGTGATATCTCGTTGGTGGACATGTGTGAGGTTGATAGCGCACATGAGGAGAGGGATTATGAGGTTGCTTCCTTGGTGACTCATGAGGATGAATCTACTTGCAGCGAGTCATGCTTGTTTTATCAGACACTGGGGGAGGACTTTGAGTTGTTTGTGAGTGAGGATGGGTCCTAGGATTTGGATTGTCATGTGGTTGCAGAGGACAAGGTAGCTGAGGGTTGTGATCAGACAAATTCAACAACAACTTTCTCGAGGGTAGATGAGGATGAGTCCTCTGTTAGTACTCAGCTTGCAGATGTATGCTTGGTTGATAGTACACAAAGATACGGTGATCTTGAGGGGGGTTTGTTGGATACATCTTCCTACCGTAGTGTGGATAGTACAGTTGAGATTGTACATAGGAGACTCGTTGTGCAGAGTCATCATGTGACTAGTGAGTTGAGAGTCGGTGAGAGACATTATGTCTACTCTTGAGCATTTTGATGCCACTTGTTAGCTGTTGGCAGTAAACATATGGGGTGCTCCTATGACAGTTGAGCATTACCTTTCCCTGACAAAGATTCATTCCTTGCGTGAGGCTATCAGGATTTTGAGACAAGATTATTTACTATTGGTAGCTGACCGAGATCACCTAGTTGAGTGGGGGAGTATGACATATGAGGCACTGATAGACAGAGAGGAAGAGGTGAGTGAGCTTACTTAGGAGCTCACAATGACTTCTGAGGCTGTAGAAGGCACTCAGTTAGCTCTTCGGGAGTCGCAGTTGCAATTGGGTGAGGTGATTGTGGAGTTGGAGCGGATTCAGTCTTTGCTAGCCATAGATCCAGTTCAGTTGCATATAGTGGTGGTTGGGGGTGAGTCAGCTTCCACAGTTAGCAGTGATGGATGTGTTGGGGATATGGTTACATCCATCCTTGAGATAGATGTAGTAGATACAGTTGAGGTGAGTGCATCGGTGGAGGATAGTAGGGAGAGTTTTGTGGTATTAGGTTCTCCAGTTGTTAGCACGATGGCAGATGATACAGAGCAGGTTGTTGAGAGTCTTGAGATAGTAGGAGTGGATTCGCTAGTGAGTTGTGTGCCAGTTTCTGACACTACTCCCGATGTTTCACATGACATGGACAAAGTATCATTTGGGTTTGAGACTAGTTCTCATGATGATTTATTTCCTTTTGCTGGAAGCAAATCTGTTTCTTCTTCTCACACAACTGATAGCAGTAGGCAGTTGGCAGTGCCACAGTTTCCGAGGGATCAATTGTGGATTGCAGGGGAGCAGGTTGATGTTGCTTCTTATAATTTCTACTGCACAGAGTCGTTTATGGAGTACTTGCTTGAGAGTCCGATTTTGCGGGAGGGACCCTCAAGACTTTTGAGGGTATGCTCATTCGGGGTTCTCACGATATTCAACTTTTAGTCAGTAAGATTGTAGATACTTTGACTACAATGCTTCCTCATAGGGATTTTGTGGTTGGGTTTATTGAGCGGGTTACTTGGGACCCTGCCCAACGAGTTGTTCGGAGTCAGAGACTGGAGCCCTCTCTTGATTCTTAGTTCGATTTTGATGAGCCTCTGACAGGGATTGAGGCATTTCACCATGATTACACTGTGAAGAGCGCTCATCACTTCTCTTTTGACCCACCGGTTGAGGACTTGTTTGCATGTCAGTGTGGGTTGGCTTCAGGGTTATATCATCCTTTTTGGGATGGGTTTTCTCCATTTGCAGTTGATGGGGTTGGTTATTGCAAGTTAGCAAGAGGTGACTTGCAGGGTCAGTACATCTAGGATGGTTTTATAATGGATGGATATCTGGATTACAGGAGTTCTTAGGGTAGATTGGTAGGGTGTGCAGGTAGCTTTGGTTTGTCAAATGGTTTTGGACATCCATTTTTCTTTGTTTTGGATGGCTGTGAGTTTCATCTCTACTGGGATCCAGGTAGTGACAGGTTTGGCAGTACGGGTTGTGTGGGTCACTATGGTTGGCATGATGACAGTGTGTTCGGGTTTGCTCAGTGGATGATGATTTCTTCAGAGGAATTTGCAGGTGATTACAGGGACATTACTCCATTCTATCCTTGGGATCCGGGTGGACTTCTGTATTTTGTTTTTTGAGATTGCTTGGGGAGAAGCAATTTCACGGATTTTGAGCGAGCATTGAAGTTAGTGGATTTAGCCTATCATTGGGTCCTTGTAGGCTAATACTGGTGATTAGAGGACCCTGTTATGGGTTTTGGCCCTGTTTTGAGGGACTTACTATTTATAGTAAGTCAACATATGGTTCTACTGAGCTCAGATGATTTAGAGGAGTTATATGATGCTCTCAGATTTTATTTCCGGCTTCTGGTTTGAACTCCAAGATTCTTGGAGGGAGCATCTATTTTTAGTCACCCTGTTAGGTTCATTCATCATCTTTCATCATGCGGATCACTCTTGTGCTGTCAGATTTTGATTTTGATGCTTCCTTAGTCGTTTTCACAAGATGGGTGAATTATGATTATTATTTAATTAAATCGGCTAAGGTTGTCATTTTTATTGGGAATGTATTTTGGGCATTTCAGTGTTATAGCTCATTGGAACCGGGTTGAGAAGTTTTAAATCGTGAGCTCATAAAACAGGGACCATATGTGTCAGAATATGGTTATTTTAATGAAAGGGTCTTTTTCTTCATTAAAGTGGAAAGAAATATAATAGTTTATTATATCTCAAATGTGCACATAAAGAAAAGTCTTTTGTAAGTGAAAAGTGTGTGAGAGAAGATATCTTTTATTATAAAAGCAATGCTTTGTTCAAAAGCAAGACATTCAATGATATCATTATTATGCAAATTGAAAGAATCGAATTTGGGGTGAAGTCACAAGGGTTTGAGTGCTACGTTTTTTCTCTTGGAGATGCACACACTTTGAGTTGGATATAATTGCCAATGAATTGTATGTGGATTGGTTGCAATTGACAACGAATGTGTTTGGAGTTTTGTTTGAGAGAATTGTTCAAGATTTATGCAAAATCGGGTTCTTCAAGGAAGCTGCGATTCATGTTAGGAAGGCTGCAATTTATTTTTCAGAAGCTGCGTTTATTTCTCAAGAGCTGCGATCTTCTCTAAGGCAGCGTAATTCCTCTTAGGGCTGCGGTTTTATTGTTTTGCTGGCAGTGACTTTAATATTCAAAAAGGTGCACATTCATGATTGATAATTTGAATTTGTATATTTGCTATAAATAAATAAAAAAAGATTTTCAGCTTGTGCATTTAGGGCTTGAAATTACTTTGCATGTTATGTTGGAAAATTACCAAAATATATTAATATGTTTAAAATACAATTAAGTTTTTCGACAAAGAGCCATCCAGGTTCTTTACAGGAAGTGTGTTGATTGGTACAATGGAAGTGTGCAGACTGGCATGGTGGAAGTGTGCTACTGGTACAGTGGAAGGGTGCTAACTGGTACAGTGGAAGTGTGCTAATTGGTAAGGTGGAAGTGTGCTGGTCGGTACAGTGGAGGTGTACCATTTGGTACGGTGGAAGTGTTCCATATGGTTGAGGTGTGCCTTCAGTTCATTATAGTGGTATGAGAGCCAAAATCCTGCCAGCTTGTGGAATGCTTGGGATGATTATAGAAATGGAAGAAAGGGATAATGAAATTGCCACCACTAAAATCACCAAGCGGTATAACAAATATCAAAAGAGGAAGAATCTTTTGACATTTCAAGAATATCTAGTACTGACAGGAAAAAATATACCTGTGCACGAGGAGGTTATCAAAATCTTTGATGAATACTCCGGTGAACCTAAGGAGATCAAGTCTACCGAATCCTTTGATACGTACCATGTAAGGAAAAGAAAAGAGGAGATGGATCCTGAATATAGTCATGAGAAAGTTGGTGGCACCATGAGCGGAAAGGAAGATGAAGACAAGTCAACATGTTCCCCCCCAGCCATAGGAAGATATGGACAAGAAAGAAACAATAGTTGCTCCTTCAAATGGAGAACATCCAAATCTTCAAGGCAACCACAAAGGTGAAGAAGATGCTGACATAAATTTCGTCGAGTCAACATTCACCGATCAGCTTTATGGAGATGTGGACTCTACCAATGATCCTTTGAATGAGAAAGCCCTACCATTGGTTGAAGAAAAGAACACATTGCGGATGCAGATCAGGAATGGTGTGGCATTATACGAGTCTCAGCATTATGGACCAACACTTGTTGAAGATGACCAAGACACTTCAAGAGATCATGAGGATTTGCTTGGCAACTATGGGCAGAGCATTGTTTATATCAGAGTAGAGCAATGAAAGTTTATTGGAGATTTTTATAGTGTTGGATCCAGATGGTTTAAGGAGGGAGGGCACACGGTCATGATGAGGCATGGAGATTTCAATGGATATGGCTATTGGTGTTTGTGCATGGTTTGGGATACTAGAGCTTGTTAGACGATGGACAATTTGCGGATTTTTGGAGGGTGAGCAATCTTTGGGCCGGGAGGACTATAATGTCCCTAATTTTTATGAAGTATCTTAATTAAGTTAATTAATTAAGTGGTCCTAAAATTTAAATAATATCATAAGGACTTATTTAGTTAATTAATTTAATTGTTAAATAAAGGGGCCAAAATAATAAAATAATAAATAAAATGATGTCGGCCCATAGTAACTTTCTAGAAACTTCTTGGAGGCCTTTATAAGGCATTGGTTGGCACCATAGGTAATCATGGTGGAGTTTATTTTCTAGTGTATTTGCAATTCCAGTTGGAACTCAGTGTTGTTCGCTGTTTCAGAGGTGCAAGATCCTCCCTATTTTGGCATTTGCAGTTTCGGTGGGAGGCACTCCTCACCCTATTATGCCTATTGGTCCAAATTTGTGAAGTCTTTAAGTGAAGACAAATTTGATGTAATCTGAGAAATATCTTCATATTTTGACAATACAAATATTCGGTTCTTGGCCATTTAGTCCATCATTGGAGTATGTTCATTTCTTGCAGTGCATTCTATAATATTTAATAAAAGATCTAAAAATAGATAATCGTTGCGAACTAGGCCATTTCATCTTCTAGCCCTTATTGGTGTGGTGCCACATGTGAGGATTGAGTGCCGTACGATGGAGGTGTACGGTCTAGTACTTTGGAAGTGTGTTGACTGGTACAATGGAAGTGTGTAGACTGGTATGGTGGAAGTGTGCTGGTAGTGCAGTGGTGTACCATCTGGTATGGTGGAAGTGTGTCATCTGGTACGGTGGAAGTGTTTCATATGGTTGAGGTGTGCCTTCGTTCATTACATAGATAACCACATATAAGCCTTAGGCCGACCTAAATAACTTAATAACAATATAATAATGGTAATATGATTAAATTAGGAGTTAAGGGCGTAGCCTATCCCCCCTCTTCAGATTAGCATTCCTCAATGCTAATTAAGTGTGGATGTTTTTGAATATAATCTTCACCTTCCTATATGGCTTCTTCTTCAACTTGTAAATTCTTCCACTGGATGAGATACTCAACGAGTGTTCTAGTCCTCAACTTCTTTGTGTGTGTGTTTGAAGAATGAACTATGGTTCCAATATGATTCTTCCTTCTTCATCGAGCTTGGGTAGTATTGTATGTGTAGGCATATTACACCCAATTGCTCTCTTCAAACAGGTTACATGAAAATCTGGATATATCTTTGTTGCTGATGGCAACTCAAGCTTGTAGGAGATTGCCTATCATTTTAATGATTTGGTATGGGTAATAATATTTTGTAGACAAATTCTTGTTCTTTGTCTTTTTTCATTGACATTTTCTTGTAAGGTTGCAATCTCAAGAAATCCCAATCCCCAATTTCAAAATTATGTTCACTATGGTGTTGGTTCACCTGCTGCTTCATTTAATTTTGCGCCATGGCTAGATTCCCCTAGAGTCTTGAAAGTGCTTGTTGTTGATGAAGCATATGGTCCTCAATGACTTGAACTTTTGGTGACACCCTCAATGATGGTGTGATGGAAAGAGGATGATTTTCATATAGTGCCATAAATGGAGAAATTTTTGTTGAACTATTTTTCTGCCCCATTTTTTCTGAAATATGGACTATAGATACTTCAATATGTTATTGAAAAACCTTCAAAAATAAATTTTTTGTTTGCCAAAATCTGAGATATATGCACTTCCCAAAATGACCTTCAAAGTTGAGAAAATGCCTTGCCTTCATGGTGCCAAGATCATGCACTAATACCACTTGTTATGAAATAATTTGCACAAAGAGGAAGATAATATAAAATATGATGCAAACACTTTATAATAGTTGAGAATAACAAGCTGCTTCGAGAGGGCAAACTTCCAAATATCTCCAATAAGAACACGATTCACAATTTGATGATCAAATAAGACTAGCTACCTCCTATATATACCCTACTTATGCCTAGGATATTACCCAGGATGACTTAGATAACCACATATAAGCCCTAGGCCAACCTAAATACCAAAATAACAATATAATAATGATATTACAACTTAGTTGAGAGTTGATATTACAACTTAGTTGAGAGTTAATGTAGCTACAAGCCGACTACTTATAAATACTATAGGATTAAGGGTGTAGTAGTTGGCTCCATATCTATATATAAGGCAGGTTTATGGTCGATTGAGATTGAGTACTATTTGGGTCAATATTGTGAATGTTTTTCTTTTGGTTTTTTTTTGCATTGTTATTCGGGATTGAATGCGATGCTCTCTTTGTTTATGTTCGGAGTCCTAATTACCACTTTCCTGAAAAAGAGAAACAAATATTTGGGATAATTGGTAGGGAAGGAGCCAAAGAAGAGGAACTACCAACCCTATCTATATAGTTGGAGGAAGGCCCTTCTATCTATATCTCTAGGAGAAGCAATAATAGTGATGATTAATTCCAATGGTTTGTTCATGTCATGCGACACTCAACACTAGCATTGAGACCATGGTTGGTTGGGCTTGATGATTTCGCGTGAGCTAGTCTTGGCTCCTCTTCTTTTAGAGATGGACTTGGATCCCTTGACATTCACTGCTATCCTCCCATCAATATTTGGAATTTCTGATTCGGGACTTTGATATGAACAGAATACCAGATCTAGCGGACCATAAGGGGCAGAATCCCTCAAGAAGAGCTTATCTTGAGCCTTGATTGTAGGAAGGCTAGCGGTGTTACATAGCGACTGTTAAAGATGGAAACCCTTGTAAAACCCCTGAAGAAGACCAGATCTTGGGCCTTGATTGTAGGAAGCCTAGTGGTGTTGCATTTAGTAGTATAAATGATAGAAACCCTTGGGCTGTCTAGACCTAGAGACCACAATTACTAAGCTCTGACACCAAGTGATGTGATTTGAGGAAGACAATTGCAATAACAAAACATACTATCAAGAGATTGGCACAACTGTACTTACTGCAAACTTATGTGACTATATATTAAGGCTACTATGGATATACAATGAATCTTGTAAAGGAAGCTTCTAAGAGAAGAGATGTGTATATGGAGACTTTTCAACATATAAAAATTTGCAACAAGCGTACTGAAAACATGAAAAAAGTACACGAGTCCACGTGACTGTATTTAACAATATACGCTGGCCCATGTGACTGTTATATTGGTTTCTACCCATTTTCATCACTCACAACCTTCCTTATTGATATAATTATTTCACATGGAATTATTCAACAATAGGATATCTTGTGGCTGTAAAGTATCTAACCTTGCCAAGGTTACTTATCAGAGTTAATATTTAGCTTAAAATATTAATAAATGTCATCTATGGAGTTACTCAACAAAAGAAGACCTTACGGCTGTGGAGTTACTGAACCTTGGCTAGATAAGCTAACAGAACTTGCATCTAGCTCGTGTATTAAAATATCCAATAACATCTTCCATAGATTTACTTCATGTTGGAACATTCTTTGTTTGTGGATTTAAGCAAGTTCTGTTAGTAGAGATATTGTTTTACATTTATTGTCATTAGCTGGTTATTTTTGAAAATTGACATGTTAATATTTGTATTGAATTCTACAATCCTTGATAGTTTTTCTTATGAAATATCTGACAAGAAGGACTTTCTACATTTTGTACTTTTGAGTAGAAGGCAGCTGTTTCAAAGGCTTTAGGGTCAGGTAATATATTTCTGCTACATGGGCCACCAGGAACGGGGAAGACAACTGCTGTGGTGGAAATCATCTTACAAGAAGTGAAACGTGGATCTAAGGTTCTTGCTTGTGCAGCCTCAAATATTGCTGTTGACAATATTGTAGAGAGACTTGCAAATTATAGGTAATTTTTATTTTTCAAAATTTTCATGTTTGACAACAATGTAGTTCAAAGTCTGATGTGATTTCATGCAGACTTGTCTAATGATCTTATACTTTGGATAGTTTCTTTGAACCTTTTCACTATGGTTTACAATGTCACTTCTTTTTTAAAGGTGGATTATTCATAATAGCAGGTGAAACTAGGTTTGGGTGTAATAGAATGCAATACTAGATATAATATATTTTCTTGTTATTCTCTCTTTGGATGGTTATGCTCTAGAATGTTTTGCACCATAACTTTTCAAGACTTCTTTTTTGGTGGTTTCTCTTTAAGCATAAATTTAATGAACCCTGGTTGAGGTGAAATGATAATCGATTGAATTGATTAATTAAAAAGGAAACAAAAGCTCCTTAAATAGAGATTAAAGTTCTAAAACAGAAACAAAAGACAAAAAAAAAACATTCTAAATGGGAACTAACTACGAAAAGGAAATTACCTAAGCTAATGAACTAAATGACCATTATAGAAATATTAGAATATTACTTTACCACCCTCCCTTAATGGTAATTCTACTAACTTCCCTACAGAAGACTTGACATAATCTGCAGGTTGTTTGGCCTGAATGCATGGAAGGCTGACTCCTCTTCAGAACGCTCGCGACATGAGTTTGCTGCTAAGACCCTCCCTAGTTGTATTTTTGATTAGCCAAACGCTTGGTTGAGAACTTCTAGACATGACCAAGTTTACCACAATAATGACATGTGACAGGTTTTAGATTCTTTTAAGAATCTTTGCTTTGTCCTTCTTGATGAGTGGACTTGCCTTTGCCTTTGTCCTTGGCAGTAAATGACTGTTGCACATTGGCGTGCTCATTGCTGCTACCAAACTGCTGTTTCCACCTGGCTTGCTACAAGAGCTTATTGCATAGATTATCAAACTTCAATCAACATTAGTGGACATAATGTTGAGAATTTCGATGAAGTGCTCATAGGGCTGTAGTAATCTTTTCAATGTAATAACCACCATATCCTCTTCTTCCATCTTGCGACCAATGACCTCTACTTGATCACGAATGTCTTTGAACTTTGTGAGATGTTCTGAAAAGACATCTTGTCATTCACCATAATTGAGAACAACCTATTCTTAAGGAAGAAAGCTCTACCTTTATTTGATGTCTCATGCAGATCCTTCATGTGACTCTAGATCTCTATAGTTATAAAGAGCTTGACTGGCTCCTTCTGAATTTATTTATTATTAATTTGAAATATTTGCAAACTCGTGGTTCAAAAGCTTTAAATTGCAAAATTAAATTAAACCTCCACCAAATTCAAATATCACAATTTGAACAATTCAATATCTCTGAATGATCTTTGTTTTAATTTTTTATCCAAACTATATATCAAATAAAAAAAACAGCTTACTCCACAAAAATAAGCACTTGGCAATTCACGTCACCACCTGTGAGTGCACGCAGCAGCATTAATTATACATATGCTAGGCAGAAACTTAATCGCAGGCCTGTGTTGTATTGAAACAGCCCCTAATGCAGTCATGTGGCAGCTAGTGGAGTAAACATGACTGTCTTGTAGCAATGCGGCCTGTGCAAGAATGTTAAAACAACTCTTTAGGTAGTCATGTGGGCAGTAAATGGAGAGTCGAAACTGCCCAGCTTCACGCCAACCTTCAAGGATACCACACGGCACTTGTTGGATGAATGCGGATGCCTTGGTCAATCCACAATGCCTTCCCAATTTAAAATGCAGCAAGGAGAAATTTCGCTATCACTTGATAATTGATAAAAACCTTCAGCCATGTGCAATCAATTACCAAATGAAGGATCACAGCAAATTCCCAATGAATTTCAGAACCTCAGCCTGAAGACAATTCGAAATCCTTGAGAGCAAATCGATTTGCCTGTAGATTCCACACAAATCCAGTATACATCAGCACTGGATTAAAATTCGGAATCAGAATTACAGCTGCAAAATTCACCATCAACCTGTAATGGCTCAAATTGCCAGAAGAGGAATCAGTCCTCACAACCCTAGTTGGGTTGTCTCTCTCACAAACTTCAATAAAATCATAATTCAACAATGGATAATGAAAGTGCTTTTTCGAAATGAATATATAGCTTTTTTGGAAAAAGCACAATTTCACTTTTTTCAAAAAAGGCTTTTAAATGATAACTTCACTTTATAACATTAAAGTTATAAAGTAATAAAGTTATTAAATTAAAATAATTTAATTTAATAACGATAACCTTTAAAACCAAAGCCACTGAATCACATTGACTGTGACAAACTCATTTCTAACACCAAAGCCTCAAACGCCAATTGACCTGCCAGAAATAACCCACTGCCAAAAATAGCCAACTGCTAAAAATAGACTTACTAAAAATAGTAAGTCTCTCAAACTGGAGATTCCCTGAAACTCGATCTTGGCACATCTGACACTCCGTGCAGACACCCTGCTAATCCTGGCCATACCCAAAATACCACTTACTAAAAATAGTAAGTTTACCAAATTGATCCGAACGAAGAGTAGACCTGGTAAACTGAACCTCCAGAATGGAATCCCAACACTGGCTCCGCCATCTGACCCCCTCTGATCTCCTGATTAGCTTGCGAGGGTCGCCAAAACAAGCTAATCCCAAAGTCTGAAAAACAGGGACATTGCAATAGTAAGCTTTCCAGACAACAGTTTTGGAAGCATATCATCAGTGACATAACTTAAGTAGCATAATTGCCTCTCAATTATGCTCATCAAACTTGTCCTTGTCTTTTCTTGTCACAGTGTGGTTTGTAGTTTTACCCAAAACATTTTGATCTAGGCATTGACACTCAAAAATAGTGAGCATCCTTAGCTTTTAGGTAATGCAGTTCTTGATGTTGAACCTTTGAGTGCCTTCCAACATGATGTTGGGTAACAAAGCCATCCGTCTAGCTATCTAGAGAGGTGAGATCAGCTTCTCAAATAATTACGATTTTTGTTGTGAAAAAAATTGGCCAAAAAACTCTGAAACCACGATTTTGTGGAAAGATCTTCAGACCCTCAATGCAATGCTGAGATCACCCATGATTTTGTGAAAAAATTGTCAAAAACCTTCCACTGCTTTAAAAAAATAGCAACACCCACAATTTTGTAAAAAAGTCATACAAAAACTCTAGTTCATTTGTAGGAACACCGTTCGCCCTAGGTGGATTATTCATAATAGTAGGTGAAACGGTTTGGGTGTAAAAGAATGCAATACTAGATATGATATATTTTCTTGTTATTCTCCTTTTGGATGATTATGGGCTAGAATTTTGTGCACTTAACTTTCAAAACTTCTTTTTTGGTGGTTTCTCTTTAAGCATATAAGTTTAATGAAAACCTGGTTGAGCTGAAATGAATCAATGATAATTGATTGAAAGGAAAGCTCTTTAAGTAGAGATTGCAAGAAAAGTTTCTAAAACAAAAACAAAAGACATAAAAAGAAACATTCTAAATAGAAACTAACTATGGAAAAGAAACTACCTAAGCTAATGAACTAAATGATCATTATAAAATTATTACAATATTAATTTAATATTTGCTCCATGTAGAGTCTTTAGTTGCATATTCACAGCTTCTAGGATATTTTTCTTACTATCCTGATGCCATTCTATGTATTATTGTTCTTAATGGAACACTCCCATAAAAAAAAGGTTTAATAAAACACTATTAGTTGCCCCTTGTAACCAATCTTAAATCGAATTGTATATTCAGTACATAGCTGTTACGGACAGAGGCATGCTCCACATTGATCCAATTACAACAAGGGAGTGCTTCACATGACCCAAATGCAACAATTCATAAACAAGAGAAATATCAATCAATGGAAAAGCAACTAAGTTGAATCCTGAAGGAACCTTAAAAGCTCACATTTAGAAGTGGAGATGCAAGATATGGATGTGACCATGAGAGTGAGAAAGGTCACTCGAAAGATTAATGCTATCCTTTTTTGCATTGGAGGCTGCGAAAAATTTACTTGTGCTGGTTTTGGAGAAGTTGTGGCATACTCATGTAATCCTCAATCAGACTGACCCGCACTGATGGAAATAATAAGAAGTTTTCTTGTAATTTTTATTTTCTATAAGCTGAACAAGAGATGTAAATTGGACAGTTGCAGGTCCCGTGTGTGGATCCCTTAGCAAGATTTCTGTGCTGAATCAGGTCTTGAATGCAAAACAATAAATTGATTATTATATGGTATCAAGGCAATAGAGAATGCTTGAATTTAAGAAAGCATATGAATTATTTCATAAGAGTTTGGGAATTTAAATATGACGCAGTCTTTTTCCATTGCTGGCTCAAAGCTGCAAAGATGGCCCATTTTGTAACCTCTAGGAAGATGATTTGTTTATACATGGAGCTAGTAGAGAAGACCCTTAGCTGGCCTAGGCTAAAGATTGACCCATGTGATGGTTAAGCAGCACTTGAAATGCTTATGGGTCCATTCTCTGTTTGAAGGTCAAATACTTGAGTATTGTAGAGATGTCAAAAAAGTCCATATGGCTCAATCCAGATGATTTGAAGTATGCCTTGAAATCATCGATATTAATATCCCCAACTTACACATTTGGTGCATTTATAGATAATGCAGATATGTGAGGTGGTAGATTCTGTATATCTAAGAAAAGGTGTTTAGCATGTTTGCAACTTGTGCATACCAACTGTGGTTACTCCCTTGGCTGGCTACTCTAAGACAAGATAGGGCCGGTTTCCTGGTTTTGCTTGTGTATCTCATCTTCTGTTTTTTCTACTCTATTTATTGTGCACCAGAGTTTTTGAGGCATCATTATCACATAGAATACAGCTGAAGTAGAGTGCAAGCACTGAATTCCACAAAAAACTACGATACACAATCCGGATTCTTAGTGGAAGTAATATCAAGATTCTCTAAATGCCTGTTTGGCTAGAGTATCATAGTCCATGCATAATTAGTTAATTACACAGTCCTTCATCGTGAAATTGTGGATGATCTTTATTTTGTCCAAATTAACTTGTAGGTCGCGATTCTCATGAATTATTCAAGGTTTCTGTATGATAATATTCATAATGAATATAATGGAAAACCACCTCAGAGTAAACTTTCACCATTTGAACTATTAGAATCAAAGAGACACTGTTCTTTTTCATGAATTTAGAGTCAGGGATAAGCTGCTATATCTTATTAATGTAATGCCCCAAAAATATTCAGAGAAGACATTTTACATGATGGTAGTGGTGCTGTATATCATTTATTTTCTGTTGAGATTCAATCGTCATGGTAACATTCTTATAAAGGATCGTCATCAAAGTGACAATCTCATCATCTCCTGCAACTATAAGTGTCTAGATAAAAAAATGCCAGAGTATTGTGTCAAATGTCTTGCAAGATTGTATAAAACTACTAGATCACCCTCTTTTAGGAATGATAGCTTGAGATTTAAAATTGAGTTAAATTTTAAGCAATAATATTTGAGCCCTTTGTCTTTTTGCATGAAGATTCTTAGATTCAATGATTCTACAGATCAAGCAAGCAAGCTTTATAGTGAGTATCTTTCTAAAATATGACAAATATGATGGTTCTATTCTTATTGATATTGTTGTGCTTAAGATTTTAAGATGGGATTGTAATGTTTGATGACTGCAAGGATAGACATGAATAGTGAGCGAATTGAAGAGATTGGAAATATGGGTTCCAAGTAATGCATGGTCATGTTTAAGGAATTCAATTTATAATTGTCTCTTGGTTTACTCAGTCCATTTTAATATGGGCCAGAGTATCATCAATCAACAAAGAATCGACAACTTTCTGGTACCTCTTTACTTGATTCAGTTTAAAGGGGAACTTCTGATGTTACTGACCTGACGTGGAGAAACAGTGCGTGATGCATTCTTTTTATACTGTCTTCAGCAACTACTGATCTCCCAATGCCCAGGTGCTGGTATCAAGCAAAATGTTCTGATTTTCCACTGTGATGACTGCTTCTAATGTCCCCATTTTGAGCTAGCATTGGAGTTAGTGGATTTAGCCTATCATTGGGTCCTTGTAGGCTAATACTGGTGATTAGAGGACCCTGTTGTGGGTTTTGGCCCCTTTTTGAGGGACTTGCTATTTATAGTAAGTCAACTTATGGTTCTACTGAGCTCAGAGGATTTAGAGGAGTTATATGATGCTTTCAGATTTTATTTCTGGCTTTCGGTTTGGACTCCAAGATTCTTGGAGGGAGCATCTATCTTTAGTAAGTCACCCCGTTAGGTTCATTCATCATCTTTCATCATCAGGATCATTCTTGTGTTGTCAGATTTTGATTCTGATGCTTCCTCAGTTGTTTTCGCAAGATGGGTGAATTATGATTATTATTTAATTAAATCGGCTAAGGTTGCCATTTTTATTGGGAATGTATGCTGGGCATCTTAGTGTTATAGCTCATTGGAACCGGTTGAGAAGTTTTAAATCTCGAGCTCATAAAACAGGGACCCTATGTGTCAGAATAGCATTATTTTTATAAAAAAGGTTATTTTCAGCATTAAAGTGAAGAGAAATATAATAGTTGATTATATTTCAAATGTGCACATAAAGCAAAGTCTTTTGTAAGTGAAAAGTGTGTGAGAGAAAATATCTTTTATTATAAAAGCAATGCTTTAGGCAAAAAGGAATTCATTCGTGAACTTATGTTTTTTTTTAAAGATTGGAAGTGGAGAAATATGACTAGGGTTTGAGGACTGATTCCTCACTCTGCAATTTGAATCATCACATGTTGATGGTGAATTTTGCTTCTCAAATTCTGAAAATTCAATTCTGATTTTGGAGGTACAATTTGGTGTTGTTGTATACTGAGTTGTGAAGAGTTCTTCAATTACAGTTGATTCACAGGCTGCGATTTTATTCAAGAGGGCTGCGATTTCATTCTCAGCAGGCTGCGTCACCTTTTAATCTGGCTGCATGACCAGTATTGGAGGCTGGGTATTGTTTTTTAAGGGCTGCTTGAGTTTCCAATAGGGCTGCGCTGGAATAGTGAAGCTGCGTTCACATTCTTTGGGGTTGCTGAAGACTCCTTCAGGCTGCGTTGACTTTCTTTGGATGTTATTTCAATTCTCCAGCACTCATACAATTGCCAGGTGCCAATAATTTGAATAATAATTTGATGTTTATAAACATTGTCACTTCAATAATTTAAATAATTAATGATCATTCAAAATTATTCAATTTGATATTGTTTATGTTATTCAAATTTGGTGGGAGAATTTCATATGAAACAAGCATTAACAAAACACAAAGATACAAAATTTGCAGGTAATTCAGAAAGAGAAATTATATTTGAGGAGGAGCCAGACAGGCTCATTACACTGCTGCTGATGCCAAGAAACGTCTAGATCTGTTGATATAATGTTGTACAACTGGAAATTCAATGCCAATCTGCCTGCTAAATCACTGAGAGGCTGTACAGACTTGGAACTTGATTTTTCGTGCCCCAAACAGAGTAATAACAGCCTGATTTGCAATTTTCTCAAGTTGCGTCCAAGCTGGGTGTGTTTGGACAAGTTGTCGGGCTCTACGGCTGGAGCTAGGGTTGCAAAAACTAATAAAAACACCTCCCAAATACCGATCTGCTAATTTTGATATTCAATTTCTTCCCAAACAAGTCTGATCTGGTGAGATTTATTCAAAACTCTGTTAACAAATTGAATTCTAGACTGATCTGTGCACATAAAGACCCTTAGGTGATCTCTCACACCTGCTAGTCTTCTATCTTCTGAGAGATTTCATTCTTAGATGACCTGTATAGCTGAAACTCCCATGCTCAAAGCTCCTCCAAGAGTGCCAAGTTAAAAAATGATTTTCTGATGATGAAAGTGGCTGCCCCTCTTTTCTTTTAATTCATTTCTTTTCTTGTAGATTTTGGTCCTTTATTGCAATTGGACTAAGTTTTTCTCCCGAAGCAAATAAGTCAAATTCTAGCCTCACTTTTTTGTGCATTCATCATCTTGGAAGAGTCTTGCAAAAGCTTTGTGGCACCCATTAGCAACTTCTTCATCTGCATATAGTGCTACTCTATCTGGCATAGCAAGTACTTCCTCACTATAGTACCTCGGAGATAGGGCATATGCAAGGAGGTGCAACGGGGTAGTCATCTTTTTCCAACGATGATGAATGATTGTTTCCAGCTTATTGCATAAGGCTTCACATTGTGTGGGGTCATTCTCATGTGTTTGTATGGAAACTTTAACCTTCTCTATCATTGTGTCCGTGCCATCATAGACATCCCCCAAACAAGGTTTATTTGTATCAGCAAAGCGGAGCATAGTCATGATAGGCTCTGTGAAATCCAATAAAAATTGCACACGAGCCCACCAACTGTCATCCAAGATCAATGCCTTGACCTTTTGGGCCCTCTCTGAATTCGAAGCCTTCCATATACCCCACTGGCTAGAAATAACCATTTGGCTTAATGCCCCTTGCACCTTGACAAGTTGTCTCATAACAATAGTATGAGATGTAAATTGGGTCTCAACAACCTACACAAGTTAATAATAATATGTCAATAAATATTAAGCAAAGTTATATACAATTTGATAATTGAACACGACATAAAATTTATTCAAATTAAATAAATAAATTAAATTTAGTACTTACAATTTACCTTCAACAACTCCAATTTGGAGAATGATTTGAATATCGATTGTGACATGTGATGGTTCATCACAAACATATGTATCTCCTTCCCCTCTTGCTATATTTGCTTCACCTAATCTATTTGAGTGCCAATTTGTTGCATGACCAAGTTTAGGGAGAGTACGGTGCATGGTGTTCAAAAAATATGGTCATACTGGCCCTGAACCAAAGCACCTGCACCCCTATAATTTTTGGCATTGTTTGTAATCACCTAGACCACATTCTCATTACCCATCGTCTCTATGGCCTCAATGAGAATTTTGGAAATGAATCATGAATCTTTCACTTCCCCTTCACAATCAACTACCTTCAAAAACATTGCCCCTTTGAGGGACACTGCAATCACATTAATCAATGGTTGGTTTCTTGTATCTTTCCATCCATTAGAAACTATAGAAACACCCAAAGTTTTCCAAGAATTTCTAATTGGTTGAATAACTCTCTATAGAAGTCTTCTCTTTTTGCAGCAGAGTGGTACACACCTTTTCATACCCGAGACTTGTGTAATCAATTGGCGCTTTATTGATGTTTGCCACCATTTCCTTCCAATATGGTGATCTCACCAAGTTGAAAGGAAGACCATTGCCATAGAGGCAACGTGCAATGGCTTGATCAACAAGCTCTCTTGCCTTCATTTTAAATACGGTGTCCAATGTACCTCTTTTGCGGGTGGTAATTTCTACTTCTTCCTCTTCCTCTCTCGGTATAGGTACTTGCAAGAATGGATTTTTGGAGGATACAGTTGATTCAATGGATAATTGTGTTTTGTTCTTTCCAGATGGAGGTTGATAAGAAGTTTGTTTTGATCTTTTAGCCAATTTATCAGAAGCTTCTTATTCTTTTACAAATGAAGCTATTTGTACATTAGACAGCCCCTTCCCATCATTGCCTTTGCACATTCCCATTCATTTGCCCGAAGGGCTCATAAAATGAAGTTTGACCCGAGAATATGAGCTATTGAATGGATTGCATTTGTTACTTTGACATTACTTACACTTCCAAAGATATGAGCCACCTCCTGAAACCTGTGATATTCTTGTGGTATGTCTCCATAAAGGAGATCCTACATCAATTTTGAAATTATCGGCTCCTTGCCCTCCCATTGAACTTTGATTACCGGTGGCGGCCATTCTTGCACAATACTATCTAATTTCTTGCTATAATAAGAAAGTAAATAAATTTAAATTAGAAAAAAACTATGAACATCAAGCATACAAGTGCAAAAAAATGATACAAAATACTAAAATAGATAGCTAAACTTGTTTATTTATTTCTTAAAAAAAAAAAGAAAAAACATGAAAAATTTCTTTCCAAACTTGAAAATATTCTTCAAAATCTCAAAAACATTCATTAAAGGACTCAAGAATGGGATCAAATACTTACCGTAGATGCTTAAAACTCCTTTGTGGAAGCTATCTCTCACCCCACGAACAATCCTCTTCAAAAATAATCACCTTGCCTTCAAAATGCCAAAATGGAGACCAAATGAGAAGAGAGCCTACCTGCAAACAAAATGAGATGCAAAATGATTGAATGGCCTCTTTTAGGGTTGTTTTAGGGTTTAGGAGAAAAAAAAGATAAAAAAATGTAATATACACGTGTTAATGTGATTTTATGTTTTTTTTTGCAAGAAGCGTCCATTCAGACATTGGGCCCACGGATGCGCTCGGGTGCCCTATGGATGCCATTCGGAAGTGCATCCTGGGCCCCCGGATGCGCTATGATGCGCAGCATCTTGGGCCCTCGGATGCACTGTGATGCGCAGTTTGCACATCATAGTGCATGCAGGGGCCCAGGATGCACTTTCGGGTGGCATCCACAGGGCACCCGAATCAGCTTCTGGCTCTGCGCGCATAAGGATCTGCCTTCGGGCCAAAACCCTGCATATCGGTATCCTAGATTTTTGGGATAAGTGCAAGAAATGTAGCATTCAATTCCTTGAGCATGTGTTTGTTCCTAAAGGACTCTTGTACTACCTCAAAGAGATCCATCTTAATAATTTCCTGAAATTCTTGATAAAATTATATAGGGAAACTATCGACCCTAGAGCTTTCCCCTTCCTCGTACCAAACACCACTACTTCAACCTTAGATAATGATATAGGTTTAATGAGATTTTCATTTGAATGCAATCAAGAACAAACCCTTCCTCCACACTAGTAGGAACAAAGTCCTCAACAAACAAATTCATAATGAATCTAGTGTCTTTCTGAGAAAGCTCCCTATGGGAGGATAGTAGAGTCCCCTTTGAGAAAATGGGAGAAGTAATAGAACTCCCATGTCTTCCATCCTTTAGTTTATTATGAAAAAAATGTGTTTCTATCACCTTCATGGAGCCAATCAGCTTGGGACTTTTTTTCCCAATAAATCTCCTCCCGAAGCTCCCATATTAGAAATATAAAACATCAAGAAATTATGGTAATATTCAAATCAATACATCCTAGCATCGTTAATATTTAGATCAATACATCATAGCATCATTAATATTCAGATCATAGCAAATCACATCGTGAATTATTTGGAAATGCTTGTAAATGGTATTATCAAGGGTGGTTATCCTTGATTTGCGGAGAGCATTTATGGGTGGCCACCTTTCCACCTCTTAGTTCACCTTGGAGGCTTTCTGTCCTGCTTTACCAAACCCAAGAGCATGGAAGGCTCTCTTTTCATTCCAACTCCTGTTCAACTAGATAAGAGCATAAAAGGTGGGCGTCCTTCCATCTCTTGTGAACTTGTAAGGCTGGCTGTCATTTGCATTTGCGAGACACTTCCACAAATTCAAATTTGATTTCTTAAGGAATTTGCTAGATTATTGATAACTAAACACCTCTTGAGTCTTGATGAATTGGCCCTTTAATATTAAAATAATACTTTAGGGCTTTATAACAGATTTCTACTTGAATTGAATATATTTTTTGCTGTTTTATTTTCTGACTTACTGGTCTGGATTTAGGATCTGAATTCATTTTTTGGCTGAGTGTATTTCTGAATTGCTGTGCTCAATTGATATGAATTCACATCCCAAACTGGATTGATTGATTGGTTTCTGTTAAATGATTGGTATTTGAATATTTTGTTGCTAACTTGCTAGAATGGCTGAGGCTTGAGTTGTTTATGTTTGAATAATTGATAGTAGGCTGTTTTAATTGGTAGAAGAATTGATTAATCTTTGCTGCTTGCTGGTTTGATGATTGAATAAATTGATAATTTATTATGACGATTTGCTGAATGATTGTTTTCTTGATTTGATAGTTGATGATTGCTTTGATTGATCCTTGAGTGATGATTGAATGAGTGTTGATTTGATGTATTGGTGAGTGATGATTGATAAGTGATCCTTGAATTCTTGGAACAATTTCTCCTTTATACATCATTGGTGAAAGTGTCACCACCTTTCATAAAAACTGAGTTGCCACCCTTCATAAGAATTGAGTTACCACCCTTCATTGCTGCCTTTTGAGGAGAATAAAATATTTTCCAAATCGATCTCCCTTTGATGATCTTATCAAATGGAATCTTCTCCCATTTATATTTTTCAGTGTGAGGGAGAACTCACATCTTCTCTTCATCAAGTCTGCCCTTTGCAAGGGTCACAACCTTTCACAATTTCCACCCTTTGAAAGAGTACAACCCTTCACAATTTATTCATTATTACTTGCTGGTTTTGACCCCTTTCAATTTTAATTAAATGTCTTAAAGAAATGCTGCCCATGAAACACTAGATTTAATTTTAATTGTATGCTATTTGGGAATCACTGCTAAATGATATTTGTAGTTAATCTTAATCAACCTTCTTATAGGATTTCTGCCATTTTATTTCATTCGCCTAAGTTAAAGGTGTGATCTGGAATTTCATAAAGCTGTGATCTCTTGTATTTTGGATGGGGACGGGACAATAAATTCACTAGTTGTTTGTGTTGGAAATTTTAGAAAAAGGATATTTCAGATGCTTAAAGAGATGGACATTTTTGCTTTCGATTGAACAATGGAAGATAGACTATTCTAAACCAACAACCATAGCAGTTTGGCTTTTAGTTTACCTTGTGCCTTTTTCAGGAATTTTTTTCGTGTGTGCAAATTTAATCTTGTAGAACATGCTATACATATATTTTATTCTGAGCATTAGTAATTGTTGTTGGTTTGACAGTTTTACTCACCAATGAATAAGAGTAAACAAATACAATATATTAGGAAGCAGATGTCTAGACTTCCATATCGATGCACATTATTTGATTCTTTTCATTTTCTTTTATTCACTTTTCTATTTCATTATTTATCTCAGTTATATCAGTGTTCCATGGGGACGTGTCTGAGAGTTGGGGACTTGGGCGAAATGTCCCCTCATAGCACCACCACCTCTGCCACTTTCAGATCACTTGCTATATGGCACATGCCATTACATATTGATTGCAACCTTTAACTTAGTGAAAACTAGTTTGCCTTTCATGGGACACTTCCAAAGATGTTATAATTACAGATTTTTCCTTGAAGATTTCAATTTACCTTAATTTGTATTATAGATGGTTGTATAAATTGAATTTGTTTGTTTTCAATGCATTTTAGAGTTTAGTTTGTGGGATGTGAGTTTTATAGCCTTCCAATAATCATGCATAGTTACTAGTACTTCAGAGCATGCAATTGTTATGTTTCTTCACCTTTCCTCTCTGAATAACTTAAATATATGGACAAGATAGGATATAGACATCAATCTTTCAACTTTGGCAAATTCTTTCCTTTCTCGTGCCTTTGCTAATACCAATTTGCATTGCAGAGTAAAATTGGTGAGATTGGGGCACCCTGCACGACTTCTTCCTCAAGTATTAGACAGCGCTCTAGATTCTCAGGTCCTTTGAATTTCTACTTGATAAATAGTTTTGTATTGTATAACTCTATTTTTATCACATAAATGATTATGAATATACCTCTGATATGAGAAAGGGAAAATGATGCTTACTACATTTGCATGTATTTTTTTAATCAGCACATAAAAAAGTTAATAATAATAACAATGGTCTAATTAAAAAAATGCAGATGATGATGTCTATCTGCAGGACCCCAGCAGAATTGAAATGGTCTATTTGAAAATTCCATGAAACATCAAAGCTCGGGAGAAATATGGATAGTTCTCCAGTACTTTATTCTTTACCATAGTGATTGCACATATTGATTGACAAATATCAAGTTGGAAGAAGTAGATGCCAAAAATACAAAACAAGCACAAAATAGAATTCAACTCTTTTTCAAGGGTTAGAAATGTGTAAGGATCTCTAGAAATTACATAAATAGGGATATCATTCCCTAACTGAACAAAAAGATATATCTTATTAATAAATTGTATATGTTTGACATAAGCATGTATATCACTTTTGTTTATGTATGAATGTCATCCTGTACTTACCTGTGTACATATGTAGAAAATGGAATAAAATAAGATATTTTCCTTAATATTTGTGTACCATGAGCAACATATGGGCTCAAAAGTGACTTCCATACAAGAGGTTATAGACGTATGCACTATGTAGTTGGATAAATAAATTTTAGAGATATCTCAACTATGACATAAACAAATTTGCAGGTATGATATGTGCAGATTTCTGATACAAAAGCTCTTGTAGTTATAAGTTATTTGAGAACATATGCAGATGGATAAATCTATTTAGAGATAGATCAACAATAACTCACATAGGAAGGAATGTGTGGACATCACATGTAATTCTTATCTACAATAATGAAATTGTACATGAAATCAAAGAATAGAATGCTTTCATTGCTGTCAAATACAATATAGATTATAAATATCTACTACTTGATATGTTGCCTTTGTTTGAAGAGAGAGCCTCATAAATGTTAGTCAAAGAGATACATGTTGGAAGAAATGTGGAAGATATGATGGTTGGACACATTTTTTCATTTAGATCATGCTGTAACTAGACTAGTATTCAAAGTAAAAATGCAGACTAATACTTAACTATTTATTCTAGTTATAAAATCAAGCATATAAGACTCATAAGAGTACATAACTAAAGTTTCCTTCTACATCTGATGCCTCCTTCAAGTATGTTGTTGTCTTTTTGACAACAATTATAAAGTAGTGTGAGATCCAGAAACAGGGTTGATTGTAGATTGGATTGGGACTAGAGTGCTGAAACTGCAAAGCATTGTATTGGAGCAATTATATTGCAAAATAGGATGATATGTGTATTATGGCAGTTCAGTTTGCAGTTGCACTAAACATGAAGAGATCAGCAATTATGCCCCCTATTGCTCTTGCAAGGTCAAGGGACAGCCACTTTGAAGGACAAAAGCTCAAACATAATAGAGATCTTGATTTTAGTGAGACCCAATTCTTGCAACATTTCACACCACAATGTTGATGATCAGTTTCAACTTCAGCAAGAACACCAAGTGTGGTGCCTAGTGCCAACTGTCATGAAGCTGAAAGGTTTGAGCTTGACATTATCATCTTAGTAACTTTTGGAGGAAAAACTTTTTCAGCATCCTTCCACATATATTGAACTTTTGTTTTGCAATTTGCAGAAATGCATAAAACATATATTGAATTTTGAAGACCAAATATATTAATGTTCTGGGCAGATAATTGCTTATACTTTCCATTTCTTCCCATATAAGTGGCATGTACAATTTTTTCAGATTATTGCAATTTTTATTACACTTCTTATCACCAACATCAATCTTTGTGTAATGGTTCCATCATCCATGTCCTCTTTTTGCGCTCTTATTGTTGTTTATAGTGTATAGAAAATATTTACTTCTTCCATAACCAACACAGCTATGCGGTTTCAGACTTAAGTGTGTTGTTACCTTGATTGATTTAAGATCCAGATGTGGTATGAAATCAATGTTGTCACATTGCATGTCTTATCATATCAGGTCAGGCTAGCATAAGTATGGTTTCAAGGCTACTTGGAGTACCTTCCTTGTCACTTTAAATGATCTCAGATGATGACTGTTGCATATTTACATTGCAATTTTTGGCTGTACTTGATGCTTGTGTCATTAATTGAGAGGTAATACTTTCCTTATGGTAAAATTGGGCTAACTTTTTGTCGGAACCCTGTAGCTTATACTCCACCAATAGGAACAGAAAACATCACACAAAGATATCAAGAATCAAGATTTACAAGAGTGGGGTTTTGCCTCCTCATGCCATTATCTCCATGAAGGATTTACAAGCCAGTATATCTTATTGAGGCCTTTGAGAACATTACAACATCTACCAACACTTATACAATAAACTAAGGTTTCCTTGCATTGCAACTTTTTTACAGAGTGAACTCCTCTACTATATTTAGCTGTATATACATGCCAAAAGTGCAAAACACTGAGCCAAGATGGTATACATGACCCCCAGTGGGTGTATTTATGCATAAGCTAAGCATTTAGAGTCTGGACGAACAAAGATCTCAATTGGCTGGGTCATTCTAAATGATGAAATTCCAAAGTTTGAGCTTCCTTTGATCTATCGGAGTCTTTTGTATTGTTTTATGTTGGCAGGTTTGACCAGAATATGAACTTGTATGTATGTCATGTGCCGTGTAGGATGGGTTTGTTCCAAGTTGAATCCATTTAACCACTGAACAATAGTTCCACCCATAACATTGAACTACACCCTCATTGGGTAAAACTTATATCATTTAGAATGCATTTTGCATAAAGTAGGTAAATTGATAGTGCTTGACAACATAGGAATGTTCCATTCATATGGCCTTGAAAAATTAGCTGATAACAAGTTTGGCACGCATGTAAGAACATCAGAACCATAGAAAAAAAAATTGGGAAAAAAATGGCATATGACATTGCAAATGTGGTGATTTCTGATTTTTGGGATTATTCTTGAGTTTTCAAAGTGTTTTGCTACTATGGCTGACACTAGACAGTGCTTAACATTTTTTGTAATATATATTTTGACTGATATTTCCATTATATTGTCAAAATCATATTGCATATCTGCAGGATAGTGGAGAATAATCTAGTGGAGTTGTACGCATTAAATTTTTGAATAAATAGTGTAGGACATTGCTCAGGCAAAATCATCTTTATTGTTTCTGAATCTCTACATAATTTTTTTATAGTGAGATCTGCACTGCATTACTTGATTTACATTGAAAATTAATGATAATCCTTTTTTCCTTACAGGTTTTGAAGGCTGACAACAATGCACTTGCAAATGATGTGAGAAAAGAAATGAAGGTATTAATTTTTGGATGCATCTTTTGAGAAACTATATTTTAAATAATTGATTCAAATATAATATAAAACGTTTTCCTCTGGACCAGAATAAGAAATAGTTGGATAACATAATGAAGCTTTTACTATTCTAGTTGTGGGAATGGATGGTTTTGGTGTCTTTTATTGAATTTAGCAGTCAAGTTTGGAACCTTCTAGTATTGTTTGGCTTTGATGAATCCACAGATTCTTTCTCAAGTTAAAAACTTAAAGTAGATTCTAAAGTTACTTATAAATTATCACTGCTTCTTGTGCAAACCTTGCTGTATCTCCGAAGGACAGAGAATAATGCTAACAACCCGTTCTTACAAAATTCTTTGCTAGATTATAATATCCTGGACATCAATTTTATACAGTTCAAGAAATGTACTTCAATCTGAGAGCTTCTAAAAGAATTTGATTACAGGTCATGCTGGGAAAGATATCCTTAGATTCTCTTAGATAGATCTTGGAGGAGTTAACAGCAAAAATGACGTGGTAGTCTTATACATGGTATCTGGTGGATTAGTTCCTCTCAGTCCATGCCCCGAATAATAATACATAAAAGAGCATTTGTCAGAAAAAGAATAATAGTTGTATCGTTACCAATTAGCTACTGTTCAAGGCATGCATAAGGAATTTGTACTAGATTCTCTAAGAATGACACAAGATATGATCATCAATAAACCTATCAAAGGCAAGTGTTCTTTGAGTGTTTAGGTCTCCTGTCAGTGTTCCCAGAATTGGTGCAAGATTGAGAAAGAGAAAGCAGATGATGTGTTATTATAAATCAATATATACAATAGAAAAGAAAGGCTCTATTTATATTACATGGCGATATTTCTAAATGAAACACTCATTAATAGAAGCCAGAATTAGAAAGCAACTAAGCTAACTAAGATGGCCATTAAAGAAACATTACAATATTCTAATACTGTCCCTTAATGGTCATTGTTCTAACTACCCTACTAAAGACATAATCTGCAGGTCTTTTGGTCACAAATGCATAGAAGACTGCCCCCTCCTCTTTAGAATGCTCTGCAAAATGAGCTTGCTATCGAAACCCTCCCTGATTCTCCAAAAATTCTGGATATGATCAAGATAACCACAATCCCTCCAATTTGAAGTTGGGAAACAAAATTGCCCCTTCTTGTAGCCAAAGGCATCGAGTTTAGGTTCTGAAACTGAAACCGCAATTTTGAGGAGAAAATCATCAAATCCTCCACTACTTTAGAAAAACCATAGTTGAAAATACCGGCGATATATCGCCAAACTCGCGGTATATCACAAAGGAAAACGTTCAGCGATATAATCACACCAAAACTCGGCAGCGAGTTTAATAAAATATTGCTCCGAAATTTTCAGAATAAATGGCCATATCGCGCAATTTAATCTGCCAAAAAACCGTTGAATAAAGTCAAGTCATTTGCATTAGGGTTTCTGGTTTATTAAAAATCGCTACGAGTCTTCAAAATTTCTGGTATTATCTAATCGGTTCTGGTATCTGAATACGACTTGGGGCAACGAAAAGACTCAAATGATAAGTCTAATATATTTACTTGCTGCGACTCAAGTCTCAAACGATAAGTCTACATTTTTCTTGTGCTTGCGACTACAGTCTAAGACTGCGACGACCCAAGAGGTGAGAGGTATGAAATTTTAAAAATAAGGCACCTAGCAATGTTTATTAATAAATTTATTAAATACATTTACATATAATTTAAATTATATATTATTGATGCTTTTTAAAAGTAAATATATTTTACATACATTTACAAATAATTTACAATTGCATATTATTGATGTTAAAAGTAAATATATTTTACATATTTTTACAAATAATTTACGATTATATATTATTGATGTATTTACATAAATTTATTATATATGTAAATAATTGATGTATATATATTTACATATAATTCACATATATACATTTATATACAATTGATGTCTATGCCAATACATTTTATATCGCGGAGGAAGATAATTAAAATAGTTAAAATTATTGATGTATATTATTTTAATTAAAATATATCGCAGAAGAAGGTGATTAAAATATTCTTCAAAAGCATCAATAATATATATGTAAATTATTTACATATATACTAAATTTATGTAAATACATCAATAATATATATCGCCAAAATACATTTACATATAATTGATGTATATGCCAATATATTTACATATAATTTACATTTATATAATTTATATACTAATTTATGTAAATACATCAATAATAATATATATGAAAATACATTTCAAATGTTCGATAAAAGTGTTGATTTATTGCCGAGTTTTTGGCGATTCCGAGTTTTTCAAAATTTTTGGGCTAGCTGAGTTATTGCCGAGTCTGAGTTTTTCAATCTTGAGAAAAACAACCATGATTTTGTTAAAAAATCGACACAAACTTTTGCAGATGAGCACTATGACCCAAAAACTAACTGCAAGAAACCACGATTCTTGTGGAGAAAATCGTCAAATCCTCCAATGATTTTTTCCAAAAAAAAAAAAAACTTTGAGACCAGCAACACCAATCATGATTTTTTTGGAAAAAAAAAACCCAGACACGATTTTTAAGTAGAAAATAAAAAAAGTAGACATTTTTTGAGGAGAAAAATCGATCAAAACCCAAAAATGAGTTTTAAGGAGCAAATAGAAAAACCCATGAATGATTTTTAAGGAGAAAATTGAAAAAACCCAAACATGATTTTTAAGGAGAAAATAAAAAAACCCAAACATGATTTTTATGGAGAAAATAAAAAAACCTAAACACTATTTTTAAAGGAGAAAATCGAAAAAACCCATATATAATATTTTTTTGGAAAAAATTATAATACCAAATACTAATTTTGTAGGAAAAGTTATAAAAGCCACTATAATTTTTTATGGAAAAAAATATAAAACCAAACAGTATTTAATAAATAAAATTATAAAACCAAGCAGAAATTTCTTATGGAAAAAATTATAAACCTAGATATAGTTTTTTTTGGAAAAAATTATAAAACCTAGGTAGCAAAACAAATACTTCTTGTGGAAGGAATAACCGTGTTTGCACAAATTGAACCTTGGGCAGTAAAAAATTTGACAATCCCCATCATGCAACAAAAACACACCAAATAGCCCTCTTGGCATCAACTTATTGTCAATGAACAGTTAAGGGAGCAAGAAAACAAATAAATGACAGAGGAAGTCAAACAAGTGATAGATGAGCTTGACCAAATTCAGGAAGTCTTTGACTTGGAGCAATGTCCTAAATTGGCATTTTCAAAATTAGGACAGTGGGATAGTGGACCTAAGTTGGAAAGAGGGAATTTTTTTCAGATTGTGGACAACCCTCTTTGTGTGTTGAGTGTGGATTGGACATTTGACAATTCACTTTTTGAGTTGGATGAGGAAGTTCTTTTTAACTCCAGCGATGAGAATGAGATTGATTGCAACATGGTGCAATTTCTATTAATGAGTTTTGGTCACAGGATTGGAGTAGTGGATCAATTTCTAGATTTAGTACTGTTGCTCACTTTCCAATCAGCTTACACATGGGTTTGGATTCTGATTTACAGATGAGTTGGATGGATTCTATGCTTCAACAAATCAGTAGTTCTTGGTCAAGGATAGATGGTAGATGTGATTTGATCTTAGGAGATGGACTTTTAGCTACTTCCTTACAACTCCTGTGCATTCACTGGTGTTTCAGATTGTCTACTGTTATACTAGTTCCTCTGCATTGTTGGTGTTGACCTCAATCTTTAGACGGTTTGATTTTGTGCACTTCCATGGGAGATCATTGGGAGTTGGACAGTTGTTCGGTGTTGATAGTTCCTTGAGATACTTCTATCTCCTCATATTTGATAGTTATGACAACGTGATGATTTGGGATCTTGGCACTGACATGTTTGGTGCTTTACTTTAGTGGGATCTTGGTAAGTTGCTTCACAACTCTGAGTATGGTGATGTTTACATCAGAGTAGTGTAGTTGATTGGTGGAGTAGCATTTCTGAGGTTGATATGGGATCCAGGTATTTGGTTTCAACATGTAGGTGCAGATTGCTCGAGGGCAAGTAATCTCTCGAAAGGGAGGACTGTAATGTCCCCAATTTATTAAAGTGACAATTAATTAAACACTAACTGTATCTTGTGAAGAATTTCAAAATTCCTTGGGAAGTGTGCTAGGGTTTGAATGTTTGGTCTTCAGCCATTGGAGAAAACATCAAGTTTCTTCCTAGATTGCAGATTTATGCTTGATGACCGATATGCCATTAATGTGTGAAGCTTAATGATTTGTTCTTTGTGAATAGTGTGGCCGTACGGGTAATGCAAGAAGCAGCTGTGACTTGTTTGTGAGAAGAATATTGCATTTGATGCTGCGTTACAATGCTAGGCTGCTGTGTCAATAATACAGGAGGCTTGTAGATGACTTTTGAAGTCATATTTTTTTTTAGATGGGCTGCGTTGATTATTAGGAAGCCTTAAAAGGCTGTGTCAATATATTGGTACTTGCAGTTCAACTCCTTGTAGGTTGCATAAGGGTGTTGGAAGCTGGAAACAATCACTATGGAGGCTGCGTGATTACCTTAAGCTGCTGAGACTTCCTCCAGGGTGTTGCGTTTCAATCAAGATAGGTGGCATCATCTATATTGGAGCTGTTAATAAATGTGCTGCATTTTGATTAGTGTTTGTAATGATTATAAATAAATTCAAGCTTATGAAAGAATTGTTGTTGAGCAATTGAAAATACTAATTTGCTGATATATGTCATGAATATTTTCAAATTGAAAAAATTGCAAAAAGGATATAAATATTCTGAAATTCAATTAAATTTGCAAATATAACTGGGACAATAGTTAGTTTGCTATTGAGAGCTAGTTGGGCTCATCACATATTTGGTTTTGACATGCAGGTGCAAATTGCTTGAGGGCAAGCAATCTCTGAAAAGGGAGGACTGTAATGTCCCCAATTTATTAAAGTGACAATTAATTAAATTAAATTTTATTAAGTTGTCAAAAATAAATGGAATATTTAAATGATGACTTAATATTAATTAATTTAATTAAATTAAAGTATTATTAAATGTCACTTTATATCTATTTCCCTCAAAGTTCAATTTAAAACATTAAAAGAGGGAAAATGTAAAGACAAGGAAAGGGAATTTTAAGAGTCTTATTGAAGGATTATAAAAAGGTAGCTTGGGCTTTATTTTGGGGCATACTTGGTTTTATAATATTTTCTCTTGGAGAATTTGGGAGCTTTGGCTTTTAGAAGGTTTGAGGACGGAAACCCTCGAGCTTGGAGGCATTGGATGGAAACCCATTGTTAGTTGGAGATATCAATAAGGTATCTCAGTTTGCAATTATAGGTTTCACTATTGAACTTTATTGAAGATTAATATTATACTTTGAGGATTTAATACTTCTGAGCATTATTGGCAAAATATTTTGAAGGATATATCTTATATCATTAGGAGATGGTTGCTTGGGTGCTCAATTTAATTGCAAACTTAATATTATTGTGCTGTCTCATTAAGAACATAAGGATACAATGAATATTTTATATATATCTCAAATAACTTATCGGGCTCATTAATTATTTGGAAAGTTTGAATATTTTCAACCAAGGAAATACCCAACGAAGGTTTGGGCAAACAATTGGTGAATCGATTTATTTAATGGTCCAATTGTTAGCATAAAACCAAAGGAAACTATTGAGGAACTCTTTGGACAGAGTGGTTATGATGAAGCTAAAGAAGCAGTCACTGATCTCATGGAGAAGAATTTGAACTTGATTGATCAAATCTCCAATTTGAAAAGAGAACAGGAAGGTCATGCTTTGAGGATGACTGAACTCATTGAAGCTAAAAGAAAAGCTGAAGATGAGAAGAATAGTGCCATAGAAGCACAGTTGATTGCTGAGAGAGCAAGAAATCTGGCTGAAGATGCATTAAGAGAGAGTGATGCTCTCATACTGCATGCAGACATGTAGGGCATAAATCAGGAGAATGCAATCATGCATGAGCACTTGCATGGTAAAGATGAGGCATGCAAAGAAATGGCCATTGAAGTTGAGAAACTGAAAGAACATCTAAAAACTCTTGAGGAGAGGAATGAGAAATTGAGAAGGTATAATGAAATTTTTGAGAATCTTGATGAGCAACTGAGAGCTCAAAGGAAGTATAAGGATCCCACAAGACTTGGGCACGTTGGTCAAAGCAACAATGAAACCGGTGAGTCCTCTGGAATCAAGAAAAGCAAGAAGGAAAATAAGAAACCAATAAAAGACAAAGGTAAAAAGATCTTCAAACCCTCTTGCAAACATTGTGGCAAATCGGGTCATAAATCAAATGACTGCAGGAATGCACCGGTGAAACCATTCACTTCTAACAGTTATTGCAACTGTTATAAGTATGGTCACAAGACCTTTGAATGCAAGTCTCGTTCCAACAGTGTGTCTAGTGGAAGCATGGGAAGCTTTAAAGGATATTGCTATGCATGCAATAAATTTGGACACAAGGTGGAAGAATGCAGATCTAAAACCATGACATTCAAATCTCCATTGAGACCGGTATTCCATAATAGGATTGTTTACCGGAGCACATCTAACTGTGCTACCTATGGACCATTAGGGCATAGGAATACTGAATGTCACTCACCCATGGACAAGGAAAGAAGAGTAACAAGATTGGGCATTTGGCCAAGGACTGCAAAAACCAGTCAATGAACAAAGGAAAAGGACCAGCTAAACAGGTCAAGAAGCATATGTCCCCCAATCAAAAGGATAACATTAGTAAAGAGACCAAAAGGGATGTCAAAAAGACTTGGTCCAAAAAGGGGACAAAGAGTTTTACTGAGGAGAAATTTGAGGTAAGGTCATCATCCGCCGATGATGATATCTCTTTAGCAAATTAAGCCAAAGGGCTTAAGGGGAACAGGTAGCGAAGCTACTATCCTCGGAGGAACTGGTGAGGTATGTTCTCACTCAGTCAAGGATTGAAACCGGGAAGGACTCACTGGTCTAACACATTAACCGGTCATGCAAGAGTTGCTGACGTATCAAGGTGGATGTCTCAACCGAGGATTAGTAAACAGGTAAAGAGTTGGTGAACCAGTTGTCAAAAGAAAGGTTAGGTAAGGGTAATTAATACAGTAACCGTTAACAAATGTTACCGTTACAACCTAATTGTATAAAAGGGAAAGCTGATTACTCATTTCACTTTACATTGCGTTTTTTGATTATTGCTTGAATAGCTTGAGTAATCTTTCTTGCTGTGATTTGTGATCTTTGCTTTGCGAATTCCGTAAATCTTGTCAAGAACTTTTTGTGTTTACCGGTCAAGCGAAATGGCATCATCATCTTCTGTAGTGAGCCTCATTGATGTCAAACAACTCGTCCGACCTGTATATGATATTATGGCGGTGCAAAATAGAGCGAATGATATGGCTGGTGCCCTATCATCCATCCTCGACGGTGTATTGTTTACAGAGGATGTAACTGCTTTCATCCACAACAAACATGAGGAATTAGGTGAAACTTACATTCAAAGCGAATACCTCGCCCTCTGTTAAGATGGAAAGCTTTAGGCGAAATACGCAAAGTTGGAAGCATCCAGATTGATGAACGGAATCAAGTATCCAACCGTGTTTCGACCCGACTAGATTCGGTTGGTGCTCAATAGAGTTCATGATCTAGGAATGTGGCTAGCAAAAGGCGTCGTTACTCCGATTACAAAAGAAGATTTGCAAAGAGTAACTGGGTTCAATGCCACAAGGGAAGCTCTTACCCTGAGGACGATAGCAAATGCCGAAGTCACACGGCTCACCAAGTCTAAATACGACAGTTGAATGACGACTGTGAATGACATTGCAAACGACGGTGTTTGGTTTGCTGCTGCTGTCATCGGCTACATAGTGTACCAGTCGAGTCTTGAACAACATACCCTGTGGTGAGATTCATGCAGTGCACATGATCATGCACGATAATGCCCAGTATGACATTTGTGCTATGCTGAGGAACCAGATCTTTGAAAACTTGAAAAAGTTCAGTATGGTGAAAAAGAAGTTTTTGAAATATGGGACTTTGCTAGTATGTCTCTTTTTTTATTATCAAAATTTCTTTCTAGGAATAGGCAAGGTTACCTGGTTGGCAGATAAACTGGTAATGGTTCAGATAGGAGAGATAGTTAACAGTTTGGGTAACCGGTTCAACAAGGTGATGACTGATTACTTTGAAGCTGATTAGTTAAGAATGCACCAGAGGGAAAGAATTCCTTTCACCATTGTTGAGGAATACAAGGATGAGATATGCTTCCTGGTAAGCACTGTTCACTGCATCATCCGGGCTCTTGAGCCTAGGATCGAGTATGCACTAGAGCTTGGTTATGAGATAAGAACCAAGATTGCCAAAGCTTATGCCGATGCACTACAAGAAAGCAACTTAGATCTTTCTGCCAAACGGTTTGGCACTTATGAAGAGATTATAGCAAGTTTGAAGAAGAATGCACCTTCCAAGGTTCCAAAGAAGGTGTATGTCAAACGGTCTCCAACACCAAGGAAAAGGAAGCTAGTTGTAGAAGAACAAAAAGTTCAAAGGAAGAAGGCACAACCAGCGTCAACCGAACCTTCACAAAGTGAGGACTTGGAGGAAATTGATACAAAGGAAACCACCACATATCTTAGAAAGAGGAAGACCGGGAAATTGGTAAAGGAAGCTGTACCGAAAGGAAGAAAACCAACCATAGATGAAATGGTTGAAGGAGTAATGGAAATAGGTAGAATGGGTGCAGTCGGAAGAAGATATGAGCTTGCAAATGAAGAAGATAGGAGAAAGCTAAAAGAGGCTGTAGTATACTGTCTTCACAAGTTCAAATTAACACCCATTGAAATTCATAAAACCATACTGGAAGATCTACATGAGATAATTGAAGGTAGGTGGAAATCTTCCATAGATAAGGAAAGAGAGCTGAGGATAAGGGCACTGCTGGAAGTGCAGAATCATTTAAGCTTGCCAGAGGCAACAAATCAAGCTGATTTGTACAAACAAAGATTCAACATCAGGAAAAGGATTGGTCAAGTCCTGATTGGAGAAGTGGACGCAGTTCATGATGAAGGGGTCGCCATCTGGTCAACCGTTCTGAAGCAGCAACATCAAGCCGAAGCTGAATGTCAAAAGACCACAGTTCAACCAGAAAAGGACACTGGAAAAGGAAAGGGCATTTTGGGAGTTGAGACACCAGTCCAAGCAAAGCCTGCAACAGAACCGGTCATTGTAGACATCATCGGAGACACTGGCGATGATCAAACTCCTCCAACTATCCTTGCATCTCCAGAAAAAGGTAAAGCTCAAACCTTAACTGTAGATGATATAGCTGATGAAATTCTGGATTTTGGAAAAGTGTCCAATGCTGCAAAGTGGTTCAGTGCTTTGGGCACTGATGATAAAGAGAAAATTGAAATTGCTCTGTTAGAGAACTTTCTAGATTTCAACTGGGGTCCTAGCAATTACAGACCCCACTTCCCTGCTGAATTGAATAAGAGGCTAATGACCAAATGGAGCCGGTTTAGCACAAAATAATAAAATCTTAAGGGAAGCTTTGGTAAAGGTGAATCCAAATCTTGATGATGATACAATCAAGATTCTATTGGAAGCTGAGTTACTCAACATGGATATAAGGGACAGGGTAGCCAAAATAATAAATGGTAATGATAAAGAAGTGTATGAAGACACAATCCAACTCTGGAAGAACTATAACTTCAACACTCTTCAGAAGGGACAAGACAAAATATCAGTAGAAAAGGTTTCTAAGGAAACACCTAAGTCTACAGGTCCTCAGGACATCTCACAAGATGAACCGATAAAGGAGATGGTACCACCCGAACAACTCACAACTGGCGAACAAGTCTCAACAGGTGATAAGGGTACAACCAATGAATAGTTCACAACCAGTGAATAGGTAAACCTCGGTGAAGAGGTTACAACAGGTGTTAAAGATACACCATTGAGACCCGCATAACAAGAATTGGGGGAGTCATCAGCTAAGATGACTAAAGAAACATAAACATAGAAGGTTGAAACTGTTATTAGTGATCAACAGGTTGCAAAGGAACAACAAGAAGAAGAGCAACCACCAGAAGAAGGGGTGCATCTAGAACAAGAGCATCCAGAAGAGGTACAACAACAAGAAATGCCTCAACAAGAAGAATTGCTTGTTATACAAGAAAAGGAGAAGCTTGTTGAAGAAGAGTCTACAAAGGATATAAGGTAGAAGGAACCAGTAGATGTTCCAAGTGCTTCATCATCAAAGAGAAAGCTATCTTTTGCAATAGATCCTGAATCTAAAAGAGGTAAAGTTAGTGCATCTCCAATAAGTGACATTGTAGTTGATATAAGCAAAATGTCAACTAGACAACTGAAGCAGCTTACTAAGAGGAAACAAGACATGGTTCTCACAAGCGTGAAGAATATATTGTACAACTTTGCACTTGACGTTGATATAGATGAAGAAGAATCTGTAATTGATCAATTAGAGATACTGGCACAAGCGATTGGTGAAGATATCACTGACCCAGAAACAGTTGCCATTGATCATTACAAAAAGAAAAGGTTAACTATTCTTCATGGAAAGGTCGAAGAACTTAAAGCCACTGTGGCTACCAACATTGGTAAGCTACAACAACAGGTACAAGAAGCTGGAAGGTTAATCACAAGAACTTTAAACTTTGAAGATTTTGTAAAGGACATAACAGAGAGAACAAAAAGGACAACAGAAGAACTTAAAGAAACAACATCAAAATTTGATGCTAAGACCTCTTCTGCAACCGAGTACAATTGTGAGCTGACAAGTTTAGCTTTGACATTGAGAAAGGCATCAGAAGTAAACACCAAAAGAATCCAAGATCTCATTGGATTTCAGCTTTACATTGCGCCAACTTTTGATCTGATGCAGAAAGACTTCTCAGTGAGCCTGATTACAAGACAATTGAAGATATGGAAAACCTCATTGTCTCACTACAAGCTATGAAGAATACTTTAGATCTAATAAAAGGTACTTGGAAACCTTTCCTAGTCTCTGCTAGGAAGATCTATAAAGATATTTTCAGCAAACTATAGATATGAGGAGAATACACCCTTTGTCCCTTGGAGGCGAAAAGGGAAAGATAGCATAACAGGGTGAGAAGGTACCGGATGAGAGCGAACACACAGGTAGACCAAGTCTATAGGGCACAAGTAGAGGAGAAAATCTATAGGGGCAGTATGATACAGGTGATGTGTTGATGTGTTTTGCCACCAATGCCAAAGGCGAAGATTGCTGACATAAAGTTAGTTGTCATTGGCAAAGTCATTGACAAACATCAAACTCACTGGTACAACACACCGATACTCATGATAGAACAATGGTAATGAATTGGTAGAATGACCAAGTGAACAAGTGTACCTTAACCAGTCACACTTATATCGGTCCGGTCTTGTCCAACTGGTCTTGGCAAAGGGTGCAGATGACTAACCGGTTACACATCATACACCGGTTAAGTGCTTGATAATCCGAATTGGATTATGTGGAGCGTTTTTTAGTTAAACTGGAGTTAGCTTTTTCAGTTGAACTAGAGTTAGCTTAATTTTTCTGCGAGCGTTTCGAGGTAAACAAAAGACCAGTTTGCAAGCTTTTTGATCAAGAGTTTTGCATACGTGATTTTTGGGAGAGTTATAGATTGGCGGCACCGTTAGATGTATTTTTAATAAGATAATTTCTTATAAGCAAAATGTCAACTAGACAATTGAAGTTGCTTACTAAGATAAAACAAGACATGGTTCTCACAAGTGTGAAGAATATACTGTACAACTTTGCACCTGACGTTGATATAGATGAAGAAGAATCTGTAATTGATCAATTAGAAATACTGGCACAAGCGATTGGTGAAGATATCACTGACCCAGAAACAATTGCCATTGATCATTACGAAAAGAAAAGGTTAACTATTCTTCATGGAAAGGTTGAAGAGCTTAAAGCCATTGTGGCTACTAGCACTGGTAAGCTACAACAACAGGTACAAGAAGCTGGAAGGTTAATCACAAGAACTTCAAACTTTGAAGATTTTGTAAAGGACATAACAGAGAGAACAAAAAGGACAACATAAGAACTTAAAGAAACAACGTCAAAATTTGATGCTAAGACCACTTCTGCAATCAAGTACAGTCGTGAGCTGACAAGTTTAGCTCTAACATTGAGAAAGGCATCAAAAGTAAACACCAAAAGAATCCAAGATCTCATTGGATTTCAGCTTTACATTGCGCCAACTTTTGATTTGATGTAGAAAACAACCATTGATGCAGAAAGACTTCTTAGTGAGCCTGATTACAAGACAATTGAAGATATGGAAAACCTCATTGTCTCACTGCAAGCTATGAAGAATACTTTAGATCTAATAACAGGTACTTGGAAACCTTTCCTAGTCTCTGCCAGGAAGATTTATAAAGATATTTTCAGCAAACTATAGATATGACAGAGAATACACCCTTTGTCCCTTGGAGGCGAAAAGGGGAAGATAACATAATAGGGTGAGAAGGTACCGGATGAGAGTGAACACACAGGTAGACCAAGTCTACAGGACACAAGTAGAGGAGCAAGTCTACAGGGGAAGTATGATACAGGTGATGTGTTGATGTGTTTTGCCACCAATGCCAAAGGCAAAGATTGTTGACATAAAGTTAGTTGTCATTGGCAAACATCAAACACACTGGTACAACACACCGGTACTCATGATAGAACAATGGTAATGAACTGGTAGAATGACCAAGTGAACAACTGTACCTTAACCGGTCACACTTATATCTGTCCGGTCTTGTCCAACCGGTCTTGGCAAAGGGTGCAGATGACTAACTGGTTACACATCATACACTGGTTAAGTGCTTGATAATCCGATCTAGATTATGTGGAGTGTTTTTCAATTAAACTGGAGTTAGCTTTATTTTTCTGCGGGCGTTTCAAGGTAAACAAAAGATCGGTTTGCAAGCTTTTTGATCAAGAGTTTTGCATACGTGATTTTTGGGAGAGTTATAGATTGGCGGCACCGTTAGATGTATTTTTAATAAGATATTTTCTTCTAAATACAGGTCATGTGACATGAGAAAGTAGTTGTTGAAAATCTAGAGCATAGAGCGAGAGAGCACAGAAGAGCATAGTCTTCTGAGAGGGAACACAGTCACATAAGGTGAAAGGGAGAGAAAGGTTCAACAACCAAGCAGAGGAAAGAGTGAACAGGTATGGTTTGAATCGATAGATATAGTGTCATCATAAGATCATTGCTTTTATTGTGAAGCATATTTAAATCCCTTAAACAGGGTGAACCTTAACAGGTTCCATTGTATAAATCCCTTCACCGAGTGACATCTTTGTTGATGTTTTAAGTATTTTTATAAGGCGACTCCTCACAGGGTCAAGATCCTAACAGGTCTTCTATCAAATCTCTTAACCGGTTAGCACTCTCACCAGTGCTTTGTAAGCCTTTAACATGGCAACTTTATTACTGCAGTAGTGGAGTTTTGTGGGTTCTGTCCCACCGTGGTTTTTTCCTTCTTACCGAGGGTTTCCACGTATAAATTTTGTGTTGACTTGTCCATTTAATTTATGTTTATGATTGTTAAAGTATTCTTTGATTTCAGTATTAACAAGAATATTTAATTGTGAAAAAGAGGAATAGAAATTGAATTTACTGATTCACCCCCCCTCTCAGTAACCGGTTAGGATTAGCAGATGACTCAACCGGTAGCACACTGGTTTGCTTTTAAAATTGCAGACTTACCAGTCAGTGCTTTATAATCTGATCCGGATTTTGCGGAGCGTTTTTGAGAAGAACTGGAGTTTTTTTTTGCGAGCATTTCGAGGCAAACAAAAGATTAGTTTGCGAGCTTTTTGATCAAGAGTTCTGCATGCGAGATTTTTGGATCACTTTTTGGAACAACAACGTTTTGGATGAGTTATAGCTTGGCGCCACCGTTTGGTGTGGTAAAGTGAAGATCGTTATATATACAACTCTTTATGTATTAAAAAGTCATTGAAAATCAAGAGCGAAAAGAGAGAGCAGAGCAAAAGAGCCGAGACTTCTAAGAAGGGTTACAGTCACCAAGGGTGAAAGAGAGAGAGATTGAACAGCCAAGAAGAGCAAGAAGAGAACAACTATGATTTGATCGATAGATTAAGTGTCAGAGAAGATCATTTCTTTATTGTGTGAAGCACATATAAATCCCTTTATAATGGTGAACCCTAATAGGTTCTGTTGTATAAATCCCTTCATCGGGTGACATCTTTATTGGTGTTTTTAAGTCCTCTAGCGAGGCAACTCTTTACAGGGTCAAGATCTTAACCGATCTTTATCAAATCCCTTTACCAGGTAGCATTCTAACCAGTGCTTTGTAAGCCTTTAACCGGGCAACTCTATTACTGCAGTAGTGAAGTTTGTGGGTTTTGTCCCACCATGGTTTTTTCTTTCTGATTGAGGGTTTCCATGTATATATCTTGTGTTGGCCTGTGCATGTGATTTCTGTTTATGATTATTTAAGCATTCTTTATATTTTCAGTATAAACAGGACTAGAAACAGATAAAGATTTAAAGAAATTGAATTTACTAATTCACCTCCCCTCTTAGTAACTAGTTAGGATTAACAATTGGTATCAGAGCCTAGTTCTCAAGTAAAGCAAGCTTAACCGCTTGGGAAAAGGTCATGGAGGGTTACAGGTATCCGAAGCAATTGGAAGAAGCAAATGAAACGATTGCTTCTCTTGAAAACAGACTAAGAAAATCTCTTGCTAAGAGAAAAGAACCGGCTTTACAACTAAGTGAAAGTTAGGACACAATTGAAGAACTATCTGGACAATAGTTTTGATGAAGCTGAAGAAGCAGTCTCTGAACTTATGGAGAAAAACATGAACCTGATTGATCAAATCTCCAATTTAAAAAGAGAACAGGAAGGTCATGCTCTGAGGATGACTAAACTCATCGAAGCAAGTACAGAAGCTGAGGATGAGAAAAATAGTGCCAAAGAAGCATTACAGACTGTTGAGAGAGCAAGAAACCTTGCTGAAGATGCTCTGAGAGAGAGTAATGCTCTCATACTGCAACTGCATGCAGACATGCAGGGCATAACTCAGGAGAATTCCATCATGCATGAACACTTGCATGATAAAGATGAAGCATGCAAAGAAATGGCTGTTGAAGTTGAAAAACTTAAAGCATAGCTTAAAACTCTTGAGGAGAGAAATGAGAAACTCAGAAAATACAATGAAAGTTCTGAGAAGCTGGATGAGCAACTGAAAGCTTAGAGAAGGCACACCGATCCCACAAGACTTGGGTACATCGGTCAAGGCAACAAGGAAACTGGTGAGTCCTCTAAAGTCAAGGGAATTGAGGAGGACAAGAAGAAACCAACCAGAGACAAAGGTAAAAGAATCTCCAACATTCTTGTAAACATTGTGGCAAACCGGGTCAAAAATCTAATGACCGCAGGAATGCATCGGTGAAACCTTTCACCGCTAACTATTACTGCAGTAACTGTTATAAGTATGGTCATAGGACCTTTGAATGTAGGTCACGATCAAATAGTGTGTCCAGTGGAAGTAGAGGAAGCTTCAAAGGTTATTGCTATGCCTGCAATAAATTTGGACAGAAGGCTGAAGAATGCAGGTCTACAACCATGACATTCAAATCTCCACCGAGACTGGTATTCCATAACAGGAATGAAAACCGAGGCACATCTATGTGTGCTACGTGTGGACCGTCAGGGCATAGAGGCACTGGATGCTATTCACCCATGGACAAAGGGAAAAGGGTAAATCCATGGAGAGGAACCGGGATGACTTGTTACCATTGTAACAAGATTGGGCATTTGGCCAAAGACTGCAGGAACTGGCCAATGAACAAAGGAAAAGGCCCAGTTAAACCGGTCAAGAACAAAGTGACTCGCAATCAAAAGGGAAACACATTTGAGGAGACCAAGAAGGAAGTGAAGAAGATATGGTCCAAAAAGGGGACAAAGAGCTTTGAAGGAGAGAAATCAAAGACAAAGTCATCATCCATCGATGATGAAATCTCTTTATCAAATTAAGCCAACAGGGCTTAAGGGGGAAGAGGTAGAAATGCTTCTGTCCCTGGAGTAACTGGTGAGATTTATTCTCACTCAGTAGAGGTTGGTACTGGAAAGCACACACCGGTCTAAGACCAAAGAATCGATCAAAGGGATAAGCGGATGGTTACACGGTCGATGTTTCAACCGAGGCTGTTGCAGTAAACAGGTAAAGCGTTGATGAACCGGCTGGTAAAGGTAAAGTTAGGTAAGGCTAATTAATACGGTAACTGTTAACAAAAGTTATCATTTGCTAATTATCGTTGCGACTCAAGGGTATAAAAGGGAAAGAAGATTACTCATTTCACTTTACTTTGCGTTTTGTGATAATTGTCTTAAAGCTTGAGTAATCTTTTCTTTCTGTGATTCACGATCTTTGCTTTTTGTATTTCGTGAATTTGACAAAATCTTTTTGTGTATTACCTTTCTAATATAATGACATCATCATCATTGGTTGCAAACCTTATTGACATCAATCAACATGAGAAATTGGCATATGATATCATGCCAGTGTTGGACAGGTCGAATGATATGGCTAGAGCCCTATCATCAATTCCAGACGGCGTGTTGTTGACCGAAGACATAATTGCCTTCATTCATAGAAAACAAGAGTTGGGAGAAACCTTCATATAGAGCGAATTTCTAGGGCTTTGCGAGGATGGAAATCTCAAGGCGAAATACGCGCGACTAGTAGTTGGATTGACCAATGGTGTCAAATACCCAACAGTGTTTCATCCTGACTGGATTTGATTGGTACTCAGTTGAGTACACGATCCAGGAATGTGCTTGGCAAAAGGCATTGTTACTCCAATTACAAAGGAAGATCTAAGGAGAGTAACCGGGTTCAACACCACAGGGGAAGCCCTTACCCTAAGAACAATTGCCAACAGTGAAGTCACTAGACTCACGAAGTCAATGTATGACAGCCGTATGATGACTGTAACAGACATTGAAGATGAAGGTGTCCTGTTCGCCGCTGCGGTAATTGGTTACAAGGTTTATCAGTCTAGCAGTCTCAACAGCATACCTGGTTGAGCTATTCATGCAACCCACAAAATAATGCACGACAATGCTCAATACGACATATGCGCTATGTTGAGGAGTCAAATCTTCGAGAACATGAAGAAGCTCAGTATGGTCAAGAAGAAATTCCTGAAGTATGGGACATTGATGGTATGTCTTTTCTTCTATTACCAGAAATTCTTTCCAGGAGTGGGTAAAGTTACATGGGTAACATACATATCGGTTATGGTCCAGATAGGAGAAATGGTTAACAGTCTGAGAAATCGGTTTAATAAAGTGATGACTGAGTACTTTGAAGATTTTCAACTCAGAATGCATCAAAGGGAAAGGATTACACCTGCAATTGTAGATGAGTACAAGGATAAAGTTTGCTTCCTTGTTAGTACTGATCATTGTATTATTTTAGCTGTTGAGCCAAGAACTGAATCTTCACCGGAACTTTGCCATGAAATTTCATCAAAAACTGCCAAAGCATATGCTGAGGCACTTCAGAAGAGTAACTTAGATCTCTTAGCCAACCGGTTTGGCACTTATGAGGAGATAAGTGCAAATTTGAAGAAGAGCGCACCTTCAAAGGCAGTAAAGAAGGTAACTGCCAAACGGTCTCCTGCATCGAAGAAAAGGAAGGTAATCGTGCAAGAACCCAGAGTTCCAAAGAAGAAGGTGCAGTCGGTTACAACCGAACAACCACAAGGTGGAGACTTGAAAGAAATTGAGACGGAGCATACCGCCACCTATATAAGAAGCAAGAAGACTGGGAAACCAGTACAGGAGGTACCGAAAGCTGTAAAACAAACCATTGATGAATTGGTTGAAGGCATAATGACAACAGGTAGAATTGGAATTGTTGACCAAAGACACACTCTGGCAAGTGATGAAGATAGAAGGAAAATAGAAGATGCTATAGTATACAGCTTACGCAAGTTCAAGAGAACACCTATTGAGATTCATGGCTCCTGTAGTGTTACAAGAGCTTATTGAAGGAAGATGGAAATCCTCGACAGCAAAGGAGAAAGAGTTGACAGTAAAGGCACTTCTGGAAGTGCAAAGCCACTTGAGCCTACAAGAGGCAACCAATCAAGCAGAAACATATAAACAAAGTTTTAAAATCAGAAAAAGGATTGGTCAAGTTCTAATTGGAGTTGATGCGGTTCATGAAGAATGGAGCAGCAACACTGGGCTGAAGTTGAATGTCAGAAGACCTCGCTGAAACTAGAAAAGGACACCGGTAGAGGCAAAGGCATTTTGGGTGTTGATACACCGGTCCAACCAAAGCCAATAAAATAACTGGTCATTGTAGACATCACTGAAGACATCGGTGGTGATCTTACTCCACCAACTCTCTTAGCATCTCTAGAAAAAGGTAAAGCTAAAACCCTAACTGTTGATGTTATAGTTGATGAGATATTAGATTTTCGCAAAGTTAGCAATGCTGCTAAATGGTTCATTGCCTTAGGCACTGATGATAAAGATAAGATAGAACTAGCCCTGTTAGAGACCTTTCTTGATTTCAACTGAGGACCAAAGGACTACATGCCCCTCTTCCTAGCTGAACTCAACAAAAGGCTACTCACAAAATGGAGAGGAGTAGCAAAGCATGCTAAAAGTTTAAGGGAAGTTCTAGAACAGGTAGAACCAAGCCTTGATGAAGAAGCAATCAACATTCTCTTGGAAGCAGAAGCACTGAACCTGGATACTAGAGATAGAGTAGCTAAAATTATAAATGGCCAAGAAAAAGAAGTGTATGAAGAAACAATTCAATTATGGAAAAATCATGACTTCAACACTCCAACAAAGAGGCGGGAGAAACTTGCTTCATAAAAAGTATCTATAGAGACACCTCAGTCAGTAGGTCCTTAGGATACATCTCAAGGTGAACAAGCAAAGGAAATGTTCCTACCTGAACAGCTCACAACCATTGAACAAGATACAACCGCTGATCAAGATGCAACCAGTGAGAAGACCCCAGCTGGTGTACAGGCTTCACCAATCAAACTAGTGGAACAAGAAATAGGGGAATCATTAGCCAGGATGGCTAAAGAAAAAGATACTGATAAAGCGGAGACAACTAAAGTTGACCATCAAGTTGCCGAAGAGCAAGAAGAAAAGCAAGAAGAAGAAGGGCAACAAGAAGCAAAGGAACAATAGGAAGAAGAAGAGCCACAAAAAGAAGTAATGGTGGAAGCAAAGAAGCTACCAGAAGAACCAAAAAAGGTCATTAAACAAAAACAACTTGTAGATGTACCAAGCTCATCTTCATCGAAAAGGAAGCTATCTTTTGCAACAAACCTTGACTCCAAGAAAGGCAAAATAGACACTTCTTCAACAGGGGACACATTGATTGACATCAACAAAATGTCAACAAGACAGCTGAAGCAGCTCACAAAGAGGAAACAAGACATGGTTCTCACCAGTGTAAAAAATATTCTGTACAATTTTGCTCCTGATGCAGATATTGATGAAGAAGAATCCATAATTGATCAGCTAGAAATTCTGGCACAAACAATTGGAGAATATATAATTGATCTAGAAACTATAGCTATAGATCATTATGAACAAAAGAGAATAAATATCCTTCATGACCGGATTGAAGCACTCAAAGCCACTGTGGCTACCAACACTGGGGAACTAAAGCAATAGGTTCAAGACGCTGGGAAGATAATAACACAAACTTCAAACTTTGAAGATTCTGTGAAGGATATCACAGAGAGAACTGCTCAGACTACACAAGAGCTGAAAGAGACAACATCACAGTTCAATCCTAAGACCTCTTCAACAATATAGTATAGCCATGAGTTAACGAGTTTAGCTCTCACACTAAGAAAGGCATCTGAGGATAATACAAAGAGAATCCAAGATCTCAGTGGATTTCAGTTATAGATAGCTCCAACCTTTGATCTAATGCAAAAAGCAAAAAATGATGTTGAGACACTTCTCAATGAGCTAGATTACAAGACAATTGAGGACATGGAGAACCTAATTGTCTCTCTCCAAGCAATGAAGTATAACTTTGACTGAGTCATAGTTGCATGGAAACCGTTCCTAGTTTCTGCCAGGAAGATCTATAAGGATATCTTCAATAGGCTTCAGTTATGAGTTGTTCACACCCTTCATCTCTTTGAGGCAAAAAGGGGAAGAGATTGGAAGAGAAAGTGGAAGAGACTAGTTAGTATGGACAGAAAAGAAGAGACTAGATACGACTGGATACAGTAGAGCAAGTCTATAGGGGAAGTATCAGTTGACAGGATGATACCCGATAGGGGAAGTATTCTGATAAGAGGCAAGTAATGATATGTGTTATGATATGTTTTGCCACCAATGCCAAAGGGGAAGATTGTTGGCTTAAAGCTTAGTTGTCATCATTGGAAAACATCAAACACACTGGTAGTCAAGTTAGAGCAACAATGGTGAACCGGTAGACTTACTAGGTAAATAGTGTACTAGCATTAGTCACATTAATACCTATCCGGTCTTGTCCAACCTGTCTAGTTGAACACCACAGGAGGCAGATGACTCAACCGGTAGCACATCGGCTTGCTTTTAAAATTGCAGACTTATCGGTGAATGCTTTATAATCCGATTTGGATTTTGCAGAGTGTTTTTGAGAACTGGAGTTTTTTTTTGCTAGCGTTTCGAGGTGAACATAAGATCAATTTGCGAGCTTTTTGATCGAGAGTTTTGCATGCGAGATTTTCGGATCACTTTTTAGAACTGCAACGTTTTGGATGAGTTACCGCTTTGCGCCACCGTTTGGTGTGGTAAAGTGAAGATCGTTATATATACAGCTCTTCATGTATTAAAAAGTCATTGAAAATCAAGAGCGAAAAGAGAGAGCAGAGTAGAAGAGCCGAGACTTCTAAGAAGGGTTACAGTCACCAAGGGTGAAAGAGAGAGAGATTGAACAGCTAAGCAGAGCAAGAAGAGAACAAGTATGATCTGATCGACAAATTAAGTGTATGAGAAGATCATTTCTTTCTTGTGTGAAGCACATATAAATCCCTTTATCAGGGTGAACCCTAACAGGTTTTGTTGTATAAATCCCTTCACCGGGTGACATCTTTATTGGTGTTTTTAAGTCCTCTAGCGAGGCGACTCCTTACAGGGTCAAGATCTTAACCGATCTCTATCAAATCCCTTTACCGGGTAGCATTCTAACCAGTGCTTTGTAAGCCTTTAACCGGGCAAATCTATTATTGCAGTAGTGAAGTTTGTTGGTTTTGTCTTACTGTGGTTTTCTCCTTCTAATTGAGGGTTTCCACGTATATATCTTGTGTTGGCCTGTGCATGTGATTTCTGTTTATGATTATTTAAGCATTTTTTATATTTTCAGTATAAACAGGACTAGAAACAAATAAAGATTAAAAGAAATTGAATTTACGGATTCACCCCCTCTCTCAGTAACCGGTTAGGATTAACATGGATTATCGAACCTTGCAACTGATTGCTCAAAACACAACACTTAATTGAATGCGAAAGAAAACAAAATCTTGTATTATTGAAAATAGTATATCAACATGCCCATAGGCTTACATTAGGCTAATTGGCCCACATGCAGCCCCAAAAGATGCCATGGGCTTATTTTAGAATTTTAGTTGAGTGGAAACTCCCGAGTCTCCTTTCTCCTACTCTACTTCTCCCTAACTACTCCGTAACTACTGCTGATGATCTTTGGTACTTCTTTACACACTTATATATCATATCCAATGGCCTACAATGGTCCGTGTCAGCCTCCAAAGTCCCAAGCTAGTGTAACTTGTGTTTCGAGTGGCGCTTCTTGAAGAGGTGTCCAACTATTGGTGTAGACCTATTTGGATGTTATGCGAACCTTTCTTGATGTTGTTCCACTTCATATTTGCCATGCTATCTTCTCCACAAGTTTTAGGAATGCTCTGCACACTAATGTAATTGGGTCCAGTCTGAGTTGCTTTAGGACGTTGCTGTGTCATAGGTGGTTTATGGGATTGTGTTGGAACGTTAGTACAAGCTAGGACATAATGAAGGAAAAATTCCTATAGAAGTATGGGAACACTACTAAGTAGGAGACATGAAAAGAGAAGATAGTTTCAGAATGTCACAAAAGGACAACAAAAAAAACTTTCCCTTGAATGGTTCAAGTTGGCATTTTTGAGAGGAGTGAATGAAGACAGGGGATGTCTCTCGTTTGCCCTTAGGCGAAATTTTCTAGATTTGCAGGTACTACTCCCAATTTATTCCGAGGAAATTCAAAAACTCTAGACTCCTGCCTACCACTAAGACATCTAATACTGTCTCTAGAATGGAGCATATCAATCTTCTCTCCAATATGAAGGAAGACATCATTAGTCATCTTGCAACACAGTTGGACGCCCTACATATAAAGAAGAAATAAGAGGAAGCTTAAGAAACTCTTACATAGTATTGCCTTTAGTGTAGACAAAAGAAGGCCAATTGCAAGTGCAAGAAGATTGCTAGCATCTTTGATGAAAAGAAGGCACGACCGGAGTTCCATGCCTTGGAGGTTGAAGAAGGATAAATCTTCTACATTGCTTAGCACAAACCCTAGCAACAATGACAAGGTATGCCTCAAGGCCCTTTGTCTTGCAATGTTTCATTTCTTAGGGTAAATACAAATGCTGCAAACTGGAATAGCCCACCTGGGAATCCTATGACCAATCAATGATGCCAAAACAATTCACCATCCAATTGGATGTAACAATAGTGGACACGGTCACAACAACACCCATATCAGTTTCCCAACTATAAACAACAAATGCAGTATCCTCAAAACTGATGGCCGCAACAATGGTGGGGCAACCAACAGTGGAAAAATCCTAACATACCTTTCCCGCAACAACAACCGTTACCTCAACAACCAACACTTGTGCCCAATTCATTATCCCACCAATAAGAAATTATGCCCGATCCAGCCACGCCTACTTCCGCACAGCCAAGTGCACCACAATTGCCCGCCCGACATGCAATTCAATCCTAACAACAAGCCTGTTCAACAGGCTTAAACTAAGGAGGTAATCCAGAATCCAACCTACACGATTGAAATCAGTGATGTCCACTTGTGCTCACGAATTTTTTTTTCTAGTCCCGCATCCTGATAAATTACAGAGTTATTTGATGATGAAGTAGCCATAGAAGTCATTAACAATGAGCAGCCTGAGTAGACACAATCACATCTTGATCTCACAAACAAAGAATTGCCATTTCCAGAAAGGATGACTATCTAGAAATACCACCATGAGCCTGAATATAATATTATAATCTCTTGGTTCAATTGAAAATTTTTTGTTTAAAATTTCCCTCACCCCAACCATAAAATATGTCCCAATCTACACTAAAAGTATTAGGGATTTGTGTCTTAAACGGCCAAGAAGAAAAAGAAAAGACCCCCAATCTGTCCATGTTGTAGGACAACTAGCTTATATTATATTAGGAACCCTAGTCGTTCCCAAATAGTTAGACCTTGGTAGCCTTGTAATGGATGTCCATATTAATGGGACACTCATCAAAAATACCTTGATTGATCTTGGCGCAACCATAAACATGATGACTAGGGAGAGAATGAATAATCTACATTTAGTGAATTTAAGGTCCCGTCCAACAATGATCCAACTTGCAGATAGACCAATTGTTAAACCAGACAGAATGATTGAAGATCTGGTTATCACACTTGACTCTTGGGAATGCCCTACTGACGTCATTGTCTTACAACTCAAGGCCAACTTCGGAGGATATCCACTGATTTTAGGTTGACCATTCATTTATTGGCTGCAGGTGTGGAAATATGATTATAGTCAATGGGAATTCACAAATAAGCTGGTTCTCTATCCTCCAGCACAACCCCATGCTGATTTAGATGTGCTTGTGTGGCCAAGTTTTGAAGAAGACCAATATTTCCTCCAGACACACATGACTGTAGCGAGGAGTCCCATGATAGATTTTCAGGGTGAGGATGAAGTCCTTGCTCATATTATACAAAATTCCTATGAGACAAACCCGCAACAAGATGAATTTCTGTCTTGCTTAACCTGCCCACTATGTAGCCTCTTATCGAATTCATTAGAATCCCCTTCCTGTTTACTATATGAGCTTTTGCCACACAAGTGCAGCCTTAATATACCCCGTCTCGAGAACACCTCTATCACGACAACAACAACACCTATGGAAGTGTCTCTTGGTAAGACACTCAATGTTACTAATGAATTAACCTCATCTCAGCACTTTGAATTGCTGCACATGCTGCAAGCCCACACATTTGCATTTGCTTGGGATTATCATGACATGAGAGGCATAAACCCTTTCTTTTGTAATCATCACATTTATATCAATGGAGGTGTAGATCAGTTAGACAACTACATAGGAAGATGAAACCGGCTCTTAGAGACAGTGAAGGCTGAATTACAAAAACTTTTGGTTGCAAGCTTCATATACCCTAATATTAGACAGTCAGTGGGTGTCCCCATTAGTCATCAGACCCAAAAAAGGAGGCAAGTGAAGAGCGTTTTGATTACAGAGAACGAAATGTAGCCACTAGGAAAAACCATCTTCCCCTACCTTTCATTGATCAAGTTCTAGACACATTAGCTGGGAAAAATGTGTTTTTCTTTCTTAGATAGGTTTAGTGGCTATTACCAAATCAAGATAGCTCCTGAGGTTTAGGACAAAAGCACTCACATGTCTTTGGGGTACATATGCATATTCAGTGTTGCCATTTGGATTTGATAATGCATAAACAACATTTCAAATAGTCTTAAGCATATTCTTTGATTTTGCTCATGACTCGATGGATATGTATGCATAAGAACAATGATATTCATAATTTCCAATAAACAAAATATTTAAATACCTCATAATTGTAACTTGCAAAATGAAAATACTCAAGTCTCAAAAGTATCAGTGCTCCAAAGTTGAAAGTTACACTCCTTACAAGGACATGATTATGAGCAACACTTTGGGATAAAAGATGTTCCACTAAACTGCCCATTTCTGTAGTGTAAATCGCTGTGATTTCCACATGTTCTCAATTATAGAGGAACTAAAGTCAAGATAGATGTGATATTACTGTTACGGATGGGATATTTTATGTAATTTGATTTATATATGATGGCCAGCACACTATAACTGATTATACAGGTCAGTTGGGGTTGAATGTATGTCTTTGAGTGGTTAGATGGTAAAATAAATCTGCCATGGAGTTGCCGAAAAAATCTCCTTGGAATATTACGAGACAATTGTTAGGTCCACCATTAAATCTTCATCTTATTTATGCCCTTAAAAATTTAATGAACCATAGACTTAAATTATGGCACCCACAATTGTCAACACCAGGGAGAAAATTAAATAAATGATGGCCAGCACACTATAACTGATTATACAGGTCAGTTGGGGTTGAATGTATGTCTTTGAGTGGTTAGATGGTAAAATAAATCTGCCATGGAGTTGCCGAAAAAATCTCCTTGGAATATTACGAGACAATTGTTAGGTCCACCATTAAATCTTCATCTTATTTATGCCCTTAAAAATTTAATGAACCATAGACTTAAATTATGGCACCCACAATTGTCAACACCAGGGAGAAAATTAAATGTTGCACTTGCATACAAATATCCCATGAAATCTCTCTGATACTTTATAATTTTTTGGAATATAATATATATCTCTTTTTTGGGAAGAGTTTTTGATTTAAAAAAATGTTTTTGAGTCCAGTGGCCGCAGGTATGTGGGGGTCTTCTAGGCACTCGTTGGGTACACCCAGGTAGTACCTTGGATGTACCCAAGGAGGAACCAGCAAAGGACTGGTACTAGGACCAAACCCAGACGTGAACCAGGGTCAAAATAGGACTCAAAATATGGCAAATAACCAACTTGGGGTCTTCATTGATCTCTTGTCTAGTGTATTTGGTCTCCAATCATGCTCAGGCTTGACATGCATAATGATGATGGACTTTTTGAAAGAAGACTCCAAATAGATGAGCTCAACTTGCACATATACAAATGGGTGTGTTGGACGCTGCAGTTTGTTGTGCCTTGCACACATGCCCCGTCATAGACAGGGACCCCCCAATTTTCTTTTCAGGTCTTTAGGTTAGTTTATTTTGGTGCTTAGTCCTAGCTCTAAATTCTTCATTCTATCTTGGCACTATAAAACATGGAGAACACCTTGCACAGACAGAGGTAAGACCAATAGTAACTTTGGGAACTGCCTAGGATTAGAATGGAAAGGGAATAGTATGGATAACGAAGAAACGTGTTCAAAATGAAGCAATTTGGGAATATGAGCTATCCCAGTCAATCGGGCAAGGCTGAGTATCAAGAGATATTGCTGGAGATGCAGAGACTTATTTATGATGAAGAAGAGGTGGGGAGAAACAAAGATGAAAGAACTTTCATTGGTTTAGGAGTCAATCAAAGAATTGGGAGAGTAAGTATAGAACCTTTCAGATTTGAAATTAACATTCTGGAATCAATAAAACATGTGCAAGGATGAAAAATCAGAATTCTGATCAAGGGAGAATGTAATCTGCACTTTGGAAGATCCAAATACAAGGCACATGAGAACTCAAGGTCGGTAAGTACAAACAAGAAATTTTCAAAATTTCATGTTCATGCACCATACTCCAAAATATCCTCCAAGTGCACCTAGATGATGAAGGCAAGAAGAACTTGAAGAAGATAAACACAAGGGTGCACCTAAGTGTTTGGTGGGGAAAGTTTACAAATCTGAAATTTTCAAAAATTCCTCTCTATGTGCCCATGCTAGATGCATTTTAAATGAGAAACAAGAAAATATTCTAAGGAAGAGGAAATGGGCACACTTATCCTCATGGTGGGAATGCACTACAAAGTGGAAATCTACATAAACAAGTGAAAGAGCAAAATGAACAAGGCTGCCCTAGGCACTTGGTGGGAAAAGATGACAAACAAGAAATTTCTAAAGTTTCCAAAATGTCCTCCAAGTGGTAAAGACAAGATGACGCATAAAGCATCATTGTGGGCATAGGATATAAATGAGAAATTTTCAAATTTTCCATTCTGTGCACCATTTCTAATTTGTATAGCATGTGCGCCTCATAACTGAAAGCCAAAGTCAAAATGCTGAAGTGAAGTATGATGTGTCAAGTTCCATGGTGGGTAGGCATTACAAAATGGAAATTTCCAAATTTCCTCCACAATGCACCATTTCCAGATTCTCCATTATGTGCACCTCAAAACTGAAAATCAGAGATTTCAAAAAGGGCTAAGGCAAAGAAAGATGGTGGCCCTTGGTGTTTGGCAGGGATAGACTACAAAAGTGAAATTTTCAATAATCCCTCTCCACGTGCCTAAGACGGAAAATCTGAAAGCCCTGGGATACTTCACAAAATGGAAATTTTCAAAATTCCCAATTCATGCGCCACTTCCCAAACATGACACCTCATGGCAGAGATACTTTACAAAATGAAAATTTCTTAAATGCCCCCATAGCCACCATTTCCAGTTTGTACACTATGTGTGCCTTGACTGAAAAGTGAGAATACTTAGGCAAGACATGACACATCAAGGACATTGGCGGGAAAGAATACAAATTGGAAATATCCCAAATGACAAGCATGTGCGCCATTCCTCAATTCCCTATGCCATGCGCCTAAGGCATCAAGATAACAAACTGCAATTTCCAAAATCTTGTTCCAAGTGCGCCAATCCAGAAACATGTCTCATGTGCGCCAATCTATATCACTTCTACAGTTCCATTCCAAATTTCCTCCTCATACCCTCCATTCCAGATTTCCAATTCAGATTCCTAAAATCAGAACATTCAGGTCCACTTTCAATCCCAGTTTCCCAAAATCAGAAAACAGGAATCCCAATCCCAACCTCAGAATTCCATTGTTCAATTTCAGGGGGTCAATCAGAATTCCTAAATTCAAGTTCATAAATCAGAAATCAGAAATCAGGTTGCAACTTCAGTCCCAATCCAAAGTATAATTCAGAGTTTCAAAATGTAAAAATCAGGATTTCCAGGTCCAAAATCAGGAAGTAGGAATCAAGAATTCCAAATTTAATTTCGAAATGCAAAATCTGGTTTCTTATTCCAAAAATCTAAGATCAGAACTCTGATTCCAAGACTTGCTCACATGACCATTATCTTCAGAAATCAGAATTGCAAATCAAACTTCCAGATTTCAATCCACCAATCCATTTCAACATATGAAGTCTGATTCCTTGACTATGGTGATCTGGATGAATGGTTCTAGTGATGACTAATAGTAATAAAAAATTGCACTTCAATGTTCTTGGTCATGACAATAGGGCTATGAACAGTGATGGCTGTGTACTGTTTTTATGCAGGTGTTCACATGTGAATATGAAAGATGTCTTTGGAGGAACAAAAGGAATGCTGGCCGGTTGAAGATTCTTGAGGCTTGGAGGAAGTTTACAAGGTCATTCAAATGGACTACGAGTACAAAGGCGTTTCAACACATCCTAATCACTAAAGGGTATCATATGAACTCAAGGAGCAACTTCAAAATTTCTGAAAATTCATGAAGACATCAGGAGAATGTCAGTCAAGGAATGGAATTTTTCTTAGAGGAAATATTTAAAAGTATATTTTATTGTAAAAAGGAATGAGAAATTCCAAAGTCAAACTGTATGTAATGTTGAAAGTTCAAAATAATATTTCCCATACCTACCTATTTTGTTCTATTCTCCTTGGGAAGTGTGTAATTTTGTGTTCTAGTGGAAGTAGGTGAAAGATATAATATTTCATTATCCAGATGTTTCTAAAAGGCAATTCAGAGCCCTTGGTGTTGAGTGAAACTCCACTGCAGATCTTGTAAGCCTTCTCTATAAGAGGCAAGGCGTTTCTCCTTTGCAAGGTAGTAGATATTAGTTGGCAGAGGCAGATGCTGATGCTGTAGCAGTAGGATTTGAGGAACAGAAGCTGTTGTAATAAACAGTTGAAGTTAATGCAAAGGAAAATATTGAAGTTATGGTAGCTTTCTTGTGTTTCTTCAATGTGTGCATGGTTTCTAATCTTCAATATTAGTTAACTTAGTGATTTTGATGGTTATATGTGAAGATGTTTGGTGGATTTCTAGTTTATACTATTTGTATCTTGCTGATGTAAGGTGTAGTGCATGGTTAGTCTGAACCCAAATGCAATAGTTTGTTCAATTGTTAATGTAGATTTGAATTGGTCCATTGTTGGTTATTTGAATGTGTTTGCAATCTGAAAACCTTTCGCCTCCTTAGAAGATTGCATTATTTCTGCAGCATTGTGAGAAGTTTGGCTAAGCAGAAATCGGTTTTGTGGAATCCATCTATCTAAAGCATTACCCATCATTGTAGTTATCCTTAGGAACTCTTAGTTTAGTCTCTTTGAACTGTAATCTCTTTTCTATTTCTTTTGAAGTAGTCCAGTTAGATTAGGTAGAATCATCCGTAGTGAGAGAGGATTGCCTCGACATTCTAGGTATAATTGCGTAAGTTCCTTTGTGAATCCAACAAATCACATCATATCCTTTGAGTCTATCTATGCACAGTCAAGACTTGACATTGGGAACCTTGGGGTTGTCTCATCTGATAAGTTATACTAGCACTTGAGACTTCCTTGTTCAAGAGAGAGTAGGATACATTTTGTGCATTGTATTTTGTGTTGGTTGTATGCAAAACCCCCATCAACATAATCACTGATTATATAGGTTAGTTGGGGTTGAATGTATGTCTTTTAGTGGTTAGATGGTAAGATAAATCTGCCATGGAGTTGCCGAAAAAATCTCTTTGGAATATCACGAGACAATTGTTAGGTCTGCCATTAAACCTTCATCTTGTTTAGACCCTCAAAAAATTTAATGAGCTGTAGACTTAATTATGGCACCCACAATTGTCATCTCTAGGGAGAAAATGAAATGTTGCACTTGAATACAATTATCCTATGAAACCTCTCTGATATTTTATAATTTTTTGGAATAAAATATATCTCTTTTTTGGGAAGAGTTTTTAATTACAAAAATGTTTTTGTGTCCAGAGGCCATGGGTATGTGGGGCTCTTCTGGGCACCCCTCGGGCATGCCCGTGCAGTACCTTGGACGTACCCATGGAGGATCCAGCAAGGTATTGGTACTAGGACCAAACCTGGACGTGAACCAAGGTCAAAATAGGACTCAAAGCATAGCAAATAATCCAACTTGTGGGGTCTTCATTGATCTCTTGTCTAGTGTATTTGGTCTCCAAACATACTCAGGCTTGACATGCATAATGATGATGGACTTTTTGATAGAAGACTCCAAATAGATGAACTTAACATGCACAGATACAAATGGGGGTGTTGGATACTGCAGTTGATTGCAACAGTCCATATGTAGAAGCTTACTAACCCATTGTTAACTCAAAAAATTGAATTCAGGTAACAACTATATTGTGTATGCACAATTATTTCTTTATTAAACTTTTGTTTTATTCACTATTATGCACAATTATGGTAACTCACACAATGACAAATCTCTCTCTATGGGCAAGTTCTTGAAATCTATTCTAAGGTTTTTTCCTTCAAATAGATAAAGGACTGCACAAGAACTTGGCATAATAATATGAAACAAATATTATATAGACATATTTCTCTTTCTTTTGCCTCTTTTATTGTTTAATTTAACTTTTAATGTATTCTATTGGCAGAGAATAGATTGATTGCTTTGATTTTAAAACTAGATCAGTAGTTCTATTTGCAAGGTTGTAAATATTGTCAAGAAATGATGAAGTCAATTTTTCTTTAGTTTCCTTGTGATTTCAACATGTTCTTGTTTTTGGTTGATAGGGTAAACAAACTGATTGATTAGTGTGATATTGCAGCTTATGAACAGCAAGCTTCTGAAAGCTAAAGACAGAAATAGCAAAAAAGACATTAGGAAAGAACTTCGAAGACTTGGGAAGGAGGAGAGACAGAGACAACAACAAGCTGTCACAGATGTGCTTAAGAACTCAGATGTTATATTAACTACCCTGACTGGTGCTCTATCTCGACAATTGGAGGGGATGACATTTGACTTGGTTATCATTGATGAGGCAGCTCAAGCACTTGAAGTGGCTTGTTGGATTGCAATACTTAAGGTAAACTAAAGCTTTTCTTGTCTACTTTTTATCTATTTTTGCTATCACCTGTCTCTTACTATGCTCATCTACATCTATCTACCTATTACTAATTTAAATGTCTTTTGTGTTCGTATTATAGTCGTGAAATATGCAGGCTACCTCAAATTGTGTTTTGCCTAGCCAGAAAGATACACATTTTATGAATTTCCTGCAGTTACTAATCAGCGAGTACGACTGATATAGGGGCAGTTTTGTATTTTTATTTACTTCCACTGTGTGTGCTGATAGATGCCTTGTCACAATTGTAATATCCTTATCAAATTTGTCTTTAATCACATGTGCAATTTTCACAACTTTTTCATTCAGACATTTCGCCATATAGTTTCCATCCAGCAAGACTAAATTTGTTTTTCAAATTATTTTCAAAAGATCTCATAAATAATCATCATAAGATTAATATTTCAAGATTCTAAAAATTTGATGACAAATTTCTTTCACTAAATCACTGAAAAATGCATTTAACATACATCATCCAATAATTCTGTGTATTGCTGATATAAGATAATACACGCAAAAATTTCATACAAAATAATTAACATAAAAAAATATCAATTTTTATTAACTCTTTGCTGACCTTGACTGCAGAAATACCTTACAAACCAATCAGGAACTTTCTCTTATCTCCCTTTCAGCTGTATGGCTTCCTCAATGGTATGCCACTTCCTTAAAAAGGCATGGCAGCCTTTTTAGTGCCTGATACTCCTTGCTGGGGCTACTGTCATGTTCCCAAATAATTAGTCATTATTTGACTAATATAATAAAATAATTAGTCATTATTTGACTAATTTAGTAAAGGAAATTATTATTTAATATTAATTTCATTATCAAAATTAATTTTAAATAATTATTGCTTATACCTTTTGGTTAAGTGGTTAAATAAAAGAAGTTTCCCTTACGGGAATACTACAACCGAATTCTTCAACCGATTTTGTTCTTTAAATAAGCTATTCATGAAGAAGTAGAGCAGATTAGTTTTGATATTGAAGAATTGATTGGCAAGTCCATCTCCTTTCGTCAGTTTTGGCCTATTGGAGAATACGATAGTGGAGTTTTTGGCGTATATATGCTGCAAGGTGGCATACAAAGCAGAGGGGTGGAATGAAGATTGAAATTGTCGTGTGTGAAGACAGTTTGATTCCTTTTGTCAGATGTTGATCTGGCCTAGTGGAGCTAGGAGACAAACCGACTGTAGAAGGAACGTGGCAAGACAAACATATAGCTGTCAAGAGCGATTCTTTGGTTTGGAGCCATAAACGGAACTCACGATCACGACATACCATGTGGAGACAAACCAAGTTTGGACACATATAAATGGATGTCTTTCAGCGGAATGTTTAGAGGTCGGGGTACGTAATAAACGGAATCCTTCCAAACGAGTGGTTGCCTAGGAAAATGTTTCTCGGTGTAGCACGCCGGTGGTGGATGCGGTGAGACCTGTACCTGTTCCACGGTGTAGTGCATTGGCAGTGGATGTGGTACGTGTCTGTGTGGGAAGAGGAAGTTTCTGAAGGGGTCTCCCAGATATGTGAGAGATGTGTCGATAGCCTTATTCAGCATGTACACAAAATTACTACACAGGTGCACATTTCTGTATACATTACAAAATTAATAATAAAATGATGTAGCATTTCAGTACCGTGACTTGTGAAAATAAACAATTAGATTCTGTCAAAATTCTGGAACGAATTGCTTGTCAGTATTTCAGCGATATTGTTTATCTATGATTAGTTACAAACATAGTTGTTCCTGCATTCCCAGTAAAACTCAGAGCTATTGCAATTCAGTTGTATGAATGTAACAGAGGATTGTTAGGAATTGGGATAACTCCAGATTGGGATTTCACAGCTACACAGGCTTTGGGACAGCCAATAGGAGGCTGTGTAGGGATTTCAGGATGACATTTGTGCCATACAACTGCATCATTTCCCTCTTAAACGGGATTTAAACTTATAAAGCCTCTTTTTGGGCCTCTAGAAAGGTACGGCTGGTGACAAACCAGTTGAATTAAAATCTTACGATTAGAGTTGTATCTTTCACTGCACACAACACTATTATGGTGAACACTCTCCTAGGGAAACTCTTTGGTAGCATGGTAGAATGCGAAATCAGGAAATGGGCAGAAATAGAAGGTAAAAGGGCTAAGGGGCAGGCTGGTTTTAGACCAAAATATTCTAGTACTGATCACGGGGTTACCCTTAGATTTATGGTTGAAAAAATATGGAATATTTAAGGAGACGAAGCATTTTGCTGTTTTCTAGACTTTAAATAAGCTTTTGACAGTACCAAGTGACAAACTTTGAGATAGAATGGAAGAACTAGAAATTTCTAATGAGCTTAGGGCTGCATTACATGGACTTTATGAGCAAGTCAAAGCTAAAATCAGAACAGTGGATAAGATGTCAGAATGTTTTGGCAACGATATTGGTGTCAAATAAGGGTGTCCGCTCTCTCCAACTCTTTTTGGGCTATATATTGATAAGTTAGAGGAATGGCTAAACAAGGCTAATGGAGGAGTTCAGCTAGCTAAGTATGTGATAAAATTACTTCTATATGTGGATGACCTCATCCGAATTGCTAAAACAGCGGATGGATTACATGAACACTTGAAAGTACTTGAAACCTTTTGCCATGAGGTTGGAATGCAAGCGAATATGAACAAAACCAAAGTGATGATCTTCTCTTTTAAGAGAAACAAGAAGACCCAAAACACTTTACTTTTTGAAGGCAATCTGTTAGAGATAGTGAGTACAAATATTTGTGGATCGATTTTCACAACTCAGTTGGGAAACATGTAGAGAAAAAAGAATTCAGGGAGGCTGGGAAGCGCTATATTCCTTACAAAATACATGTAGGAATGTAGAGTTATGAGATTGGAAAACCAAGAAAATGCTTTTTGGTTTGTTGGTCACATTGGTGATACTTTACAGATGTGAGATTTGGGGCAGCAGCATGTCAGATAAAAAATGGAGGCAGGTAGAAAGAATTCAAAAACATCTAATCATCAGCAGCCTCAAAATTAAAACTGATGTTCCTTATGACATTAGCAAAAACAAGTATTTTCCTGTTAGAGGCTGTTAATCCTAACCGGTTACTGAGAGGGGGGGTGAATCAGTAAATTCAATTTCTATTTCTCTTTTAAGCAAACAAATATTCTTTTTAACACAGAAATTAAAAGCATACTATAACACCCATAAACAAAAATTAGATGCACAGGTCAACACAACATTTATACGTGGAAACCCTCGGTTAGAAGGAAAAAACCACGGTGGGACAGAACCCACAAACTCCACTACTGCAGTAATAAAGCTGCCTTGTTAGAGGCTTTCAAAGCACTTGTAAGAGTGGTACCCAGTTAAGGGATTTGATAGAAGACCTGCTAGGATCTTGACCCTGTTAGGAGTCGCCTTGTAAGAGGACTTAAAACATCAGTGAAGATGTTATCCGATAAAGGGATTTATACAAAGAACTTGTGAGGGTTCACCCTGATTGAGGGATTTAAATATGCTTCTCAATTTAAAGCAATGATCTTATGATGACACTATCTGTCGAATCAGATCATACCTATTACCCTTTCCTTTGCTTGGCTGTTGAATCTTTCTCTCCCTTTCACCTCTCGTGACTATGATTCGTCTTAGAAGATTCTTCTCTACTGCTCTTCTTCGCTCTATGTTCTTGATATTCAACAACACATCTTTCATGTCCTTTGACCTGTATTTATAAGAAATTATCAATCTTAAAAATACATCTCATAGTTTCGCCAGGCTATAGACTCTCCCATAAATCATGCATGCAAAAAAAGCTTGCAAATTGATCCCGAGTTTACCTCGAAATGCTCGCAGATAAAATAAAGCTAACTTTAGTTCCACTGAAAAAGCTAACTCCATTTTAACTAAAAAACGCTCCGTATAATCTGGTTCGGATTATCATGCACTTAACCGGTGAAGAACTTGTATCCGGTTAGTCATTTGTTCCTTGTGTGTATCCCATGACTGGTTGGAAAAACCTAGACCGGTATAAGTGTGACCGGTTAAAGTACACCGCTTTCTTGCTTAGTCTATTGGTTCACAATTATGAGTACTGGTGTACCAGTGTTTTGGAGGGATTGATGTTTGCCTATGACTTTACCAATGGCAACTAAGTTTATGTCAACAATCTTCCCCTTTGGCATTGGTGGCAAAACATATCAATACATCACCTGTAGACTTCCCCTGTAGATCTGCTTGTCTACCTGAAGCATATTCTGACACACACTGTCATCTCTCTCTTCTCTATTCTTTCATCTGCTTTGATCTCTGCATCTGATCTGCATTTATATCTTCCCCTTTTTGCCTCTGAAGGACAAAGGGTTGTTACTCTTTACACCTGTAACTTATTGAAGATATCCTTATAAATCTTCTTTGCAAAATCAAGGAATGGCTTCCATACACCTGTTACATGATCTAAATTCTTCTTTGCTGCTTGCAGTGAGACAATTATATTTTCCATGTCTTCCACTATTTTGTAATTAGGTTCTTTGATCAGTATGACTATTTCAGTTGCCATTATCTACATTAGATCAAGAGTTGGTACAATGAACAATTGGAATCCAATAAGATCTTGGATTCTTTTTGTGTTTTCTTCTGAAGCTTTCCTTAAGGTGAGAGCAAGACTTGTCAGCTCCCGAATGTACTCAGTTGCAGAAGAGCTCTTTGCATCAAATTTTGATGTTAGAACCTTTATCTCTTCTATTGTCTTGTTCGTTCTCTCAGTTATATCTTTAACAAAATCTTCAAAGTTTGAAGTCCTTATGATTAACCTTCTAGCTTCCTGTATCTGTTGCTGTAGCTCCTCGGTTCTTGTAGATACAATAGCTTTGAGTTCTTCAACCTATTTATGAAGAATATCAATTCTTTTCTTTTCATAGTGATCAATTGCAATTGTTTTTGGGTCAGTGATGTCTTCCCCAATTGCTTGTGCCAGTACTTCCAATTGATCAATTACCGGTTCGTCTTCATCTATGTCTGTATCGGGTACAAAATTGTACAAGATATTCCTTACACTAGAGAGAACCATAACCTGTTTTGTCTTAGTGAGTTCCTTTAGCTGCCTTGTTGACATTTTGCTTATGTCAACAACTGTTTCACTGACTTTGCTTTTGTTTGATTCAGAATCTGTTGCAAAGGTTAGCTTTCTCTTTGATGAAGATGTACTTGGAACATCTACCGGTTCCTTCTGTCTACTCTCTTGTGCAGGTTCTTCTGTAGGCTTCTCCTGTTCTTCAGTAACAGGCAACTCCTATTGTTGAGGTATCTCCTCTTGTCGTACCTCTTCTTCTGGATGTACTTCCCCTTTTGGTTGTACTCCTTCCGGTGGTTGCTTAGTCTGTTGTTGCTCTTTAGCAACCTATTGACCATCAAAAACAATTTCTGCTTTATCTGTTTCTTTTTCTGCAATCATCTTTGTTGATGACTCTTCCTGTTCTTGCTCATCTGGTCTTACAAATGTCTCATATTCACCTGTTGGAGCTTCTTCTCCCAGATTAACTTGTTCATTGGCTGTGAATTGTTTAGGTATATTTTCCTTCTGACCAGTGGTTCCTTGTTCACTGGCTGTGAACTATACCGGTGGAACCATCTATTTTTTAGGTTCATCTTGTGAGTTGTCCTGTGGACCTGTAGACTTAAGAGTGTTGAAGTCATATTTTTGCCAAAAATCTAGAGAATCTTCATACACATCTTTTTCCAGTCCATTAATTATCTTGGCAACCTTATTCTTTGTGTCCAAATTGAGTGACACTGCTTCTATCGGAATTTTTATTGTCTCATCATTGAGACCTAGTCTTACTTGTGTCAAAGTTTCCCTTATTATCGTGTTGTTTTGGGCTAGACCGGTTCTCCATTTGGTCATTAGCCTTTTATTCAGTTCAGACAGAAATAGAGGCCTGTAGTCCCTAGGACTTCTGTTGAAATCTAAAAAGGTTTCTAATAGAGCAATTTCTATTTTTTGCTTATCCTCCTCTACCAGAACATTGAACCATTTTGCAGCATTTGACACTTCACCGAAATCCATAATTTCATCCACTATATTATCTACAGTTAAAGTTCGAGCTTTACCTTTAATTAAGGAAGCAAGTAGGGTTGGCGGAGTAATCATGGTACTTTCTTCTGTAATCATGGTACTTACTTTCTTCCGTAATCGGTATTTTGGGCTGTCCTTCTTGTTGAATTTTCCACATATGATTGATGTACAACTAACTGAATGCGATGCTTGGTATGAAGACTATGTGTCAATACATGAACGATACTCAATGATTTCTATCTATAAGAAATGAGTCAATCGTAGTTATTATATGTTAGCGTACTCCATCATTGTTCCTTAATTTCAGTTTTGTCAAACTAATTGCTGACTCACATCGATTCTTAATATGATAGCTGTGCCAAACCGAGATAAGTGAGCGCACACAAATGAGGATCGTGGACATTAGTATTGTAAGTTTGGGCCCCAACTCAGATTAATTTGATTATAGTAAGAAGAATAATCGTCAATAATGATCATCATGAAAAGTGGCAACAATTAATACAATCAATTATAAAATTAATATAAGCACCATTGATAACATCGATTAGTTATAATAGCAGCAAGTAAACTATGATGAGCCTTGCTGGCTCAACCTCTAACCAATCTTGTTATTGTTTGAGTTTTTTTATTGTTTTTGCAATTTTTGAATATTTTTGTCTTTTTGAGAATTATAATAATAGGATTTGCAAGTGATAGACAATACATGAAATGAAATTGGAAATGCTTACAATTCACCAAATAGAGACAGCTCATTCCATTTATTGATAATGACAAAGTATTACATTTGCTATTGAAATATAGAAATGGAAATTTGCAGCTAATGTAGGAAACCTTGAACCCCTAAAATTCTATGGGCAATGTTACGTCTATAAAAAATTTTCAGTGGTGATTAGCTTAGCTGGTTGCGCTGTGTAGGTAGTTGTGGGTTCGACCCCCGCAGAATCTTGGTTGAGGGTTGGATGGGGGGATCTCGGGTGTGAGGGAGTGATAGGGGGGGAGGGCCCCTACCCTTAGAATAGTAGGGGGGTTAGCCCCTACTATTCTATGCTGGGGGTTCTATTGCGGGTTGGGTGGGGCTCGATAGTTAGCAATAGTGGGACATGTTACGTCTAGAAGCACCAGTAGCTTAGCTGGTGCACTTACAACTATAGCTGGTAGGGCTATAGATGGTACGGGTTCGACGACTACTTTCTAAAATGGAGGGGGTGTCCCCATAGAATTGATGAATGGGAGGCAGCCCCGAATGGGGTTGGGAGGATATAGTAGGGGCCCAGGTGGGGGGAATTATAGCACTATTCCCAAGCAGGGGTTCGGCTCCGATCCCCTACAGATAAATGGCTAGAACCCCAACAAATCATAGTTTGTTATATTCTGAGATAAATTGGGGCCACTCGGTGCACCGGAACTAGAATTCTTGGGGAACTGGGGGGGCCCTACTATTTTATGGGCCGACTAGAATTCACTGGGGTTCGGCTAGACCCCCTATAGATAAATGGCTAGAACCGGTGCTTGGGAATTGCCCTACTATTAGAAAGGCGGGTGGGCCCCTACTATTATAAGGCAGCGAAAACCCCTGCCAATGAATAGTAGGGGCGGGGGTGGGTGGGTGGATATAGGATAAGTCCCTCCCAAGGAACTATGATTCCCACCCACCCGAACTTTAGCCCCCATGCAGGGGTGAGAGGCCCTCTATTCTCTTGTTGAGTCGGGTTGGGTGGGAACTATAGTGCGTTTCGGCAAACCCTTGTAGTTGGCAGGCGGGCTCGTGATTGATTGGAGCAAATTCCAAACTATAGTTGCTATTATTCTTTTCAGATAGAAGCCCACTCGAGATAAAAGGCTGAACCCCCGGTGCAGTGGGGGGCCCCCTACTATTCTATGGTAGTAGTCGACACCTGACAAAGTTGGATGTTTAAACCTAAGGGCCATTTGTCTATCTTTTTCAATCATGGTTTCAAATGCCTCTACATAGTTTAACTTGCCAAATTGTGAAAACAATTAAATTTAAAAATATATAAGAGCTGGTACAGAATCCTTATACATGTGTACTCTTGACATTATTGAAGACATTGTGGCAAATTCTTGGGTCAAAATACTTCACCGTTAAGGATATTTTAAAACTTCAATTTTTTAGAAGGCAGTTAATGGAAGTAGCTACAATATGAGTTTGGGATATCTGGAGCAGAAATAAATGATGGGCTACACTTTCGGGTTATTGCGCACCATCCAATTAAACTTTTGTAAAAAATGTCTTTGATTTAAAGCAAGGTTACCAGGAGATGGGGGTACTTGGAGATTGGTACCGGTACTGGTACACCAAATTTTCAAAACAAGGAGACAAGGGTACTTGGAGACGTCAAGTTTTTTTTATAATTTAAATTTAACTATTTATAGAGAATAACATGATAGAACTTTGAAAGAAAGAACAATAGATAACATTAACTTTCAAGTTTAAATACACAAATGTCAAATGACATTGTGTCAAAGAGTTCAAAACTCACACTACATATTTCAATGTTTCATATTAGATTTTCAATACATATTGAAATCCAAAAATATCGATAGTTCAATGGAAAACGTTGATAGACAAACAAAAAACAAAAATCAGAAATCTATCATCTATGTTGCTATGTTTTGATCATCCATATCAAAATCCTTAGCTAGGATGCTATCCAGATACTCATCACTCTCTGACTCAAGTTCCTCTGATGGAACTAGAATTGGGGGCAATTCATTAAGGCCATTTGGTTCAACCACTTCATCCCCCATGGCTGCAACTTCTCCATTATGTGCAATTTGGTCCCATTTTGCTGAAGGACCCTCGATTCCTCCTTTGTGAATGAATAAAACCATATGTACTCCTATTTCTTTCACAAGATGAAGAGCTAGCTACTTGTGAGAGAAATCTGATTGCAAATGATTGCAGTTCAGGTGTTTCAACTTTCACCTCTATGGTTCCTCCACCACTCTAAAGGGTCTTTCTTTGCTTGCATATCATATAAAGCCTCCAATGAAGCAAAATCACCTTGCCCACTTGAAAACTTATTCCATTGACTCCTTATGATTAAGGCATCCTGAATTCGACCATATATCTTTTTTTACTGCAGCCCAAAATCCCTTCATTACCTCTCTATCCTCATTTAGAGCCCTCTTATTGGTCTCTTGTGTATTATGTCATTTAGGATTTAAGGCTTATGCAACACAATGAAGGGGTGTGTTCAGTTTGTTCCTTCTTCCATTTAATTTTTCTTCTATCAAAGGATATAAAGAAATGTCTTTTGCATCTACTATTTTCTTGATTCTTTCACACATAGAATCTATTTCCTCATAAATTTCACCCAAACATAGCTTGTCTAAGTCTGCAAATTTAATCACCTCACATATGGGCCAAATGAAGTCCACAACAAATCTAACATCAGCCCAAAAGTGGTCATCAAGGACCAAAGCTCTCACCTCAACTGTAGTATTTGATGTAGATTGTCTCCAGCTTGCCCATGCATCACTAACAATTGTTGAACACAAAGCTCCTTTGACTTCACAAAGGTGGTCACGAAGAATAAAGTAGGAAGTGAACTGTGTATCAATGGGTTTGAGAAGTTCCACCTTGGCAAATTTACGGTAAATGACTTGTGTGTTGTGATGGTTGCAAATGAGCATCTGTATTTTTATACCCTTCTCCGTAAGGTCTAAAATCCACCGGAGCTTACCAATATCTTTGAGTGCATTATTCAACTCATAGTTCAAAAAATTGTTGTCGACAACTTATCGCCGAGGGCAAAAAAAAAGTTATTGGCAAATATCGGAGATAAGTCGAGAACTTCTCGGGAAAATATCAGGAACTTAAAAAATTGCTTAAATTTAATTAGAAATGCAGTTTTTTGCAAAATTCAATAAGGAGATGCATCAAATGAGTCAATAAATGAGTAAACAAACTAAACAAGCTGATCTAGATAGATATAAATGCAATTAGGATACATAATCACATCCTCATGTGGAATGCTGATGGCTCATAGCCATAGTTGGATAGTCTAAAATCTGAAGCAAACTAAAAATAGCAAATTGTCTTTGTAAAACTAAAAGAAAATACAAGTTTCAAGTACAATATCAAAATACTCTACATCTTCCTCTTCCCCCTCCTAGCAGCTCTATTAAAAATTGGTGGAATGGGAGAGGGTCTAGCCATAGAAGTCTGCCATGGCTGTGACTCGACCTCTATCTTGGATGTAGATGGTGTTGACATTGGCAATGACTCCTCATCATCTGTATCCTCCTTAGTCTCAGTCTCAGACTCAGTGCCCTCATCCTCCTCATGAATGTCATCCAATCTCGTTGTGAATACACTCTCCTCCATAGCTTACTTGTGAATTTGAATTTGCTTGAAAAATCTCTTTTATTCTGCTTCAAATCCACAAGAAATTGCTCTAGAATGCTGCAAATGACCTTCTTTCTCCTCCAAACCCTTTCTCTCCTCTCCAAATCAGCTCTTGCAAACAAAAAAATCTAAGTTGCCGGTTCGGGTTTGGGGATGGATTCGGGTTCGAGAATCCGGTCCGTGGATTCGTGAAATTTTTTTTTCCCATTATGATTCATATGGGTTCGTGTGTGTGTGTGTGTGTGTATATATATATACAAAAAAATAAGAGAAATATACATAATTGTAAAACTAAACCATTTCATAGTATGAATCTATGATGCTTGATTATTGATCAATGCCAAATGTCAAAGTCTTCATAACTAGGTCTTAGGTAGTCTTTGTTGGTGGCTGTTTTCAAGTCCATAGGTCCGACAAATGAGGTTTGAGTGATTTTGGCCTATTGGGAAGTCATGTTTGTCTGGGATTTGGGCGAGAGATAAGTTAAGTCTGTCATAGATATGGGGTCGAAACCAAGTGATTTCTGATAAAACAAGTTAAAACCCTTTGAGAATCCTGTTGCTAGGTTTAGTTTGACGTTAGAAAGCCATGATGGATTGTGGCAGGTAACCCTATTGAAGGCTTGCCGAATCCTAAAATTTGGCCAAGTTTGGAATTTTTCGAAAACCCCCAAAATCTAGAATTTGCATCTTAACTCCTCTGAAGCTGGAACCTATCTCAAACATCCTGAAAGTATTTATACAAATATAACTTAAAGTATAAGAAATCAAACTTATACCTAAATGTTATATTTGTATAGATCTTCCTGCCCTTGAACTGGAAAATTGGAAATTGAAAAAAATCAATTTTGCACTTTTCTGGGCCGTCATAGTCTATTTCTAGGCACGCGGGCGATAAGTTTTCAAATTATCGTGATAAATTGCAAACTTTTCGCCACTTTTCTTTGCGATAAGTTCCTGCAATAACTTGCTGCAATTTATTGCAAGCCAAAACTTATCGCAATAAGTTCACTTATCTGCAATAAGTCTACTATATTTTGATCTATGATTCAACTAATGCACACAACATGGCATCCAAAATATATGCTTGTACTTTTTTTGCACCATCATACCTGCTGCTTTACAAACAGGGGTAGCATCAGTAGCAACTTGGACAACATGTGATGCCCCCACCTCCTTAATGCTGTCACATAGTTGGCTATGAAGAAATTCTGCATTTTTTTCTTGCCTTGAATAGTCTATTGCCTTCAAAAAATAAGGCCGTTTGCTGCAAGTCACCATGACATTAAGCAATGGACGATTTCTCGCATTTGTCCACCCATCATCACAATACTGCATCCTTTTGTAGACCACACTCTTTTCATTGGTGCAGTTTGTTGCTCTAAACAATTTTTTTCCTTATCAATTAGAGTTGTGCCAAGCTTTTCAGACCCAGGTGGTTTATAACCAGCTGGTCCATTATTGATAGCTTGGACCATCTCTCCATAGAAAGGTAGCAAGCAGTATTAAATGGTATTCCATTTGCATAAAAGAACTGTGCAATTGCTGCATCAACTGCTTCTTGACCTTGCACATCAAATAGCCTTCCAACGGGGTTTGAACTGCCAATATGTGGTCTCTTGTGAGACTGTTGTGCTGCTATATCTCTGACTGTAGAAGACACATCTACCTTTGTCTCTCTATTCTCAGTTGTGATACTTGGCCCTGCCGTTGAAGCATGGGAGGAGCTCATATTATAAAGTTTTCCTTAAGCCCTTTCTTGCTCCCTCACAGCCTCATATCATTCTAATTCATTTATACAAGGATCAACACCTTTTCCAAGTTGGTGAAGGAAATGAGCCTTCATCCTCGTGTAAGTACCTTGCCATGCCATTGGACAAAGTTTGCATTTGATTGTGGCTGTTCCACTTGAACCTTTTGGCCCCGGAACACGGTCAACATACTTCCACAAGGGGTGGTACAAGCATTGTCTTCCCACACCCGACATTCTGCACAAAAGAAAATTAAAATAAAAAAACAACATTAACATGTCTGATAATTTTCAGTTTTCTGAGTTTCAGCTATGGCAGATGACTGTTAGAGGAATTAAAAGATACCTGATGTAGTTGGAATGCTGAAGATCGTGAATCAAATGTTCCTATGATAGCTTTGCTAATTAGTGGGAGTTTGAAACAAGGTATAGACATTTATCGATACATAATGGATGTAGATTTATATCAGATATATGCAAAATGTGAAAGCACGTACAGCATGGTCAATTAAAGAATAGGATTTTGTTACATTTCTATGCTTATACAGTCACACAAACTCTACGATCAATAAATGGTTTCCAATTAAAAGGGAAGTCAATGGTCATTGGTTATTCAATATGATCATAACGAAATGGGGATGCAGTAGTAACCATCAATTTTTAAGCAGATTATATGATTATGATTGCCAAAGCATTCAAATTTGAAAATTTTGACAAGTTTGATCGAAGTTCGATACCCTGAAGTTAATTATATACGAATACTTCAGTATGATAAAGATTTAAAGCTTCCAAATCATTACTTGTTGCCCCATGTCCGGAGAATATTTAGCGCACAATGATGTGCAGACATTTGCATACAGCAAAACTGTAAAGTTTGGTCATGTTACTTCTCTCTGGAATGGCAACCAGTCAGAATATTTTAACAAGGACCTTGAAAAATATGTATAAATACCAAGTGTATTAGGGAACTTGGATCAAAAAAAGCTTGCAAAATTGTTCATACATGACTCTCCATGGGTTGAAGAGTTACCAAGACTTACACTTCTGAGTTGCTTGGATTCCACTCAAGTGAAGAACTGTTATAAGATGCTAGTTTGTAGAAATGAGGTACTTCGGAGAAAAAGAATATGTGCATCTCTTAAATGGAAAATATTGGGCTCTTCAATACTTATTGAATCATGAATTGAAATCAAAGACTCCTCACCGTATGGTGGCAAATGTAGACATAGTCAAAGCTTTTTTAAAACAAGGAGTTATTGAATTATTGACAAGAAAGAGCATACAATATGTACACATATAAGCTATAAAGTTGCAGTCTATAAACAGTCTTTATGTGGTTGCCTATCCAATGCTTTTTGGATATACTATGTTGTTGCCTATCCCGACAACAACAGCTAATCTTTACTCAATAATTCCATGGTCAATCCAAACAAGCTGCAAGTTAAAATTGTATAAACCTTAAACCATACAGATTGTCATAACAGAGTGGTGAAAATGACTATACCTTGGTTTCAGGTAGCCTTTCGTCAAAATAGATCCTTTGGTACAGTCTTTCATGCCCATATGGATTTCCATTTTAAGAGGAAGAAGATTCGATGATTGTGGATTATAAATGAATTCCTGCAGCTAGTATGGATCAAGAATTCAATAAGAAACCTCCACAGGCGCATACTGTCAAAGTAGTGTGAAGACTAGACATTTTATTATAAAGTCTATTGTTTTAAAGTTTTTAAATAATTTTCTCTTTGGATTTTAATGATTGATAGTGTACATCCATTAAAAAAGACACTGCAATACCATAAATGTCTTGTAAATTCTTAAATCATGTAGTGACAAGTTAATCAGGGGCTGGGAAATCTATAAAAAACCTGATTTTCAAATGCCATCGGAGGTTCGATTTTTTGAGTAGGTTTTGGGCGGAGGCTGGGAGAATTTCTATAGGAAGAGTCTGTGTTTCGCCTGTCCATAAGAAAGAGTGTGAACTCTTCAATTAAAGAAATAAATGAAAAGCATTTTTCTGGTTTATGAATCTGGCATGTGTTTCTTCATGTTGCTGATTCCTCTGTATTCTATTATTTTATAAAATTATTACCATTGTAAGTTATCTAGAGAATTCGCTTAAAATTTGTAAATTGAACTAGACTCTGAATTGCATTTTCAAGGGAAGAAAATACTTTCGTTTGTTGTTTTTCCATTCATTGGATGCTGGAGGAGTGTAATCTCCCTAATTTTGGCAAAATATTTAGTTAAACTAATTATTTTGAAGTTATCCAAATAAATTAAATATTAAAACGGATGACTTTATTTTAATTGATTTAAGTAATAAGTGACTTAATAAAATAAAGTTATATTATAAAGTCACTTTATTCTCCACCTTGTTCGAGTTCACAAAGAAAATCTAGAAGGTTCTCCCAATTGTTATAAATGGAGGGGTTTGCCATTTATTTGTCATGTTCAGATACTATTAAATTTGGTGAATTTGATGCTTTGTATCGCTAATCGCCGAGGACGGAAACCTTCAATAAGAAAGAAGGGATGGACGAAACCCTAGTTCTTCTCCAGGGAGTGATCGTAGGGCAATGTTCACTATAGAGAAAATTTGTGAGGGTCGGTAATTGATTCCAAAATCAATACTTTACCAAGTATTATTGTAATTGTCTGTGAAATTAATAGTATGCAGAGATTATTATAAGAGTCGAGCTAATGAGTTGATTTATTTGATATATTTATATCGGCTTGATAACTTATTTCATAATTGAAACTTTATAATCCTGGGCGATGTGATTACGTTTGAGGTGAAACATTAATGCGAGATAGGTGTCTTCATAAGGCAATTATATTTCACTCTGTCGTGGGCCCAAGCTTAATTTCAACGGACTTTTCTAAAGTTCATAAAATGCTATGGATTAGTTAAAATGTGGTGTGGAGCCCGATTCATTTTGGGCTAGCATGTTATTTAATATTTGAGGCCTTGCTATTTTTATTGGCAAATATAAGGGACATAACCAAAGCACATATGGTAGTTGGAGAAAAATTTATGTGAGGGGCCAACTATTATAAGTTTGGTCTTAGAGATACATTATAGTTCGAAGGAAATATTGATGTGGCAATATTTCTGAAGGTTTTTCATTGGGCGCCTATACCGTGGAATAAATCGTTAATATCTTTCTTTATTTGGCGAGAAAGTGAATGTTATGGTCGTGAATATGAATTACTATTATCAAGCTTTTCATCTCTAGGTGCTGTGAGCAATATTGAAGGATTCCTTAATCTTTCCAGGCTATAATATATTTGATGAGAGAATAATATTTCCTAAGGGTAGTGGAGTCTATTTAGCCAGGCAAGGAATTGCAAATTTGTATTTCTGTGTGAGCCAGAGCCAGCCGCACATTATAGAGACATTGAAATTTATCCATTGAACTTTATTCTGTATCCTCATCATCTTGAGGTTGCTATAATCCATAGTTACAGGACTCTGTGAGTCCCGAGCCGAGTCATGCTTGCAGGGTTTTTTCGCCTCTACTAGCTGACTTGGCCGAGTCCTGGCGAGTCCTTCCAGGACTCGCAGAGTCCACAGACTCTTCTGACTTGGCAAGTCCTGTTACAAGTTACAAAAGTTACAAGTCACAACAAAACAAAGCTCAATGTTTAAAAATGCAATATCTAAATTTTTTCTAAGAAAATAGCATTTCAACAAAGCTGCAGCCATTACATCGTGCATTTAGTAGCTTCTAGAGCCTATCAAGTGGATTATTCACAATTAGGTAGCTCACTTTGGATGAGCCATGTCATAATCCATTTCAGACTCATTCAACTATACATGCACAAATTTGTTTGTGGGTTTAAAAGGCACAGTTGGAAAGGCACTACATAACATCTCAAGTTAAACTTGTGTATGTTTTCAAAGTAGCTTCTATTTATCTCAATTATTGTGTGTTTGATGTTAATTGACTAAATGACGCATTAAAAAGCTTTAAATCCTTAAAAACCTTTGAATTTCTTGGGTTTTTCGATTTGCCAAGTCCTTGCTGAGTCCAAGTCCGAGCCCGAAACCAGCTTGCCGACTCGGAGTATTGTAACTATGCTATAATCATCAAGGCTATCCATATTTCTGGTTGTTACATATCAGGGGTTTCATAAAGCAGAGGATCCTTTGAGACAAGCATAGACTGTCACAAAATATGATATCAGACTTCAATATTCTTCCGTTTCAGCGTGGAATGGTTTCAAAGACACATATCTGCTTCTTGGCACACTAATTGAGTTGGGAGTTGCAAGTCAGGTTCTTATACTCATTCCAAAAGTTTGTAATATTTACTGAATTTGTGTTATGAGCTGAGTTTATCATGCTGTAAATTATGGAAGCAGACTTTAAATTTAATTTGTATTCTTTCCTTTATTATTATCTAGGCAATAAGCATTGAGCAATATTTCCCAACTATTCTTGTGAACCGGAAACATAGAGAGCTTGCAAACAACAAACAGTCAGTTATATTGTCCTATGCAAATCTGAAACTGTATATTTAATCCTGCAAGCAAACTGTTTGACAAAATGTTTTGAGAGAGAAAGTGATAAATCTGAATGTTATCTTCATGCAAAGTGTTTGATCAAATGCCTGGACAGTGAGCTTGTGATTTGTGTTGAAAGTTTGCATCAATTGTAGTAAGGGATCTTACAGAGTGCACTCATCTAATGTTAGATCCTAGTTTAGAAAACATATATGACGGTACTGTTTTCTTGAATAATATTTCCTACAGAATTGGTGACTTGGATTTTATATTTGACGTGTTAAAGTTTATAAAATTAGATCCATGCTATGAATGAGAAATTAACTGTCCCTCCTTTTTGGCAGGGATCAAGATGTATACTCGCGGGAGACCATCTCCAACTTCCTCCGACTGTGCAAAGTGTTGAAGCAGAGAAAAAAGGTCTGGGAAGAACACTCTTTGCACGGCTTGCAGATTTGTATGGCAATGAAGTAATGGCCATGCTTACAGTTCAATATCGTATGCATCAGCTTATCATGAATTGGTCATCTCAAGAACTATATAATAGTAAGGTATCATTCTTCCTTTTATGGTATAATTTGAAGCAAGTTTCTTAAAAAAATGTAGTTTCTTCACAGGCCTGGAATTTTTAATTTTCTAGTATCGAGTGATATGTAAAATTAATTGGGTGTCATTTGCAGATTGAAGCACATTCAAGTGTTGCTGCTCACACTCTAAATGATCTTGATGGCGTGCAGAAAACATCTTCAACAGAACCTACCCTCATTTTGATTGACATAGCCGGGTCTCTTTCTTCCTCTCTACTTATATCTTTCTCTTTTTCCAATTAAGGGAAAAGATACAGTCCTGGTTTCCAGTTAGTCAAAACATTTTGAACCTCTTACATTCAGCTTGCTGTTCCAAAATCTACAATGTCTGTAATGCTATTTGTGCGTTGTTTTAAAACCAAGATATCATTTCAAAAGTAAACAATATCCTGTAACTGTAGATACAATTTTCCATAAAGGTCTCAGCAGGTGCAAGAATTTTCACTGCACCAAGTATGGCAATTCTATGCAAATTGGCAGAATGCATTTTTTTTGTGCAGAAATATTACTGTTACAAATTTTCTTATCACTCTTTTTGTTTTGTGAGTTGAATACAGAAAACAACATAGTCAGGTAAATATTGAACTTTCTCTGCATTTTCTTTTCCATGTTTGTTGATCATTCCATACTTTAACTTAGCACAGCCATAGTAATATGATAAAGAACATCAACAATTATTTCAACTTCAGTTTTTGTGTTGAATTGTGTTCAGAAATACTGTTGAACCTTTGTTACTCTTTGTAAGCTCATATTCACTTCCATTCCTCCCAGTAGAATTCATCTGAGAAAGGAAGGTGGCGTTTGAGTAATTTGGTTCTGCCTTGAAAACTACTTTGTTCAGAAGAATTTCAATTAAATTTGAAGAGCAGTCAATTCCTCTGCCATTAGAGTCAGGATACCAAGCTCAAAATCCTTTGTCATTTGACATGCTCTAATGGCATATGAACCTGGCGATAAGGGAGCAATTTATGTCAGAAAGGTATTATCATCTTGATGAGAACTTTACAACAGTTTGACTAAAATTACCCAAGATTTAACACAGTATTTCAACCGTTACTATAACATTCTCACTTCATATGATCCCGTATAATTTCCAGTTTTCTTGCCTCTCTGTAATGCTCTAGAGGTAGGCAAGCAGACTATGGAGTCTACTTTCTTGTAAGCTATAAATTTGTAGTTCAATGTGTAGATTCTTCCTCACCATTATTTGGACTTGTAAGGTCTGTGACTCTAATTATCCGGCCACGCGTTAGTGCAGCATTTGTAAAGGATTTCATAACTGCATGTTTCTCTTGATGATTCAACAATTTCTATATATGATTGTTCCTGCCCCTGGCTAATGCATTGACTATAACTTACGATGACCATCAATAGTAAAAGCATCACTGCAAATCTCTTTGATACTTGGTAATCTCCAGGGTTTACTCTTGAGGATTTTCAGATATACTTATTTGTTACTGTATTTTCAGATGTACTTGCAATTCAGTATATGAAGATGGATGTTATTGAGGCTAGCTATAATATTGCTTCAGGTGTGATATGGAGGAGAAAAAAGATGACGAGGACAGCACAATGAATGAAGGTGAGGCCACAGTGGCCTTAGTGCATGCAAAAAAACTTGTGGATAGTGGGGTTAATTCTTCTGATATTGGCATCATTACACCTTATGCTGCACAGGTATATTCTATCTGGCTTTGTCTATGTTCTAGTGTTGAATTAAAAGAAGAAACATAGCAGGTAGGGTCTTTTGTATATTTTATCTTGAAATATTAGAAAAGGTTTAGCATCTCTCTTGCTAGAAACAAAGACCAATAAACTTGAAACGCAACTGGTTTTATGCATCTCCAAGAGCAGTTCACTGTAGATTTGACCATGGTATCAAATAATCTTATGCACTATATTTTAAAAAACTAATAACTTCAATTCAAGGATAAACAATTTTCAAAATCATTATTATAAAGAACACAAACTCCACAATGTTTGCCTATAGTTTCTATGTTCTCATTCTATCATAACAAAAACATAATCATGTATCTTTCATATGACTTCTCAATCAACTTTCTATTATATAACTTATAACTGGTATAATTTTTTTTAAAAATATGATGCATGCCATAAAGGAAAGTTTCGCAAAAAAAGAAGATACCTCTTCTAACCCTTGATGTTGGTCCAATTCTCTTAACTGCTTAATACCAGTTGACCAGATCTGGCCAATTTATCATCATTCTATAAGTGAATTCAAGTTTATTATGCAAAGTGGTCGACTTGTTCATTGGTGGAAACAAATAAGATAATTTCAGTTAGTGCCCATTTTTGGAAGGTGCTTTTTAAATTAAATTAAAAACTTGTGACCTGGCGAACCCCCTAGATGCAAGTGCCCGCCTTGGGCAAAGTCTTTAAAGATAATTAAAAATATATTTTGTAATGCTGCTGGCCGACCTATCTCAGGATCTATGACTGTTGGTGAAGAGGCAATTTGTGAGGTATAAAGAAGAGATCTTTGAGAGTCATTTCAATAATAAATTATTCAAATATCCTTCTGATTTTTAAGAGCAGATCTGGACATACTTGAGAGCATATTTATGAGTAAAAATCAGACATTCTTGGAGCAGATTTGTTTCAGATTTATGAGCACTTAGCAAAGATTATATTGCAGATCTGAGTGGGAAGATTACTGCAGATTTGAGACCAAATCTTTAAGGCAGATTTTGTTGAAGTTGTGAGCAGTTCCTGGAGATGATCTAGGGCAGATCCTTGAAGAGGTTACAAGCAAACTATTATGTCCCATTTCAAAGGTTGGTGCCTTATATTTTGCAAGATTAGGAGGCTGTGGTGCCTCTCACTCACAAAGATTGGAGTCTCTTATTGGATTGGTGTCTAGTGATAAGGGGAATGGTGTTGCTTGTGGGTTGGTGCCTACAAAGCTTGCAAGAAGACATGTATATGTATATGTGTAATGTAGGGAAATATGATTCACTAGCTAATGCATGCAAACTAGAAAACTAGGCCTATTTCCACTTTAATTATGTTGAAGGAGAGTGATCCACTTGGCTCAAGAGATTGGGCACAAAATGAATTCAAAGTCCTTGTTTGGGAGTTGAAACTGATACTGAAAATATGCGAGAGCTAGGGCTAAAGGTGGAAAAATGAGGGTTTTCAGCATATACAATGTTACAGAAAACAAATATGTAGACAATAGAGACAGATATGGAAATGAGGGGCAGAAGGAATTTTAAGGAACTTGTTGTGGACTATTTTTCTTGAGGCAACCTAGACCTAGGAGCGCAAGATGCGGATAGAACTAGTAAATCTAGGATCAAGATGTTGCTCAGATGTTCCCAATAGTCTTGTCAAAAGTGTTCGGGACTATTTTGCTCAGGGTGATCTAGACCCTGTTTTCGGATCTGCAAAAGTTTGATCTATAGGTCTCTATCTCCTCAGTCTGAATCCAAATTCATGTCTTGGTAGCTTGTCACTTGCTCACAGAAAGAGAGAAAATTGTTGGGTTGATGGGGGTTTTCCTAGGTCAATCCCTGGATTTGGAATTAACCATGAAATTGAATTAAAACATGCTTGAATTGAAAGTGTGTTGTGATGTAGCAGAGGCTAGATTTGAAAATGAAGTATTTAAACCTTATACCTTGTTGATGCAATGCTCTTTGAATGTGATCACAAGTGTTGATGCAGTAACATGACTTGACAAGACCCAAAGGGAAATCAATTATAAAAAACATGCTTGCATGGATGTTGTTGTAAGTTGCCACAATGCTAGATCTGAAGAATACTGTACGATGAAATGTCGCATTGAGTTCTTGATCTTGAATGCTTGAGCTTGATGAGTAATTGAGATGAGTGGCTTCAAATTAGGGGGGGTAAGCTTTCTTTTATACCTCTCCCCATGAGATGTGTTTGTATTTTTGAAGCAGGATAACAAGGAAGAGGATTTCCCACTCCCACAAATTAGCTGTTAGATGTTTTGAATTTGGGCCCCTTTTATTGTCTTGGGTCAAAGTTGCCCCAGGCGGCTTTGTCTTGGGACAAGGATGCCTCAAGTGGCCTTAACCTCCCAACTTAGGTGGGGTCAAGGACTAGAGGTCCAAAATGCAATGATGTCCATTTTTGAGCTACTGCAAGCTAAATTGAACATGATCATGAATGGGCAGCTAGAAATGCCAAAATGAGGCCTAGACGATCATGAAATTGTGTAGGGATACAATATACAAGACTACAATATATATATATATATATATATATATATATATATATATATATATATATATATAAGCAAGGGTTTCCATGTGAAATTGTTTGTGCATATAGTGTTCTCCATTGCTAGATCTTACTTGTATGGAGACATTTGATTATTGCTCTGTGATTGCTAAAATTTAAATTAGTGAATATTGCCGTATACTGATTCACCCCTCCCTCTCACAATATAAGTGTGTGTGTTTTCTTCAATTGGTATCAGAGCAGGTTCCCTTTATGACTGTAATACACAAGAAGCCTGGCAAAGTAGAAATGGTAAGAATGTGGAAATACTGATTTTGAATGAACAAACAAATATATGATGAAAACAAAAAGCCTGCATAAGAAGAAAAATGATTTATGTGATTGCAAACACACATGGATGATAACTTAGCACTCCTGCAACACTAATTGAAAACATCAATTTCAATTGCAATCTATCTTTTATGGAACACTTAAGATATACTCGTAAACATGCAACAGTGAAGACTTGCACACTTCCTGAGCGCATTACTACAAAAAGAGAAATGTAAATAGATCTTAGCAAGAAAACCTTAGCGTGTCATCTATACACATGATCCATGCAAATACAATCATAACAAGAAAATGTATAATATAAAATATAAAAATAAAAGAAGCAAAATTAAGCTTATCTGGGAAGCTCTTGAATGAAAATATAATTTTTTTAATAAGCCTTATCTTAGTATTCTGTTTCTTACCTTGCAGTTACTTTATCTATGCCAGCCATAACCTGATTCTAAGATGCTTAAGCACTCCCAGAGGAATGTCGAGAAGAGCTATTGGCACTAACATGGCAACCAAGAACTGAAGTAGAATTTTTATTAGTAGCTCCCGAAGCTTTGCTTATTTCATCATCATTTGTAAAATACTCATCTGAATCTGAAGCACAATTCAGGTATATCCAAGATCACATTTTTGGCTCTCATATCCACAATGTCTGTTATAGGGAAAATTGGTTTCACACAAAGATTACTTGAATCCCTCCTAACATGCTTTAGGTGATGGGCACCGACATTGGAGACTTGTATAACTGTTCTATTGTATAATATTGTTTCATATGCTTGTTACAGACTGCCTGGCTTCTATGTTTATGGTTCTGTGTTTTAAGAAGGAATTTGAGAACAAAGTTACAGCTTCACTGGTCTCTTGTTTTTTGGTGTTGTTTTAGGTTTACATCTATGAAGTACACCTCATACATATGTTTGAATCATAAGCGGATGTGTATGATGTTTAATTGAAGAAAGTCACTCTCTAAGTTTTTGTTATGGGTGGTCATGGTGGTGGGGGATGTAGTATCAAGGATGTAATTTTTTTCCTGAATATAGGGGATGGAGGGATGGAAATGAAAATAACTTAAATAAACGAAAGAAGATGAAATTTTATGAGGTATATATAATATAATAATATTCTGAAATTATCTGACTTTAAAGAGCCTTCATGAGTTATATATAATTTTATATAATATGAGGTAAAATAATTAATATAATTATACAAGCTTAAAGCCTTTCGCCAAAAAAAAATTCTGAAATTATGACGACAATCTCCCTCTCTTAGGCTTTTACGGATTTTAGCAGTTATTACCTTAAAAGTTAAAAAGCTACATTTTTTAATTTTCATCTATCAAATGGAGTAGGCTCTCCTGTCCTGAAAATGGAGGTGTGATGCAACCACAGAGCCTTTGCAACCTTCAAAAATTCACGAATTAAACTCCCTAAACTCTCAATCAAATATATGTATAAAGATTTCAATGGTGAAAGGTGCTCCAATAAACAATTTCTTGTCAAAACCCTCAAAACCATCATCCACAGGACAGTTTTCGGAAATTGAGTTAGTTGACCCCTTAAACCTCAAAATATTTTTTTCTGGAAAGAATAAAGTTTGTTTTTAACATCAATATCTTACTCCTCACCAATTTATAGGGTCGTACTAGTCCGTATATAGCCGTACCACTATTTTCTTTGGCTGCAAGTTCTGGAAAACGTTTTTGAATAGGGTGTTGTCACTAAAATGGACATAACTCATTCATTTCTCGATGAAAACGACTCAAACTTGATTCAAATAAAAGTAGACACAGAGACCTTTCGTTTGAGTATGGTCTCATACACCTGTGTCCATACAGGGCTGTACCATGCATGTAAAGTGACTATAACAGTCAAAAATCAGAAACAATGAATTTTGCAAAGTAACGGTGTTTGGATTCTTATTGACTTCTCTTCAAATTTACCAGTCCACTCCTCATTCAACCAAATAGGGGCCTTTTAACATGTTTACAAGCTGGCAACCAAAGGTCATACAAAATTTGGATGCCATGACCTTTCACCTTCCAAGAAGTTGCAAAAAAAATTGACAAGCAACTTTTACAATTTTGACGACAACATTTGACATTTTCATCAACATGACATTACAAACATAAAATATTGCAAAAGACCTTATAAATGCCCTTATTACACTAAAACGAACATGTCCATGACACTAGACCCCTATTTACATATTGAAACCAAAATTTTGAATTAGGTGCTCCTGCACCATACACCTGGCCTTAAAACAATTCCAAGTCTCTTGAAAGTCTGCAACTTTGTCTTGGTCTTCAACACTCTGATGATCCACCTTGAGCATGCAACCACTCCCATTCATCTTCATCTTTACCTTGGGCTTGGCTTTGTCCATGCAAATCAAACCTCCTTTTGATTGATCACCTTGAACCTGCACCTCCTTGCTCCAGGTTGACCTTATCTGCTCCATCCAACTGCTGCTACCTTGTCTCTTGGTCTCATCTGTCTCCAAACAATCCACGCTCTGTCCTTGCTCTTTTATTTTCACTCTTGGCTTGACTTCCATCAACATGTTCATCCCATCAATGAAGCGACAAGCTACTCCCTCTTTGCCTCTGAATTCTTGTCTTTACTATCACCTTTAGGTTCCTTATGCTTAGAACCACTGTCCTACCAGCATTCAACTAGATCCTTATCAGATTTAGCAACCAAGGACATCCTACTGTCCTAACCACAGAACTAACTCTTTTCTCCACTTCCCTTGGAGACTTCACATACATAGTGTCTTTGGCCTTCTCTTGGCCTGCCACTTGCTTGGTCCCTTCCACCTTTCGGACTCTCTGCAAACTCTTCATCTTCTCATCTTCTTCACCTCGTGGGGTTACTAATCCTTGCCATGCTCCTTGCCTTATTACTTGTTTTGCTGCTCACTTTGCACTTGACCGTCTGCTTCTTTAATCTTTGTATTTTCAGACTCATAAACTTTTGTCTTAGCAGTGCTTGAATGCCCTAAAACTTCTTTTTTCTTCAAGGAACGTATCATTGTTCCTACCATGACTTCTTCAAGCCCATATTGGCTTTCCTCTTCCCTCATCATCTCAACTTTGGAGACCACTTTTCTGTCTGATTTCTCATCCTCTCTACCTATACACATCTGCTGCTCCTCATGTTTTTGTCCAATCAATGGACAGTACTCTTCCTTCTTTGCGGACTTGCTAGGCCTTTCTTGTCTTTCATTAGGCATTGCTCTTGCCTTCTCTTGACTCCATCACCTTATTAGGGATTCTTCCTCATGGGTTTCTATCTCACCAACCTTTGTATCAGATTTGTATACATCTGATTTGACAGTATATGACTGTCCCACATCTTCTTTTGCAACCTTCTTCCACCATCTACTTTCTCCTTTGTCTTCACCACACTGTCCAAACCCACCTTGGTCCTTTATAGTGGTTCCTTGCTTGGTCTTTTCATTTTCAGACCTTACCACTCTTTCATCTTTCACTTTGATCTTCAACATGGCATCTCTGTCATCACTGGCTTCTCCAGCATTCTCTTTCTTTACAATGGCTACGTCTTCACTATAATGACTCTCCTCATGCCTTATAGGTTCTCTTTGGCCCTACATAAGTACTCTTCTATCCCTGCTTTGCCCTTGATTTTCTTCTACCAATGGATTCAAATCAAGACAATTACCATCTTTCTTAATCTTATAACTATTGTGTCTCCCATCATATATAGCAGCTCTATCACATATCCATGGCAATCCCAACAGAAAATGACATATGTCCATAGGCATAACATCACACAAAATCTTGTCCTTATATGGGCCTATTTGAAATTCAACCCAAATTTGTTCCTTCACCATCAAAGTATGCTCACCATTTAACCAAGAAAAATAGAATAAGGTGGTTCATGAGGAAAACAATCTATGTGCAACTTATCCACCATTTCTTGAGATACCAAATTATCCAAAGTCAAACTACATGAATCAACCATCACATTGCATACCTTGCCTTGACATTTGCATCTTGTCTTGAAAATGGCATTCCTTTGTAGCATCTCTTCCTCCGTGGATCCTTTGATAACATTAATGTCTTTTCACCTTCCAACAGATCTAATTCTTGTAGCTCTGATACCAATTTGATGCAACCACAGAGCCTTTGTAACCTTCAAAACTCATGAATTAAACTCCCTAAACCTTCAATCAAATATATGTATAAAGATTGCAGCGGTGAAAGGTGCTCCAATAAACAATTTCTTGTCAAAACCCTCAAAATCATCATTCACAGGACAATTTTCAGAAACTGAGTTAGTTGACCCCTTAAACGTCGAAATGAATTTTTATGGACAGAACAAAGTTTGTTTGTAACATCAATATCTTACTCACCAATTTATAGGGTCGTACTAGTCCATATATAGCCATACCACTATTTTCTTTGGCTGCAAGTTCTGAAAAATGTTTTTGAACAGGGTGTTGTCACTAAAATGGACGTAACTCATTCATTTCTCCATGAAAATGACTCAAAATTGATTCAAATAAAAGTAGACTCAAAGACCTTTCATTTGAGTATGGTCTCATTGTAATGTCCCCTTTTCTAGCCCATTAATTTGTGATGTGTCATTAGCCCTATTTGTCTTGGTCCTGTGGGCTAACCAAGACTTTACAGGGATCAGAGTGAGATTTTGCCTAGGCAATTCCAGTTTCAGGCCAACCAAGTTGATTCAATAGGGTTTCCAAATGCTATTTTTAATAAGTCAGTAGGGTTCAGTATTTTTCAGCATTCTAATTTTGGACTTGGAGCATCTGGCCAAGGTCTTTCCAACAAGCTACCACACATGGTTTTCCGAGTCCAATTAGTTATTTATTTTAATGCGTGAAGATTAAATAGTTTATTAATAAAGTGACTATTAAATTAAAGTACATATTAATATGTCACTTTATTATGAAAAGACCATTTTATTCTCTTAAGTGGGAAAGGATACTTTAAAAAAGGAAAAAAAGATGAAGAGATGGGCAGGGGAAAACGAAGAGTCACAGGGCTATTCCTTAAAAGAACTAAGAAAAGCTCATTTGCATATGTTTGGTTTTATGATTTGACTACCATTCTCCTAGAGAATTTGGAGGCTTCAACTTTCAGTAGGTTTGAGGATGGAAACTCTCGAGCTTGGAGATAGTGGACGAAAACCCATTGTCGGTTGGAGATATCATGTAGGTGTCTCACTTATTATTTCAGGTTCATATTTTTGGTATCCAATCTTGTTTTAAGTTTTGTGACTACTATTGGATTTTGTTATTATTTTGTTGAAGATTTTATTGCAATAATCATTTCAAAAAATCATATTTTTGTTGGGTATTTTATATTGTTGCTGGATAAATCGAAATCAATTGCATGCAAATTTGTTGTTTAAATTTCTATGATATATTTTGAGAAATTTGGAGAAACCATCCTTATGGGGATATTACAGTGGTATTAGCGTTGGTTTTCTTGCCAGCCTCTTAAGTTTCACGAGTAATTGCAGTTCTAAAGCATTTTTATGTGACTTGTAAAAAAGAGTTATTCTGAAATTAAAGAAATGAGGATTTATTAGATGATTATAATTTTGCAAATGGACGGCTAAGTATGTGCTCAAAACATTTTTTGTGTGGGACCCGGTGAATTCTTGCGATTAATATAAGCGAACGATCTAGATTATTTTGATTGGAGCTATGTTAAGATTTCGATTATAATCCCTATGGGTCCTAACCCCTTATCCGGAGCTATGGCTGAATTATATGAAATTATTTTGCAAGTCGGGTGTGGGATTGTCCAGTGGTTTGATTAATGTTTGCCTCAGGAATATTTAATAAAATAAAAACATTCTATAATATGGACGGATGCTTAATCGAAGATCAAATATTTTGAGGAGATTATTATTGGGACTTTGAGAAACACTCAATATTATTGCCGAACAATACAAGAAAGTCAGTCGGAGTGAATGAAATATGTTGGGTAATGTTAATTGAAGGAGACATTAATATCATTGGATTGTTTGAAGGTTTTTTGGTGCGAGCTCTGAAAGATCCCAAACAGATCCTTTGACTGAACTTCTGTAAATTTTAATTTAAAGTAATAGATTTTCCTGTACTTTATTTGTGGTCTTAGAGAACTAGACAGAAGTTGCAAAAAGATTGTTTCTTTTTGTATTTTTCCAGATATAAATAAAAACAATAAATAACAACAGCAGCAAAAATGGAATAGGCTGCAAACAACGAGCAATAATATAATATCCAGTCAACCAAATAGCTACAAATCGTACCAGGTAAGATATGCAAGTAATATGCCAACAAATGTGTTCACAGACAAGGAGTGTTGACGCCGGCTGCAAGAATGGCGAACCACGCACCAAAGGAAAGAAAGGGCTGACGTAAGCCAACCAGCAATCACGTGCCTGCTGAAAGGCAGCCATACGGCTGCTGTAGTCACGTCAAGGCAGCCAGAGATCCCAACACGCCACCCAATACATCCAACGTGTGGCAAACAAGTACTTCCAAATACTGAATTTAATCAATCTCTGTCAATTGCTGAATCAATACTGTAGAATGCTGGAAACCATCTATTGGGTTTTGCGTCCCAATAGCCAGGCTCTGGGGTTTGCGTCCCAGTCCTCTAGATTCACTCCTCAGAGAAAAATCGCCAATATCAAGAATGAAGATGTAAAAGATAATGAAAGAATGAGCCAACATCTCCTTTTATCTCCCTCTCAAAGCCAATCAAACCCTAAAGGAACAATACGCCTTTACCTTTATTATAAAACGACATCTTCTCAATTAAAAGACTTTTATGTATAGGAAAAACACCCCTTTCCTCAAATAACATAACTCAAGTTGCCAGAAGGTCTCCGGATGATGAAAATAAGTTATAATAATTCAAGACCTTTCCAAGGAGCTATAACACATAGGCCTGCTTGACCAGATGAAGCCAAAAATCCCCTTATTACTCCAATTAGCTATATAAATAGCTTTATTTTAATTTATTTAAACGCAAACTTAGGAAATATTAAAATATTTCTTTTTATTCAACTGGAAAGCCAAACCAACCAAATAATCAGTGAACTGGTCTTGTCACCTATCTGTGACTGATGTCGGGCAATGTGGGCTAACTGGCAGTCCCATCCCTAAAAACTAGGGATGCTCCTAGAAACTAGGGAATATACCCTGTCACCTAGAAATTGAAACTGTATACTGGTCTTGAGGAGCCTCAAATCTGGTCACTGCCACAACCTCCTAAATTTTAGGAAAATCCCTAAAATTAAGGAACTGCCCCTACTGGCTCTCAAACTGACTGTAGAACCAACTCCGGTCACTGAGTATCTAGTATGAGTCTCTATCCACCACTGCTAGCCTACGAGACTCCAATAATAGGCCAACTCTCATGACTCTCCTAGTCAGACTAGAGAGGGGACATGACAAGCTTTGGCTATATGTGCCTTAATTTTTTGTGTAGGTCATAAGAGTTGGCTACTGTGAGTACCTACCATGGACACAAATATAAATTAGAGGCGGAGCATTCTGTGTTAACATGAATGCTTTCACCATGAAGAATTGACTTATGCAACTGCGCATGGTATATCATTTGGGCAATCTGACAATTACTGAATATTACATTGCGACCTTTGAATCTCTCTATTTGTTGAAAAGTCTCCCACGTGGATACAAATGAGGATTCCATTGAGCAGGGAAGGACTAACACATCATACTAGGTGACGACTAGAAGAATTGTGTTGATGTAGCATCTACAAACAGGGAATTGATTGAAGAAGTAGATTCACTCACTCATATTGCCACGCCTATTAGCGATCATTCAGCCTTCATGGGCGGAGCCGCTTAGTGTTAGGCGCCTATACTTATCAGCGACAAATCCATCGTGGGAGCGCGCCTTGTGCCCAAGACGGAGAAGATGACATAGATTACAAAGACGTCGTAGGCATAATAAGAAACAACAGTATGCGAATGAAATACATGGAATAACCGCAGGTGGAAAGACATTCAATGAAAACTTTGAGAGTCACGACAAGAAATATATTCATCGAGCTATCTAAGGAAGGTTATGAGACATCACAGATTTCCGTAAACTAATTTTTTGTGCGAGTTCCTAGAGGAGACTTCTCAAGTAGTAATTGATATTTCAGCTCCAGTACATACATCGAATCAAGAGGGACATATCTTGTCATCTACATCCCGGAGAACAGAACATCTTCAAACTCGGAATCGGTGTAGAGCGTGAAGTGACAAGATACTTGAGAAAACCACCTTCCTTCCTAATATTGCAAATATCCAGTAAATTTGTTTAGTATTGGTTTCTCTATTGTGCTCTGTAAACATTGCAAATATAATCTCATACAAACACCTTTAATTGCAAATCTGTGCAATGTTACTAGCATGCTATGAACTGTTTGATTTAATGTTTCTTGTCTGAGAAAGGTGGGAGCAAACTAAGTTGAAGCGCATTTTCTATAGTTGTACTCCTAATGTGGTTGTTTGAAGATTTTTGGGCATGTTTGTGGGATATGTGCTTAGGAAACAGTATTGTTTTTGTTGGGAAATTTTTCACAGCAATAGTAAACTTCAGATTTTATGCAGTGAAGAATCTTGAGACAAATTGTATCTTAGTGACATTTTGGAGAGCTCAGAAACGTAGTACAGACTTATGATTGTTATATCAATCCAAATTGCTATTACAATTTTTGGGTGTTGTATTCAATGAATTTCTTTTTACTGATGCGTGGACATTTGGAATCAGCTCTGTTGTTGTTTCCTAAGGAAATTTAGTCACTGTTCGATACTTAAGAATGAAGACTTCTGTTGAGCATAAGGTTTCAGACTGAGACAAGGAAAGGTTTAGTCGCAAACAGGGGCAGTATCTTCAATGGTCATTCTCAGAGGTCAGAAATACAGAATATCAATCTTCTATAGCTTCTATAACAGATTTTGGTGGAAGTTAGTTGGGTAAGCAAAATAATGACAATGAAAAATCTGAAAAGCAATGTTTTTTGAAAGGAATTTAATAACACATTCAATGACAATCAGCTATGGGACTTGCGGAAAGAAAAAGAAGTAGGGAATTGGCTGTACCTGATTGGTTTACAATTGGAGTCCATTAAAATTCCAGATGGTGTTCTCTCCAAGTTGGAAGAATTAGAAACATATTTGTCCAAAGTAGACCAGACAGATTGGAGGCTTCTTAATTGGGCTTTGCAACCCTCAATGCTCGTCTTGGTTCAACAGAAGTTTATGGGATGTCCACATAAAGATGTCAGACTTGTAGTTGCCTCATGTCTTAGTGAGATTACACGAATAACAGCCCCTATAGCACCCTATAATGATGATGTGCTGAGGAAGGTTTTGCAGCTGATTGTGAAGAACTTTCAGGGGTTACATGATGACAAAGGCCTTGCCTTTGTTAAGAGGGTTAAGATCTCAGAAATTATGACAAAGGTCAGATCATTTGCCATTATGATTGACCTTCAATGTAATGATTTGATTCTTCAAATGTTTCAATGCTTCTTGACTGAAATCAGGAAGAATCATCCAGACAATGTGAGGGCTTGCATACACACCATTATGTCCTTAATCTTAGATGAAAATGATATCTGCAAGCAGTTGCAATCATATTTGTTGGCCATTTGGAGGAAGGAACATGTTGCATCACCTGTTGCTTATGAATTCTCCAAAAGATTGATTGAGCATAAAATTGAAAAGTTCAAGGAGCACAAGACCAAAAATGAATTAATCTCAATGGGTTTATAGGTTGTAGAATCACCCAAGAAAAGTAAGAACCAAATGAGATGGGAGCATATGTGTTTTACATGTTAGGACACTTGGACACCTAATCATGTTTGTGGGGATTGTAATGAAGATAAGGCAGCCACATAAATTCAGACCAACAATAAAGAAGATAAGAATCTCATAGCTTTGTCCCAACAAAATAACACAAATATTGGTGATAAGTTGAATTCAACTATTGTTAAAGGTATGGGATATACAAATCTCTACATTGGTGACTTGGAGGTTGTAATTGACACACATTTTGTTGAGAATAGTCTTACTCATTGTGAGAGCATGTTGGGATCTCAAGATGTTTCCAAGGAAATTTATGAAACTTCACATCATGAGAAATTGTTTGAGAATGATGACATAGTAGCAACCTTGTCTTTACATGCAAATCAATCAAACAAGGAGTTTGAGGCCTATGATGACATCCTTGAAAGGTGTGATGAATCATGTGTTCTTTATAGCAACAACTCACTTATGCATGATAGTGATTTAGAGGACCAATCAAAGAAGGCATTTTAGGATGATGGTGTTTTGGATGACCAATTGGAAAATGCATTTCAAAATGACAGTGATGAGAAGCATGCTTTGAAGAATTAGCTGAAAGTTACTGAAGATATGGTTGTTGCAGCTTTAGTATGTTATGATGACGCTCACAGTATCATTGAGGATCTGTACAGGAAGACTCAAATGGAAAAGAGGCAAAAGGGGATGGAAGGTGATTATTTTTGTTGCTGATTTGTAGGTGGTCAAGGCAGCCCTTGAATCTACGAAATCAGATTATTTATGTTTTCTTTCCGATAGTGATCATATTTTAAAGATTGCTGAAGTATATGCTGATAAATTGAAAGAAAAGGAGGGTGAGGTTAATAAGCTCATCAAGGAGCTGAACGATACACGAGAAATATTAGAGACTACACATATTGCTCTTCAAGAAGCAAAAAATCAGATTGTTACCACCAATCAATTCAGGGAACAGGAGGACAAACGAAGGTCTAATTTTTTCTAGGAAGTGATTAAGGAACTTGATAGCATACAATAGACTTATGACTTGGATAGCTGTCCCAAAATATCAAGTAACAAATTTTGGATCAGCCAAAACTTCAATATGAGCTAGATAACATTCAGTAGGTTGACAATTCATTGTTTGAGGTAGATGCTGATCAGACATTTGATAATCCACTTTTTGAGTTGGGTGGGGGGAGTTTTGTCCGATTCCAGTGATGAGAATGAAATTGATTTCATGATCTGGGACCCAAGTATAGTTCCTAGTAATGAGGGATGGTCGCGGGATGGGAGTAGTGGATTAGTTTCCAGCATTAGTTTTGCTGCCCACTTACCGATCAACCTACATATGAGTTCAGATTTGGATCTATAGGCAAGCTAGATGGATTCTTTGGTATAGCAGATGAGTGGTTTCGGGTTGAGGGTGGACGGTAGGTATGTTTTGATCAGAGAAAAATGATTTTTCAGCTGCTTCCTTACTCACGATTTCCATGTATTCAGTGGCATTTCAGATTGTTTACCATTGTGCTAGTTCCTTTCTAGCATGGGTGTTGACTTCAAAGTACTTGTATACTTCAGTGCAACTAGTTGTGGGGCTTTTTTTGGGCATGACTCAATTATTCATGTCTATTTGGGATAATTTGAGTCATTATGGTCACTTCATAACATCAGTTTGTGTGCTTGCAGTGAGTTGGGATTGTTAGAATGCTCATTGTTCATGCACTAGCATTTGGATGCAAACTATTGATGACAGGTTTATGGTAGTTGGCTACAGGAGTAGTACTTGGATCATGATTGACATGGTGTTTTATGAGGCGGTCTCTCTCGAGTTACCTTGGCAAAATATATATCATGGCATTGAACTCAATGCTCTTGGAGTCTTCGGACCTATTAGAGTTGTTATGCATTACATCAACAACTCAGGTTGGGCTGATATATTTTATTTTATGCCCATAATGGGTGTTATGCACTTCCACGGGAGATCACTCGCAGTTGGAGAGTTGTTTAGTGATGATAACTTCTTGGGATTCCACTATCTCTTCATATCTGACAATCATGACAGAATGATAGTCTAGGATCTTGGTATTGACTTGCTTGGTACGTTACTTCAGTGGGGGTTTGGTGAGTGGTTTCAAAATTCCAGGCATGTTATTTATATTAGAGTAGAGCAGCCAATTGGTAGAGTAGCATTTTTGAGGTTAATATGGGATCCAGACATTTGATTTCAGCATGCAGGTGTAGATTGCTTGAGGACAAGCAATCTCTAGAAAGGGAGGACTGTAATGTCCCCTTTTCTAGCCCATTAATTCATGATATGTTGTTAGCCCTATTTGCCTTGGTCTCATGGGCTAACCAGGACTTTACAAGGATCAGAGTGAGATTTGGCCAAGGCAATTCTAGTTTCAGGCCAATTAGAGTTGATTCAGCAGGGTTTCCAGATACTTAATATTTATAGTAAGTCAACAGGGTTTAGTATTTTTGGCATTTCCATTTTGGACTTGGAGCGTCTGGCTGAGATCTTTCCAACGAGTTATCACACATGGTTTTCCGAGTCCAATTGGTTATTTATTTTAATGCCTGAAGATTAAATAGTTTATTAATAAAGTGACTATTAAATTAAAGTACATATTAATATGTCACTTTATTATTAAAAGACCATTTTATTCTCTTAAGTGGGAAAGGATATTTTAAAAAGGGAAAAAAAGATGAAGAGACAGGCAAGGGAAAACAAAGAGTCACAAGGCTATTCTTTAAAAGAACTAAGAGAAGCTCCTTTGCATATGCTTGGTTTTATGATTTGACTACTATTCTCTTGGAGAACTTGGAAGCTTCAACTTTTGGCAGGTTTGAGGACGGAAACCCTCAAGCTTGGAGGCAGTGGACGGAAACCCATTGTCAGTTGGAGATATCACACAAGTGTCTCACTTATTATTTCAAGTTCATATTTCTGGTGTCCAATCTTGTTGTAATTTCTGTGACTATGATTGAATTTTGTTATTATTTTGTTGATTTTACTGCAGTAATCATTTCGGAAAATTATATTTCTGCTGGGTATTTTTTATTTGTGCTGGATAAATTGAAATCAATTGCATGCAAATTTGTTGTTTAAATTTCCGTGATATATTTTGAGAAATTTGGAGAAACCATCCTGATAGGGATATTACACTCATACACCTATGTGTCCGTACAGGGCTGTACCATGCATGTAAAGTGACTATAATAGTAAAAAATCAGAAATAGTGAATTTTGCAAAGTAACTGTGATTGGATTCTTATTGATTTCTCTTCAAATTTACCAACCCACCCCTCATTCGACCAAAATGGGGCCTTTTAACATGTTTACAAGCTAAAAACCAAAGGTCATACAAAATTTGGACTCCATGACCTTTCACCTTCCAAGAAGTTGGAAAAAAAATGACAAGCAACTTTTACAATTTTGCTGACAACATTTGACATTTTCATCAACATGACATTACAACCATAAAATATGACAAAAGACCTTATTACAATAAAATGAACATGTCCATGACACTAGACCCCTATTTACATATTAAAACCAAAATTTTGAATTAGGTGCTCCTACACCAAGGTGTCCCCTCCAAGTCCCCATGCCCTCATTATGCCCCCTAGAATCCCAGGGATGCGTCCCCACAGAATGCTGGACGAATCATATTTGAATAACATGATAACATGGCTAAATCAGTTTACATCTATGAGGTACTGTTAATTTGAATTATGCACTTATGAGTTGAAATCATCTTTATATCCTTTAAGATGCAGTTAAGGACACGATGCTCCCTCATGCTGGTCACATGGACTACCATGCTGATCCTGTGGTTTACATGAATTATATATGTATAGAAATTTGTCATAAACAATCCATGGTTTGTTAATGATGGCCAACGGTTGTTAGCAACTGAAGACATGCACTTTTCTAGAATATCAAGGCATTACACACAACTGCCTGTGTGGAACCTGGTATTACATATATAGAATATTGGAGTCATACTTGACCTGGTATTGGGAACATCCTAGTTTTAAGGAGAGAAATAAGCTTACAAATTGTCGATCAATCTAACTAGAGAGCAATGATCTTAGGTGCATTGCATCATACAAGTGACCTAATGTTTTGTGGGGTTATCAATGATAATAAGTTGCATTATAGTCACTTACCCTCACTGTACAGGTTAGAGAACTGCATATTGAAGCTTAATCATTAAATGTCCTATTGATTATATTTATACAGGGTACTAAAATATTTTTATCAGACATACTTGTGCTTGTCCGTTTTTCAACATGGGCTTTTTGAGATTAAAAACTGATTAGCATTGTTTGGAAAAATCTATTTGTTATACCTTTTGATTACATAGTTGTTTCATTTTGTTTGTTTGCTAAAGGGGCAGAGGTTCCAATTTATGTGATGATAAATCCTTTGGCTAGAAAGAATCATTGGATTCTTTTAGAAGTATACTCACAGAAGAATAAGATGATGTATTAAGGTAAATGAATGAAATGATCATTCTTTGGTTTATCTCTACATAAAGGTTGATTAAGGATCATAATTCATCTATTGATTTTCTTCTCTTTTACTTTAGGCTTTATAGATGATGGTCACTGGTTTCATTCTAGTAACGTTTTGTGCTTCCATTCTTATATAATATAGACATCAATTAGCTTATTTTTCCAGTATTTACAAATTTATTGCAGTCATAGTTAGGATCTTTATAACGTGTAGCAAAATATAGAAGGGAGAGTCATGACTAGATTATTTTTCCTTGGGGGAAACTGTAACTGTTAAGTAAAATCAATGACTACCATTATGCATTTGTCATCCCTCAACCCATGGAGGTTATAGTATTTAATATTCATACCATCTGGGATTTCTTTATTGACTGTCAAGGCATGTGTATGTCATGAAAACAGGTTGCCATATTAAAGATAATGAGAAACAAAGAGAAGAGCTTAAAAGATTTAGAGATTTCAACTGTTGATGGCTTTCAAGGTCGAGAGAAAGAGGCAATAATAATTTCAATGGTCCGCTCTAATTCAAAACATGAGGTAGGCTTAATGTTATCAGTCACATATCTAGATGCAAGCTACACAACAATCACATATGCCATAGTCAGATCCTAAAATTTCTCTCATGTGCAGGTAGGATTTCTAAATGACCACAGGCGAATGAATGTGGCTGTAACACGTGCACGCAGACAATGTTGTATTATTTGTGACACTGAAACTGTGAGCAGTGACAAATTCCTCAAACGCCTCATAGAGTATTTTGAGGAGCATGCTGAATATTTAAGTGCATCAGAGTATCTTCCTTAATCAACAATATTAGTACACAGGCCAGTTGATATGATAAATATCTTCTGCTTTTATTTTGGTGGTTTATGGGAGAAGGGTGGAGGGGTAAGGGTATAGAGGGAGAGAGTTTACAGCATTTATTTATTATAAGAAAACACAAATGTGATATATTCTGTTTTGTATGGGAATGCAATTTATTCAATTGAAATATACAGGCATGCACATGTTAAAAAGATATTAACATTGGATGTCTTGTGCTGTTCTGAGCACATCTATAGAATATTATAAGCTGCAAAATATTCTCCCTGTAACGAAAGTTTCAGTTTGCATGTCTGATAGGGAAGGTAAAGCGAGTGCGGAGAACTAATTGTGAGATATAAATGAGCTCTATCCATGAGAAGTCTGCCATAAAATCAATAACTAAGATGTAAATAAGTCAAATGATTTTTCTGCAGAGTATCACCTGTCTCCAGCTTTCTTCTTTTGAAATTTTTTTTTTTCAAAGATCCGTGAATCATTTGGATGGTAACAAGTACTTAAAAACAATATAAGCTATGCTGATTGAAGTCTATGTAATGGCAATATTTGAGTTTCTCGAGTTACGACCAGTAATTTTTTGTTTTTGCATTGTATTTATTTTATTGTAGATCAAGAAAGATTCATTATAATTTAATCTCTTACTTTATTATATAATTGATGTCTATTTTTTTTTTTTTGTAAGTGACATTGAAGAAATGACATCACTTTTTTATTTTATTTTTTGCTATCTAAATCATATCTTATTTTTTTGATGATGGATCAATTAATGTGATCTGAAAATGTCTATACAAAAATGTAGACATCTAAAAATGTCTTTATGAAATTAGAAAATTCATCTATTAATTAAATAGATTTCTAATTCATTAGCCTTTTCTATCCTAAAATTAAATAAATTTTTATTTATTTAATTACCCATTTACCATTTTCCTTTTCTTCTGTTTATAGAATAAATATCTTTATTTATTTTGTAAATTCACTAATCATCTTCTTTTCATTTCTACCAATCACCTTCAATCACACAAATCACTCTCCAAATTTTGAGCCCGTGACAAATGACACTTGTCTCTTAATTTGACTTTTCTTTCTTTACATAATTGAATATTTTGAAAAGTCAATATTCCCTACCTAGCAATCCATCTCAACCACTTATTTCCTATTGTTTCATAATCTCCTTTATTCTCAATACCTTTTCACGTACTCTTTAATCCTAGCCACTCGTCTAGCACCTCTTAATCCTAGCCTTTGATTTTCATGAGATTTATATAAATGAATATTTCCTCATTCAAGTCTTAACTAGGAACTTTATTTGCATAATTGACCTTTTGGAGGACTTATGCTCTTACATACTAGTGGTCTTTGAGAGCATGTAGCCTTCATCGTATCATTATCATCTTCATATCATAGCCTTTATACTATTATTTGCATACTTTCACTTCAATTAACTCATCTCCATTCTCCCACAGTCTCTTGTGCATGTGCTTACAAAGCTGAGAGCACCAACATTTAATATACACGATTTTGGAAGATAGGAGGACAATTGAGTCAAGTGTCTCTTGAGTTCATGGTATAATTGTTTTGGTTCATTTCATGTTTTATGCATTCTTGTGGAAGAGTTTTATTGCATGATGTTGGTTTTCTTTGTGTACCTAGGGCTTATGGTTGGGCTTAGTGGGTATGCAAGATAGCTTGTCCAATTTTCACCATCATCAATTTTGCATGCTTGGTGGAACTCTAGTCCCTTTTACTAGTCGTTTTTTGCTTGTTGGAAATGTTTTATGGAGTTTTAGGTTTGAAATCGTCAAAATTACCAGTATTGCACACTTGCCACTCATACATGTGCATTTGAATCCTCTATTCTACAATTTTACTTTCTATTTTCTATGTTTTTCTAAAAGCTATGGATTTGCTCTATAATCTGTGCACTTGCTTTATATTATGCGTAGTTGTTCTCTAATCTACACACTTGCTCTGTACTTTGTGCAGTTGTTCTGTGTTCTACACTTACGGTCTTTTTTTGGCGCAGTTATAGGTTTTTGGATTCGCTTATCTTTTGGGCTAACATTTGGACTAACTAGTGGTATGGTTTGTCTTTGTGGGTCCAAGACTTGGAAAAAGAGAAACAATTTGTGGATATAGATTCGACTTTGTTTTTCATAGAATAGCTCGCATTTCATTTTATAATGGGAAATGAACCATCTTGCTTGTCTTAGATTACCTCACATTTAGTTTTGGTGCTTTAAAAAGAATCAAGTGTTTGATGTGTTTGGTGTGCTTGCACACTTTGTATTAGTAGATCCCAAGACATGAGCATCTTCTCCCCTTACCTTCCAATGGATCTTGGGTGTAAGAGAAAGTGTATTTGTCTTCCTTTTCTTTTTTGAGGGCTTGCCTTGGGAAAAGAGTATGCACCCAAGGGAATGACCCAAAGCGATGCTTTCCTTTGGATTGCTATATAAATGAGGCTGAGGTGAAAACCAAAACTACTTGGTGAAAAGTAATATATCGATAGCTCCCCATTGCCCACAATTGTGTTAGGTATATCAACTGCTTGTTCCTATAAGGAATGTTCATAAGGGTTAAGATAAGCTTTTTAATGAGTCATTGTCGCATGTATACATCAAGTTCTTGCATTGTGATTAAAAGCCTAGGATTAGAAACTATCTTATTTTCCTTAGTGTGGCGGTTTCAATGCAAAGTGATTGTGTTGTCCCTTGAAGTTACTCACCATTCGTGTTCCCTTGAATAAGAGAGATATCCTCGACTTTGCATAAACTATTTGTAACTTTTTAGGGAGGGGGTAGTTTCCACTCAAATGAAGGTTACCTTATTTCTCATTATCCTTGCATAACAAGATTGCAATATACCCCTTCACAAGGGTTGAGCAAGTTAGATCAAACATCAAGCTTGAAACAAAAGTTTTTTATATGTGGGCCTGATTCACGTCACATTGTAATCTAAATGACTTACATAGAATAAGATTTGTTTGAAGTGTCTTCAAATTATGATAGACTCGTGGAAATTGGGCTTTGATGAGCCTTTGGATATATGCATTGCACTTATTTTATCTCCTATCATACTTTTAGACATTGTTTCTTGTGTTTGCAATGTTTTCTTGTCACAATTGGTCACAAACATCAATCAAACTTGGTCCAAGTTTGCAAACATTCAACAAAACAATCATTTTACTAGAACTGTGCACTTGATCAATGTACTTGTGCACTTGCACTCTATCCCTAGGTAATTGCCCTTTGTTCCTATATAATTGTGCCTTGTTGCACATTCGATTATATACATTCCAAATTGTCCTCTCTACCTACACACGTGAGCTTTGTTCCTATGCATTTGAAATAGAGAGCATTTAGATTTTTCTATTCAAGCTTCATCCTTTAGTTCTAATCTTTAGGTTTGCATTTCATCAGTCATTTCACTCTCAAGCATCACAAGTTAGTCTACACACTTGGACTTACCAACTATTTGTTCAACATAGTCTTTAGCATGCACCTAGGTTACTCTGTTTTGGTCTAGAATCAAACATTGACCATCCTAATCATCCTAATCACTTAAGGTTCATCATCCTTGAGTAGGGAATATATCAATATCTATTGATCATTGTCCTTGTATCTATCCATCATAGCACATGTTAATATTGCTTATACAATCAATTCCATTCCTAGAGTAGCTTTGGTTAGCTTCATATTCATCCCTCATCATAGCAATCATACTAGCTTATCATTTGTCTTCATGTCTCATTTGGAGACTATCCTTGCATCATACCTCTGCTTCACATTACATTAGCTTCATAATCACACTCTAGCATCATTATCATATCCTAGCTTCATAGCATATCCTATTTGCATATCATATCCCAAAGTTGTCATTATACCCTAGAGTTTGCATTGAGTCATAACTTAGAGTCTCATATCATTTATCATTCATTTGTCTTAGGTCAAGATCCAGAACTATCGCATGCCTTTTAAGACACAAGCTCAATTCTATAGAAAATGGCTTTAGAAGGTGAACATAGTAACCCTCATGGCCATGAGGACCACATTAGTGTGGAAAGCCAAAAGGGAGATCATCACACCAACCATGAGGATGATGACATAAATGGTGAAACCATAGAGGAAGCACTCTTTAGTGATGAGTTCCTTAAGTTCTTTATAGAGGTCATGAATTGTAACCCCCAACATTACTTTAAAGTTATGGTTGATTAAGGGGTCAAGATACTTGTTGACTTTGACACATCCTTACAACAGAAGACAAGATGGTTCTAGTGGACCTAAACAAACCAAACCCAACAATTATGATAAAGTAAAAGACTTTAGACCCTTTTACTTGCAACCAAAATACAAGAATTCCACTATGACATCAAAACTCGTGCCTACCAATGATCCCTTGTTGGAGGAGATTATATCCCTAAGACAAGAAATAGATGACCTGAAGAGCACAAGGAAGTCTTCAACTAAGTTTTCTATTGAAGACATTTTTCCATACCCATTTGATCCTAGCATACCAATGCCTCCTTTTTGCTAGTAATTGGGAGATTCCAAAGCTTGATAAATATAGAGGAAAAGGAGACTCTAAAAATCACTAAAGAGAGTTTTGTGTCACTACATTGGACTTTGCTAGTGATGAGACATATCTTATGAGACTTTTCCCTCAAAGTCTTGGAGGGAGTGTCATGGAATGGTTTTCATGTTTACCTCCTACAGTTAAATCCTTTCAAGAGTTGGTCGACTAATTTATAACACACTATGCTTATAATTGTGAACTTGAGATAACCATGGTTGACTTGTGCAAAACCAAGCAAAGACAAGGGGATTCCTTCATTCCATGCCTACAACGATGGAGGCATTTGTCCAAGAAAGTTGCATATGATATCCCCAATAAACAATTGATTGACCTATTTTCTCATAATTTGATTAAAGAACTTGGTAATGAACTTCATCTCAATTGTTTAAATTCATTTGATCAAGTTTTAGACGTGAGATTCTAAATTGAAAAAACCCTTATTGATGATGGCACTTTCAAGATTAACAATGATAAATACTACAAATGAAGCTCTAGCTCAAGCAATAACACTAATAAGATACCCTTTTGGTCTAGGAACAAGAACATTGTTAATGATGGAGTTGTTGATGCTAAGACTACTAAACCTTCATGATCCATCTACAATCTTAAGGGTTCATTTTTAGACAAAGGAAAAGCACCAAAAAAGACTTTCCCTAAGAGAAATTTCACTCCATTAGGTCAACCACTTGAATTGGCCATGAAAGAGCTTCTTGTTAATAATCTCTTAACACTACTTGAAGCAAAAGAGTATAATCCTCTAGTCAAACCTCTATGGTGGAATGATGCTCACTATTGTGATTACCATCCTTATAAGGGTCATAAGAATAACAACTACAATAGATTGAGACATGTGATACAAGACCTAATCGATGATGCTAAGATTGTAGTTGATGGGACAATCCTTCTAGTAACGCTAAGTGGTAGGTGTTTAAGGATCCTCTCCCTAATCATGAAAAGGATTAAGGGAAAGCTATCAAGACAGATACTCGTGCCAATTATACCAATGTTAATCATGAGTATGTCATCAACCATATATCAGTGAAGTAGACAACCATGTAAATACCTTTATTATTAAAGGTAAGGAGCCTGAATGCAATGTCACTACTCTGAGAGCCACTATCACACTTTGAGGGCCTCTATCCAATGCAAAGCCCTCTATGCCCAATGATGAACTACAACTGATTTAGAACCTAATTGAAGATCTGTGATTAGAGATCACCGAGTTGTTGATTAGATATGACATGATTAAATCAGTAATATGTTGTCATTGATGTCAACTAGTTTGACAACACTTATTTTGTAAGTTACAATAACTAAACATCTGTAGAAAAGGAGTAAAAGAGATGAAGAACAAAAATATCTACATGAGGAAGATGTATGTGACAGATGAGGATAAGGAATACATTGTGTAACTTGCTGGTGAGTCTATGACCTTATGTTATTGACTTGATTATGTTTCATTCATCTATGATGAGGAAAAGAACTGAAAGACACAAGGCAGTGTGGTTGGTTGATGAAGCATCACAGTATACACCAAGCAGTGTAGTGTATACCGAGCATAGTATAAACTGAGCGTGTGTTCATCGACGCATTTCTTTGTTAACTGAGCAGGAGAAAAAGAACTAAATGATTAGTTTAGCCGATAAGGATTGATGAGCTGTAAAGTACATCAAAATTAGTGATGGAGATAATGTTTGTTATAAAGATCAATGGCTAGCATAATTCAAGGAAGATCTAAAGGATGAAATCAAAACATTTTACTAGCACATTAGCTGAGGAAGGTTTAAGCGGCAAAATGGACGAAGGAGAATAAGCGGCAAAATCTTATGGAGGAGAAGAAAACGGTTTACTTGTCTATTTAAGAGACTGGAGTTTCGTTATGAAACTAATGCCAAAAGAAGGAGACTGCAGAACTATCGCATGAACAAGCTTCATGTATGCCTGATCAAACTGGTTAATGAGAACCAAACTGCAGAGTTTACCGAGCGTCAGAAAGCTATTACTGAGCGACAGTAAGTCATTGATTATTGTTGATATAGAATTGAAATACTGATCAGAGGATTTGTATGGGCTAAACATAGATCTAATAATCTGTAATTGAAGTTGTATTGTAATCAGATCAATTGTTGTTACATTTTAACCATTGTAAATAGAGAAATCTCTTAACCAAGTGGACTTGAAAGTCTTTTATGTATCATTCATAGAATGAACATTATTATCCTGTCAACCCCGTAATGAATGCTGGTTGGACAATAACAGTTGGTCTTAAATCCTCTAACAAGGTCACACCTAACAGTGTGTTTGTAACCTTTAACAGGGTTGGGTCTTCACCGACCTCACTTCAGAAGAGTGAACATTTTTGGGTTGCTGGTCCCAAGTGGTTTTTCCCTTCACAGGGTTTCCACGTTAAATCTTTTGTGTTATGTGTTCATTTTGGTGATTGTTTGTTATCATACTTTACATATTACATGTTGGATTTGGTCGGTAATCATTATTTTTTATTGACTGGTAATCGGTAAAAGCACAGACAGTATAGTATTTTATATTACCGAGCTACAAAAGTTTAAGTAAATTGTTTTGGATTATACATTTTGATTTGGGACTGTGGATAACTGATTCACCTCCCTCTCAGTTATTCTAACAATTGGTATCAAAGTGTGGTTGCTTGGAACAGAGTTTTAAGGACTTCAACACAAAGGTCTCAAAATGTTTAAGAGGGAAGTGCCAAAGCTAAACAAAGATAACTTCACAGTATGGCAAAGTTGAATGAAGCTGCATATACCCAGGATTGGGAATTCTGCCCTAGATTTGATGACAAATGGATACCTTGCACCACCTAATGGTCCCTTGACCCTTGATCAACTAAGGGATAGGCATGAACATAATGTTACTATGATGGAGATTGTTGCTACCTGTTCAGATGCCGAATTTGAAGACATCAAGGATTGTACTACTACTAAGAAGATGTGGGATAAACTAGCTCAAATTTATAGTGGTGATGTGAATGTTAAGAGAGCAAGAGCTGAGAGCTTAAGAGGAAGATTTGATGACACGAAGATGAAAGAAGGTGAAAACATTGTGCAGTACACACAAAATAAAAGAGGTAGTTCATGCTATTAAAGCATCGGATGGAGTCATTGATGAAGACACTGTGGTAAGTAAAATTCTAAGGACCTTATTGCTTATCTATGCCATTAGCATATCTGCAATTCATGAAAATAGGTCAGCACCTAACAACACACTCACTCTTGATAATCTGATTGGAAAGCTTACAACATTTGAACTGAACAATTATGATAATAGTGTTGTACCGTTTGTTGAATCCTCTTTTATGACTTCTTTGAAGATTGGTAAGTCTAGAAATAAGAATGATGATAGTGATAGCAATACTGATGATGACCTTGATGAACTTGAAGCTCTTATGGCCAGAAGGTTACCTAAAGGTAAAGGAAGGTATAGAGGTAAGTTACCTTTAGCATCTTTTAACTGTAAAGAAGTTGGTCACATTGCTGCTAGATGCCCACACAAGAAAGATGATGAAAGAACCAAAGACTGATCTGAAGGAAGCTATGGGAGAAGATACAAAAGAGGCTACCGACACTACAACAGAGACAATCGAGACAATAATGACAAAGGCAAGAAGGTATGCTACATTGCTAAGGAAGAAGATATCACCAATACCAACACTGATGATGATGTGGAGGTAGTATTTGTGGCAATGAAGGATGATTCCGAAGAAGATGAAAGATATGTAGAGACAACACTTATCTCTAAGGTTAATAAAAATGATATATGGATTATAGATAGTGGTTGTACACATCACATGACTGGTGATGAAGAAAAAAATGATTATCTTGAAGAATAGAATAGAGGATCTGTAAGAATGGGAAATGATGCACCATGTATGGTAAGAGGTAAAGGATCCCTGATGATAAATGATAGATTAAAATGTGAAAATGCTTATTGGGTAAAAGGATTGAACTATAATTTGCTAAGTGTGGCACAACTAAACAATTCAGGCCACTGAGTTGCTTTTGAGAGAAAAAATGTGAAAATATTTGATGATGGAGGAAGACTTGTTGGAGCTAGTACACAATCTAGAGGTAATCTGTTTTATCTTGATAATGATCAGTCTTCTTGTTTATTGATGAAAGATGAAGATGCATGGTTGTGGCATAAAAGGTTATGTCATGTGAATTTTGATAACATGATTAAGATTAGTAAAAGGAAAAGAGTTAGAGGTTTGCCTAACTTATCTAAGCCGGATCATGTTATGTGTCATGAATGTCAAAAAGGTAAGATGACTAAGTCTAGTTTCAAAAGAAAAGATTATTCAACAAAGAAGCTAATTGAGTTAGTGCATACCAACCTATGTGGTCCTATGAGAACTCAGAGTTATTATGGAGACAAATATTTTATTCTTTTTGTTGATGATTATACTAGGTTGATGACTGTCATGTTTTTAAAAGAAAAATCTGAAGCATTCAAGATGTTCAAGTGGTATAAAGAAAAAGTAGAAAAAGAGTCTGGTAAAGATTTGAAATGCTTAAGACCTGATAGAGGAGGTGAATTTATCTCTGATGAATTTACTAATTTTTTTAATGAGCATGGTATTAAAAGATAGGTCTCTACAATGAGGACACCACAACAGAATGACATTGCTGAAAGGAGGAATAGGTCAATTTTTGGTTGCACAAGGACATTAATGATAGACAAGAATGTTGCTCAGACATATTGGAGGGAAGCCGTTAGCACTGCAGTTTATGTGCTAAATCGAGTACAACTAAAGGACACTAATAAGACACCCTATGAGTTATGGTTTGGACACAAACCCATTGTAAGTTATTTCAAAATTTTTGGAAGCAAATGTTTTATTCTGAAAGATGAAAGAAATAGAAAGTTTGACTCAAAAGGTGATGAAGGGGTATTTCTAGGATATTCTAGTAAAAGTAAAGCATACAAGTGTCTGAACAGAGTAACTAATAAAATGATTAAAAGTACTAATGTTTGAGTTGATGAGTTTGATGATAAGAATGTAGAGGAAAGCAAAAAGGAATCGAAAGACTACAGGATATTCACTTACGTTGAACAACCTGAGTTTCTACCGAAGTCGCAGACAGTGACAACCGATCACCAGGAAAATAATACTGAGGAATAGGAAAGAGAAACCAACAAGCAGGAAGGACCTACCGAGAAAGCAAATGAACCTACACAGGATGAACAAGAAAGAAGAAATCAGATACTGGCGAGTTTTGTCAGAAGACACCATCCTGAGACACAAATCATTGGAGACAGACAAGCTGGCATGCAAACAAGGAGTAAAGAAAGACAAGGTACATGTGTAGTTTGTGATTATGAACCGAAGAATGTAAAAGTTGCATTAGAAAATGATGAATGGTTTAATGCAATGAAAGGGGAAATAGAAAAAATAAAGAAGAACAAAACCTGGACCTTAGTACCCAGACCTAAAGATAAGAATGTTATTGGTACTAAGTGGATATTGAGGAACAAGCAAAATGAGAATGGAGAGGTAACAAGGAATAAAGATAGATTGGTATGTAAAGGATATGCACAGGAGGAAGGAATTGACTATGGTGAAACATTTGCACTTGTTGCTAGATTAGAAGGAGTCAGAATGTTACTTGCATATGCTGCACACAAAAAGTTCAAAGTTTAACAAATGAATGTCATGTCAGCATTTCTGAATGCGATACTTGAAGAAGAAGTCTACATAGAACAACTTGAAGGGTTTGTTGATCCAGACAAGAAAGATATGGTATGTAGATTACATAAAGCTTTATATGGTTTGAAGCAAGCACCGAGAGCCTGGTATGAGAGGTTGCATACTTATTTGTTAAGTATTGGATTTGTTAGAACAAGTGAGAATAGCAATTTGTATATGAAAGGAGATACTGATGATACTATTCTTATTGCTGAAATATTTGTAGATGACATTATTTTTGGAGGACAAGATCAAATCTGTAAGTCATTTGCTGATGAAATGAGAAGTGAATTTGAAATGTCTATGTTCAGAGGGATTAAGTTCTTTCTAGGACTACACGTGATTTAGCAAGATGATGGTATATTCATCACACAATCTAAATATATCGAGGAAGTGTTGAAGACATTTGGCATGGAAGATGCTAAACCTGTGGGAACACCGATGGCTACTGGATGTAAACTGACTAAAGAAGATGAAACTACAGAGGTGAACCAGACACTGTACCGATCTATGATTGGTAAGTTAATGTATGTAGTGCATAGTAGACTAGACATAGCACATACTGTGAGAATTGTTGCAAGATTTTCTTGAAACCCTAGAGAGTCACACGTGGTTGCTACAAAGAGAATCCTAAGATACCTAACGAAAATAGAAGATTATGGATTATGGTATCCTAAGGAAGGCAAATTTGAACTTAGAGTCTATACCGACACTGATTGGGTTGGAAATGTGGATGACAAAAAAAGTACCACCGAAGGAGCATTTTTCTTTGGTGAAAGACTTGTTACATGGACAAGTAAGAAGTAGGCTTGCATTTCTCAGTCTACAACCGAAGCAGAGTATGTTGCTGCTACTACAAACTGTTCAAATATTGCATATATTAAGAAAGTTCTGGAAGGTATGAATGAGATAATCACTGAGCCGGTGATTATATACTGTGATAACACAAGTGCAATAAACATTTCAAAGAATCTAGTGATGCACTCTAAAACAAAGCATATATCTATTAAGTATCACTACTTAAGAGAACAAGTACAGGAGAAGCAAGTTAAGCTAGAGTTTGTTACATGAAAAAAACAACTTGCAGACATATTTACCAAGCCTCTATCGAAGGATACATTTGAGTACTTGAGGACTAGACTTGGGGTTGTCCCCTATCTACTAGTCACTAATGTGATCTAGATGTTGCATCAGCCTAATCTTATCAAAAGATCATACATGTTGATGCAACATAGTTCACACTTTGGATCATGTCTAAGATTGTGAAAAGATTGGAGAACTGGAATAGATTGGCATATCAATTTACAAAGATACAAAGTATGCATCGAACAATAGAGAGTTACATGGCTACTATAGAGCTGTATATTTATGTGTTTCTTTGGCATTGTTGTCAAAGGGAGAGATAAAAAATATGAAACAATATGCACCGATGAGAATACTGAAACATCTATCTAAGGGAGAGACAAACTAAAAGAAAGGGAGAGCACTGAAGATTAGTTACTGAGAATAGAAGAAGGAATCTAAGAGCTGAAAAGATCATATTTGTAGAATGTCAAAGCTGCAATGGTAATGTTGTTGAGTAACGTAGTGATTAAACATATTAAGCTAGGGAGATCTTGTACAACATTTGTTCACATAGTTGTAGAATACATGTTTGGTATGTGTATGGTATATTTTAGATTACTTGAGTTACCATCAATGCCAAAGGGAGAGATTGATGAACTACAATTGATTTAGAACCTAATTGAAGATCTGTGATTAGAGATCACCAAGTTGTTGATTAGATATGACATGATTAAATTAGTAATATTTTGTCATTGATGTCAACTAGTTTGACATCACTTATTTTGTAAGTTACAATAACTAAACATCTGTAGAAAAGGAGTAAAAGAGATGAAGAACATAAATATCTACATGAGGAAGATGTATGTGACAGATGAGGATAAGGAATACATTGTGTAACTTGCTGATTAGTCTATGATCTTATGTTATTGACTTGATTATGTTTCATTCATCTATGATGAGGAAAAGAACTGAAAGACACAAGGCAGTGTGGTCGGTTGATGAAGCATCACAGTATACACCGAATAGTGTAGTGTATACCAAGCATAGTATAAACCGAGCATGTGTTCATCGATGCATTTCTTTGTTAACCGAGCAGGAGAAAAAGAACTAAATGATTAGTTTAGCCAATAAGGATTGATGAGCTGTAAAGTACATCAAAATTAGTGATGGAGATAATGTTTGTTATAAAGATCAACGGCTAGCATAATTCAAGGAAGATATAAAGAATGAAATCAAAATGTTTTATTGGCACATCAGCCAAGGAAGGTTTAAGCGGCAAAATGGACGAAGGAGAATAGGCGGCAAAATCTTATGGAGGAGAAGAAAATGGTTTACTTGTCTATTTAAGAGACTAGAGTTTCGTTATGAAACTAATGCTAGAAGGAGATTGCAGCACTATCGCATGAACAAGCTTCATGTATGCCTGATCAAACTAGTTAATGAGAACTGAATTGCAGAGTTTACCAAGCGTCAGAAAGCTATTACCAAGTGACAATAAGACATTGATTATTATTGATACAGAATTGAAATATTGATAAGAGAATTTGTATGGGCTAAACATAGATCTGATAATCTGCAATTGAAGTTGTATTGTAATCAGATCAACTACTGTTACATTTTAACCATTGTAAATAGAGAAATCTCTTAACCAAGTGGACTTGAAAGTCTTTTATGTATCATTCATAGAATGAACATTGTTATCCTGTCAAACCCATAGTGAATGCTGGTTGGACGATAACGGTTGGTCTTAAAGCCTATAACAAGGTCACACCTAACAGTGTGTTTGTAACCTTTAACAGGGTTGGGTCTTCACCGACCTCACTTCAAAAAAGTGAACATTTTTGGGTTGCTGGTCCTAGGTGGTTTTTCCCTTCACAGGGTTTCCATGTTAAATCTTTTGTGTTATGTGTTCATTGTGGTGATTGTTTGTTATCATACTTTACATATTACATGTTAGATTTGGTCGGTAATCATTATTTTTTATTGACTGGCAATCGGTAAAAGCATAGACATTATAGTATTTTATGTTACCGAGCTGCAGAAGTTTAAGTAAATTGTTTTGGATTATACATTTTGATTTGGGACTGTGGATAACTGATTCACTCCCCTCTCAGTTATTCTAACACCCAAATCACAAAACAACCTAATACAACATTTAGGTAACACACACACACACACACACACACATATCACTATACTTAAGCTTTTGTGCTTGTTTTCTTAGAATAAGGTTGTCCTAGATAAAGCACTCGCAAAAGCCACAATACCCATTGACCTACATGTGGATCAGTTTCAAGCCATGGTGGGACACATCACTTTCCCTCTCCTATGTTCGGAGAGAATGATGATTCATCAATGCAACAACCTCACAATGTTCCCTTACATATCAAAGTCCATCTATAAAATCAAGATCAAGTGATTGTTGATAGACAGAGGAGGTGGTCTAAACACTTGCACTTTAAAAGTGGTTACTACTTTGGGGTTCTTTGATAATGCAGCTGATCATAAAAAAAAATATCACTATTAAGGCCTATAAGAAGGAAGAGCATTCCTCCAAAGGATCAATTACATTGTCAATCAAGGTTGGGCCTATGGTGAAAGATGTGATTTTCTAGGTCCTTGACCTATAATATTCTCCTTGGTAGACCATCGATACATGATATGCAAGCCATACCTTCTACATAGCACAAATGCATGAAATTCCCTCATAATAAAGTTTAAATTAATATATCGGGTGATCCTCATGTATTGCAACTGCCTAAATCCAAAATCAAAGATCACTATCACTAGCAATCAAGAAACAACTCCACCTACATCTTTTGTTGGTCCCGAGACGCTAAAATCTTCTACTTCCAAATATGCTAAAACTGAGATCAAGATAAAAGTAAAAGACCAAGGAGTGGGAGAGTATAGCACGAGTTGCACACTATGTCAATAAATTATCCCTTTCCCCTTAGACCTATGAAAAACCACAAGCATCTCCAACCACATTAGCTAATACTATAGTGTGCAAATCAACAACCTTTACAAAATGGGGAGCCTTATATGATGAAATGAAAGAGGAAGACCTCTTAGGATGGTTATAGAAGGATGAAACATCAGTAAAATAAATAATTGAAAAAATTGAAGTGAAGTTACTAGTGGAATAATATGACAAAGGATGCAAGATAATGGAACAAATGGGATATGATGGTCACAGTTCACTTGGTTTACAGAAACAAGGTATCATTGAGCCAATACAACCTAATAATTTTCATAGGGTTCCTAGTCTAGGTTATCATACATAGAAGGATAAGTCCTCTGGTACTAAATGCAACTCAAGTGAGGTAGGAGAATCCTCTAATGCAATATAGGCTGAAGAGGATGGTATCATCAAAGACCTTGATGATTTCATTGATATCTATGATTATGACAATTTTTGTACCCTTACCCCATCATATGACACTGATCCTAATGACAAATCGCTATCCCTCATCCGTCCACAATTTATTGATTGCAACCACCAAGTACCTCCACAACTAGACACATTCTAGAACAATGAAGGTATAATCAACTTTCTTGAAGAGAGAAGCAATATACCTCTTGGCGATCATAGAGTTGGTTTCACAATAGAACTCAACAATGTGCCTTATTTCAAAGAGGATGCAAAGCCTTTCAGTGGCAAAATAATAACAAATATACATAGGTCTTCTAATTAAAACTACTCCACGACAATATTAAACTTGGAAAAAATTTAAAAATGAAGTATGTATCTGATGGCATAAACCTCTTAGAGGTGCCCAAGGATGGATGACTTAACATACTCACTCGAACATCTTATCATGAGAAATCTCCCATGTTGATTGTGAAAACAATAGAAGAAAATTTGGGAACAAAAGAGCCTAAAATCGTACACTTGGTAGAATCATCAATAGAAGAAGAAAGAGAAACATTTATCCTAGTCTTTAAAGAGAGACAAGTTAATTTTTCTTGGTCCTATGTGGACATGCATGGTCTAGATCTTGATTTAGTTATGCATCATTTAAATTTGGCAGTGGGAGAAAATCCTGTTAAGAAGAAATTAATAAAGATGCACCTGCAAGTTGCACTATTGGTAAAAGAAGGATTAGAGAAGTTATTGAATGTTGGCTTTACCAAATCCATTGATTTTGTAGATTGGTTATTTGATCTTATGCTAGTGTTTAAGCTAGTTGGGGACATTCGTAAGTGTACAAATTTCAAAGGCCTAATTAAATCTTGTCCTAAAAATGATTTTTTATTGTCTAACATTGACATGATAGTAGAATTATCAACAATACATGAGATGCTATCCCTCATGGATGGTTTTTTGGGTTATAGTTAGATCAAGATTGCATTTGAGGATCAAGCTAAGACAACGTTTACATGTCCTTGGGGAACCTTTTGCTAGAATATCATGTCCTTCAATTTGAACATTAGAGCTACTTATTAAAGAACCATTGCCACTACCTTTCATGACATGATGCATACACTTATGGAAGATTATGTGGATGAATTATTGTGGAAATAATTTACCATAATAGGTCATTTGGAGGTTTAGGATAATATCTTTACCAGGCTTGAGAAATACAAAGTCAAATTAAATTCAAAGAAATGTTCCTTTGGAGTAACCTCTAACAACCTCCTTGGACTCATCATCTCTAGCAAAGGAATTGAAGATATTTCCAAAGTACAAGCTATACTTGAAATTCCACCATGGAAGAACATAACACAAATGAGATCACTACAAGGAAAGTTACAATCTATTTGTCTATTCATAGCACAAGTGGTAGATAAGTGTCACCCTTTTTAGCACCTATTACATAAGAATGTACCTTTTAGACGGGATTAAATGTGTGATAAAGATTTCAAAGGATTAAGAAATACTTAATGTCACCACCTATGTTGGTACCTCCACAAGATAACAAGCCCCTACTTTTATACATCTTAGCAACTACTTTAGTAGTGGGGACAATTTTAGCACAATAGGATTTAGAGGGAAAGGAGCATGCCATATACTATATCAGTTAGACACTTGTAGGATATGAGATCGACTATATTCTCATTGAATGAGCATGCCATGCCATGGTTTTTTCTTTGCAAAAGTTGTGACATTACATTATTACTCATCAGATAAAGCTCATAGCTAAGATTGATCGTCTCAAATACCTTTTGGAAAAAGAAGCACTAATAGGAAGATTAGCTAAATGGTTTGGTATACTTAGTAAGTTTGACATTGAGTATGTGGAAAAAAAGGCTACAAAAGGACAATGATTACAGATTAGCTTGTAGATAAATCTATTACAAATGATCACCCCCTTATCACTAAGTTATCATATGAAGTAGTATTTACTTTGGAACAATAACAACTATTGGCTTTGTATTTTGATAGCTCCTACACACAGTTTTGTTCAAGTGTTGGTATCCTCTTTGTCACACCACCAATGGATTTTATACCTAAGGCATATAAGTTATGCTTCCAGTGTACCAAAAACATTGTAAAAGATGAAGCACTACTCACTAGACTTCTCATGGCTATTGAATGGAAAATTCCATAATTGTGTGTCTTCGATGACTCTCGACTAGTGATCAGAAAGGTTAATGACAACTACATGACTAAGATTGACAAGTTTCTAATGAAAAAGAAAATGGTAGATGATTACAAGATATAGATCATGAGGATAACATTTGAGTAGAATCCTTGAGAGAATAACAAAGCTATAGATTCTATGGCCACAATATCTTCTCTCATTGATATGCCACACAATGTCTCTTAGTATGAGTTCCTAGTAGAACATCTCTTGGTACCCACTTACAAAATATCTCAATCTAAGCTAGTTGGTGTTATTGTTGGTCCTACTTCCCCTTGGTATCATGGAATTTACACTTACCTTTGTGAAAACAATTTACCACCTGACCTATCTAACAAATCCTGCAAAACCTTTACCCACCAAGCCTCTAGCTATGTCATTATCAATGACACTTTGTACTAGAAATGTTTTGATGGTACCTTACATAGATGTATTACATGTGATGAGGTAGACACTTATTTATGAGAGGTGGATGAGGGTATGTGTGGGGAATACTCTAAATGGACCCTACTTTTCTAAGAAACTCTTGCATATTGGGTATTATTGCAATGCCTACCATGGAAAATAATTCCTATTAGTTTGTTAGAAAATTAAAGAAATGCAAAATACATAGATACTTGATACATGCACCTGCAAAGGAATTGTAACTGATTACTACACCTTAGCCCTTTTTGTTAGTGGGAACTTGACCTTGTGGGTAAAATCCATCCATCTTCATCTGTTGACCATAAATTCATCATCACCACCACTAAGTATTTCATGAAGTTGATTAAAATCATCCCCTTAACACATGTTACCAATAAGAAGATTGCTACATTTATCCTTGACTACATCATCTACTAGTATGGTGTTCCCCTTTCCATTATCGCACATAATGGTTGTGCCTTCAAAAATCAAGATGCTCATGAACTTATGATAAGTTCCATATCCAACATTTTTTTTCCACTCCATAAGTATCCCTAGGGTAACAACCAGGTTAAGGCCTCTAGTAAAACTATCTTGAAAATATTTAAGAAGATTATCAATCAAGATGGTTCTAACTAGCACATTTATCTTAATCCCACCTTTTTGACTTATCTAATGAGTATTTAGACTCCCATAGATGCCACTATATACACCCTTGTCTATGGCTTAGAATCTATCTTTCTGATCAAGGTCAGGTTACCTTATTTATGAGTCTTTTTACGCAATCTTATCAATGACGAAGACTACATATTCTCTTTCTTGCATGAGTTAGAAATATTGGATGAAAAGAGACATAATGTTTTCAACTATCTCAGATCTTATTAGCAATGCATGTCTAGAAGTTACAATTACAGAGTTAAGCCACACACATTTGAGGTTGGTGATCTTGTCATAAAAGACAATTCTAGAAATCAACAAGATTGTGAGAAAAAGGGAAAGTTTGAACCTAGAACTAGCCCAATCCATACATTATCATTGTTGTGTATTGATCGGGAGCATATTGGTTGGATACTCTTGAGGGTGATGCACTAGATGATCTAATCAATAGTGTTCACCTTTTTCGGTTCTATGCGTAAGCATCGTGGAGAACCCCCTAAAAATATTGGGAAAAATCATTAAAAAAAAGAAAAATAAAAATAGTATAGAGAAATAATCTATCCTATGGTGAAAACTACTTTGGTGGTATCTTAGGCACATACCATGGTGAAAATTGGGCAATCAGTGCCATGTGTAGGGACTATGCTCATCCTTCCTTTGGATTCTACTTTATTTTTTCCATATCAATTCTTTCTTCTATGCCATAATAAGTTTTCCATCCTCACCATGGCTTCTGGGTTGTTTCACCTCCCTTGTACATGCTTCTCCATAAATAATAAGCTATTCTTATCCTTCACTCAGACATTTTATTGACCTTGGCTATGTGTTAAGGTACTTGGCACCTCACAGTTAGAGAAAATTTACCTTTTGATGTCCATCTTTTTTCTCACAATCCATTATAAAGTTTCACTTGCACCATCAAACTATATCTTTTCGTAATAAAGATATCCAATTTGTGGAATGAGTACACTTTTCATATAGACTTCAACAAAATCATTACTTCAAAAAAATCATGACATAAGAAGGCTAAGATAAAGCATACATAACAACATCCTATCAACTTATTGGTCTAATCACATCAACTTTGATGAGAAGAATTTTTGCATGAAGCATGATGGTTGTTTGTTTGATGTCTTTGATTTCCTTTTTATTTTCATCTTTGGTGACATGACTTTTAGTTTCTTTGAGTCATATTTGACTAGATATTCTATCTCCAAGATGTCTTGGACTAGAGATATGATGATGGGACATGTTGACTTTTTTTTTTTTTTCTTGTGTGCTCCCTAGTAAACATGTTGACTTGTCTTAGGAGATCATTGTCTAAGATCATCAAGGATGTATGGGTCACATGTGAACAAGGGAATTCCTTTACTATCTGACATGTCTTCGTACAAGCAATTAGTATGCTAAATCATTTGGGTCTAATCAATATCTAGATGAGTTCATCATTTTTCCATAATAAGATCAATGATGATATAACACTTAAAAAGAACAAGAATCTCAGCTCCTTTCTATCCCATTTACTCTCTTTTTGCATCCCTTCATCATCCCTTTTCATTCATTCCCACTTATCATCATCTATGGCTCTCTTTAGATTGCAAGATCCACACTGATACATGTTGCTCATATCAGTATCAAATCACCTATATTATTTCTTAGCATGGGAGGACATCACTCTCTAATCATCAACATCGGCTTATCTTCTTGCAATCAATCAAATTTGTATTATCTTATTTTGTGTTATCATTAATCATAATCAATCAGCTATCGATTAGCCCAATAAGCTTAATCAACTCAATCAATCTAGATATCCTGGTCATTTCAATCAATTGGTCAATTGCACTTATCAGCTACGTATTTCCATCTAATGTGAAACTTCTTATCATTTCTTGTAGCTTAATCAATCATGTAGCATCACCATCAAATCTTTTCCCCATGAGCTATCACAAGATTTTCCTTCGGATATCTCACATAATATCTCGAGGGGGCATACCTATCTTGATTACCAGGCCAAACTAGAGCATGTATCTGTAATCAATTTTTTTTCTTTGAAAGAATGCAACAAGCTGCATTGTCTTAAAGATGGACAAAATGTAGACACCTAAAAATATCCTCGTTAAATTAAAAAACTCATCCATTAATTCAATAGATGTTATTATTTATTTAATTCATTCATTAGCCTCTTCTTCTATTATTTAAATTAATATTCTTATTTATTTATCTAATTCATTAATATTTTCTATCCTAAAATTAAATAAATTCTTATTTATTTAGTTGCCCATATACCATTTTCCATTTCTCCTATTGATGAAATAAACACCTTTATTTATTTTGTAAATTCATTAACTCTCTTATTTTCATTTCCACCAATTGCACACATCACTCCACAAATTTTGAGCTTGTGACAAATGGAACTTGTCTCTTCATTTTACTTTTCCTTCTTCATATGACCAAATATTTCAAAAAGTCAATATTCCCTACTTACTACATCTCAACCACTCATTTCCTATCACCTCTTAATCTTCTTTATTCTCAATAGCTTCTCAATTACTCTTTAATTATAGCCATGCATCTAACATCTCTTAATCCTAGCTCTTAATTTTCATGATAATTATATAAATGAACATTTTCTCTTCATTTGAGCCCTAAATACAAACTTTATTTGCATACTTGAGCTTTTGGAGAACTTATGCCCTTGCATTCCAATGATCTTTGAGAGCCCGTAGCCTTCATCATTGCACCATCCTAAAAAGACAGCATCTATTATTAGGTTCTCAATTTAGCTCCATTTTAGCATATATGGATTCCCACATTGATTTCACGTTCTCCTAGTACTCATTGAACCTTTATTAATTTAAATTAATATTATGGGCCCTCTCTAATTTATTCTCACCCAAAATTTATTTGTGGTCATTTATTATAAGTTTTTCCTTTAAATTCTTTCATTTCCTCACTTTAAGATGGGTGTTACCTTGTTTTAATGTTTGAGACATATTTTCCACATCTATCAAGTTAGCCTAGATGTATTTTTACTTTGAGATCTCTATATAAAGGCGTCCCTTCCTAATCATTCAATACACAATTGCGATAACCAATATTTACACAAGGAGAACATATCAATTAAAGCATCTAAGTCTTCAATCCTTCAAAGAATTCTTCTTCTTGATCATCAAGCATTGTGACAAATTACAACAACCATTATACAAGGCTTATCTTTCATGATTTCCTTTTGGGTTTTTATGGAGTGCAAGCTATTTCATTAACACTTTTGATTACATTCAAAGAAGCATTATGCCATCAAAACATAAGCTAATTTATTATTCAAATCTAGCTTTTATTTCATGTCAACAATATTTCCTTTATGCATTTATATTTCATTTTTAAGGTTGATACCTAAATAGGGGTTTGACCAAGGCATACCTCTTTCCATAAACTTCTTCCCCATTTTTCTATATTTAGGCACAAGTGGTGGGTGTATTAGGACTTAATTCAAGAAGTAAATGACCCAACATAAATACTATAATTGTTTTTGGCCCAAATCACTAGGAACACAGAGGCAAAAATGTTTTGTTCTCAAGAAAAAAAATGACCCTATCTATTTTGTACCCTAGGAGCTGTTTTGTACCTTGGGAGTTGTTCTATACCCCAAGAAGCATTATATACCTTGAGGGCCATTATAAACCATGGGAGCCATTTTGTACCTTGAAAAATCAGCTCAAATTAGTATCACAAACAAGTGTTATCCTCAGGATCTTAGATTCATGATTACAAGTGATTTTGGGATTGTAACTATTAGAAATTTAACATACTTCTCATTTCATTTTGAGGTGCACATAAATCCTCTTCTGTCTCTATCTTTATCTTGTTTATAGATTCATAAAGTTCATAATTAGACATTTTATATTGTAGATTTATCTCTCTTCCTTCATTCCAAGTAGCAAAAAGGAAATGAAACCCCAAGGGCGTAGATATTGTATTGGCATCTCTTCCATCATGGTGTTGTCAATCATATTTGTCTTGAGGAGGTTTTGTATTCCTAATGTTAAATAGGAGAGTGGATTGATCCCCCTTGATCATAATTTCTTATTGTACATTTTGGTGATCCCATATCATCATATTTCCACTTATGATTTGTTGTTTAGATTTTCTTTTCATGTATTAAATTGCTGCATTTTAGCTATTTAGATATGATTTGGATGCATTCATTGATAAAGAAATATATAAAAATAAATGAACTTCTCTCATAGATCTATTTTATGCTTTCATTTACTTTTTATTTTTTCATGAATCAAAACAATAAAAATCCCAAAAAAATTATTTCCATGCATTATTGTATGCATTTATATTTTCATTCTATGAATGGAGTTGTTATCTTCATTTTTCTAGTTCAAATTTGAAGTTTCTTTCAAGAATTTCAAGATGTTTTCTTTCATTCATATGATGATAGCTTAAATCTTCATTTCATTCATATTCATAATATTTTCTCCCCCAAAATTGATACCACCCATGAGAAAATTTTAGCACAAGAAGAGCTTATTAAAATTTCTTCAAAGAATCACCCTCCTAAGGATTAGATCTTGAAGGATGATGCTGATCCTTCTTCTAAATGTATCTCTCATGAATATATTTTGGTACAATAGAAGGATATTTTACCTTAATTTCTAAAATGTATCTCTCTCACAAATATATTTTGGTGCAAGAGAAGGATATTTTACCTTACTTTCCTTCCAATCCCTTCCTTTTTAGAGATGAATCTTTAGTGAGTCATGATTATTAATCTCCTAAATTATTCTTTATTCATAGATATGTTCCTACCCTTGATGATTCCCCTGTTTGGAATGAACCACTAGACAATGATGTTGATTATTCTCTCCGTCATGAAGAAACCTTGATAAAAGAGGATGATATTGTGGTTGACATTTCTTCTACTCCCTCTAGAGATGACACATTCATGTGTGATGTTAAGATAAACCCTCTTTATAAGGATATTTTGGATCAAGAGGAGGACATTATAAATAAATTATGTAATATCACCTTACCTTCATTGGCAATTCCTTTTAGAGATGAAGCATTGATGGAATTCTCTAATCCCTATTCTAGAGCTTGTCCTACTTATGAGGACACCTTGAAAGAAGAGGATAATATCATTAACACTTTCCTTGATTCTCTCCCTTCTAGTGATAAACCAATAAATAATCAAGAGCGTGATCAAGTCAATGTTGTCAATATTTTGGTTATTGAAAATCCTAAGGTTATTGTTAATCTTCATCAAGCTACCTCGACAGTTCAAAATAAACCAATTATTGTGATGAAAGGTTCTGAACAACCTAACTATCATGTGGTTTCTCATACATATAACACAAGAAATAATTGACAACCTAAAATTTTAGTTGTTCATCCTTCTCTTCCTGCTCTCAACTAGTGCTTCCTCCTACACCTTGTATTCCTCAAAATCTCGAAAAGAAGTATGATTTAGTAGAACAACTTTGTGCTACTCCTTCCAAGATCTCCCTTTTGGATCTCCTTCAAAATTCACCTACATATCATGAAGCATTATAAAAATCAATGAGAAATATGATTTTCCCACCTCCTCTGCAAACTAATATAAATTCCATATTTGAATGCATGAATATTACTAATAATAAAGCTGAAATTGTATTTTTCTAGGATGAGTTGCCTCCTAAGGAGATTCAAGATCAACATGATTCCCATATGGTCATTTTCCTTATCAATGATAGTCTTATTTGAATAAATTTAGTTGATAATTGATAAAGACTTTATGTTTGTAGAATTGACTTGTTACACATGATAAATGCAGATGTTTCTTCAATCAAACCTAATTCTATTCCTATATGTGGATTTAACAATGTTGCTAAACAAATTGTGGGTATTATTACTTTACCTATTAAAGTAGATCCTATCATTTTACCTACTCCTATTCATGTCATTCTTGGTTCTCTTAATTATAATCTTCTCTTAGGAAGGCAATGGTTATATGCTATTCACATCATCCATCAACACTTCATTGTCAAGTGAAGTTCATCTATAACAATATCATGTATATCTTTTTTGTTGATGATAAATCACAAAGTTGCCTATGAATTGAATTTAATTCTATTAGGAATGGGAACACTGAAAGGGGGGGGGGGTGAATCAATGTTCACTGTATTTTAACTTTTCACTTTAATCTAGATACTGAATTATAAATGCTTAAGTACTGAATTAAACATTCACATAAACATGAAACATGAAATCAACACATGACACCAATTTGGTTATAGGGAAACCCAAATAGGTAAAAACCCTGGTGGGGCTTGATACCCACTAATAATCTGTACTAGTGTTTTGTGATCCTTGTTAGAAGATCCTTTACCCTGTTAGGAGTAGCTTTACAATGCTTTAAGTACAGTAGACCTTGTTAAGGGCTAGACCCTGTTAGGAGTCTTTTACAAGGATCCCTGTTAGGGGAGTGGACTCACTGTCCTAGAGCTCACTGCTCAAATGGTGAAGGCTACAACCTTCTGATTCAGATACACACTATATCTGTAGGTGAACTGTTTACTATGACACTGCTTGTCAAATTAGTTCCTTTGGTGCACTGATGCTTTGACCTCTAGCAAAGCTCTAATAAATCTTATGCTAACTTCGCATACCTCTGCTCTACTTATCACATCTCTCTTTCTACTTCCATACTGAATACAATGGATGCACCTTATATTTATGTGCTCACACAAACAAAACAATTAGGTCAGCCCTATAACTAATTACAAACAGCGCTTCTAATTGAATTGGCTCAATTGTGCTTACAATTATACATATACATATGTCAGCAACCTAAATACAATGGGTGCATAGCCTTTACAACATTAAAACATAATCGCAAACCAAAATGCTAACTGTCAGCTCTATGCTCTATTCACTGATGGCACACACTAGCTGTGCAACTTCAACTGACTGTAACTTTCACATCTTTACATATCTACTTATGCGCTCATAGACTAAGCATAAGTATAGTCTAACAAATTTAACTTCCAGGGTGCATACCATTATTCATCTGTACACACGTGCACTGATGCTCTAAGTTGCTGGGACTCTATATACTGTCCAGTCTTCAACACTTAACTGAATTCTGATCTTTACACTAAGTGCACTGTCTCCAAACTGCTATATGACTGTGTTTCCATAATGAGAACACTATATCTAGTCATATACTTTAGTATAGACAACTTTCCAACAATCTCCCCCTTTGTCATTGATGGCAACAAAGGAATATGGCCAAGTTGCTAACTATACCTTTACACAATTTTTTTTATCTTCTATACATCTTTATACATAATCTTATAACCCCCTATACATATATGTACTCCATATTCTATACACAACTCCCCCTTTGACATTAATGAAAAAGGTGCATCAAAAAACTATATGTACACTTACTCACTGAGGGAAAACATCCAGATATGCAATCTTGAGGTTCTAGATCTCCTTCTTCCAAAAGGTTATCAAAGAATTGACTATTTGTAGATGGGCGCATAATGCATATTGAAGCTTCTCCATCTTCTCCAATTCTGAGCTCGGACCTTGATCATAGGTTATCATGGTCGCATCAATATCCTTTATGTTCTGATTGAGAATGTCTAGAGAGGGCGCAAGAGCATTCCTCAATTGAGTCTGTCTAGACCTTATCTTCTCCATTTCTTTCTCTGCCTTCTCAATTATGTCCAACTGACCTTGATAGACATTTTTACACATGTTCACATCAATGGATGTATCTAGCACTAAATTCTTCACCTTCTCAATCATTGCTTCTGCATCTTTGATCTTCTTAAGATGGGCATCAATGAGCTTATCCTGATCCATGGATTCTGCAATGACTTTCCTTCCTTGATCTGCAAATTCCTTCAAGGATGCTTGACCAGACTTAAGTGAACTTAAGTCAAGTGAGAAGTTTCTCATTAGTTCACTGATTCTCTTCTTCAAGTATTTCTCTTCTACCACTATGGACGCAGATTATTCTAATCTAGAAAATTTGCTTTTGAACTGTGATATGATTGTGCTCACATCATCAACCGAATGTACATTTTGTACTTTCTTATCTTTAGGCAACAAACTGTTCAAAATATTCACTGATTCCACAAGGAGAGGATTTCTCATGGCTTGCTTCTCCTTTGCCTTCTCTATAGCCAGGACACTGAACTTAATCAGGTCTTCTTCTTTCCAAGAGTCCAAACTACTTGTGTCAGGTGTCAAACTTGACAACAATGCTAAGGAGGGAGTGATGGGATTGCTATCCATCAACACTTCTTGTTTTAATGTGACTAGTTGAACAACATTTTCATCTTTTCTTTCTTTTTCCTTTTCTCCTTCTTTCTTCTCTTCTTCTTTCTCATCAGAAACATCTTCTATGAGTACTTCTTCTTGTTGAATGGGAGGTGTACTACTACATAGGATTTTGGCTTCCTCAGTGCTAACAAATGCTTCCTCAAACTTGTCCAAATCCTTATCAGTAGCCGCCATGGCTATTTCCACATTATCTATGATAATAGTGCCATCTTTGTGTGATTCTATCATGGGCGTAGACTTGTTTTCCTCTGTTTGAGTTTTTCCTACGGGTGATGAGTCCTGAGGACCTATCATAGGTACATTAGTGGGCTTTTCCACTTTATCTTCCTTAATGGGTGCATGAGAGATGGGCATAGTAGGTGGTTTTATCTATTGTTCTAATAACACCTTTTCAAAAGCCTTTTCTATTTCTTTTTCAATTAGCTCATAGTCTTTGTTCATGATGTGAAGAGTTCTCATCTTAGTTCTTAGGTGTGGCTTCACCAAATTCAATATTAGTGCCACTTCTTCTTTAAAACATACATGCAGAGTATCTTCTAATACTTTTTCTCTGATTCTTAGATCTTCTTCATTTTCTTGTCTCTTTAGATTTTCTATAATATCCCATACTTTATCTGGAATTTCTATTTTCAACTCAAGGATTGTCTTCTTGAACTTGATCATGTGTTTGACAATCATACTATGTATTTCTGATTTGTCAATCTCATTGATTCATAATACTTCTCTACTCGATCAATTCTACCTTCATCAACAATTCTTGCATTCAAAACTTTAAGATTAGGTTTGGATCCTACATGAGGAGGTGCTTGAGTGTTTTTCTTGCTCCTTAATGCTCACGAGGAAGGATGACTAGTGCTAGCTTCTTTCTTCCTCTTGAATAAAGGCTTATACTCCAGAGGAGTATCTTTGGGTGCAGAAGGAGTACTATCTTCTTTACCCTTCTGATTGTCATCTGATTCAGTTTTTATCTTCTTCAGCTTAGGATCTTCATGTTCTTCCTTTGCTGCTGCGCCTTTCAATTCTAGGGCAATCTTTTCATCCCTTGCTTTATCAAGTTTTTTTTGAGACACACCATGTATTCTCAAGATTTCAGATGTGACCTTTGCAACCTTTCTTTTTGTTGTAGCACTATTTAGCTTAGCATCAACTTCTCTAGTCTTTTCTTCATAGGTTCCCCACCTGGGTTCATTATCATCTTTAGGGGATGATAGCAATACCTATGCATAGGTTTCAAGAACTTGTTCCTCTACCTCATACCCAAGTGGATAAATCCACTTAGTTCTAGGCTCAACTTCTTCCATACATGTAGTGTTTGTCTCCACCATAAAGCATATTGTGTCTTTATACTCCTCCACAATATTCTCAGTAATCCTATACCTCATCTACATCCTTTCTCTAAAGGTCTTTAATTCCAAGGTTATATAGTCTCTTAAGGTGATTTCAGTGCATGCCTTGTTTGATATCTGTGGCATGGTTGGAATGGACTTGTCTAGATACAAGTCTGACACTTTACCAACTATATGAAGGTACATATAGATGATTAGGGACGTAAACCTGAATAACTTTTTTTTGTCATGTTTGATAACTTTTATGTTATCTATCAACTGTGCCTGCAAGATCTCACACAAGTTGAAATCTCCATCTTCTTGTACAAGCCTAATAGCTGCTAGAATAGTGCCCGTAGACACACTATTCACCCTGCTAGTGTGATGAAACTTGTAACCCAGTATCATTGACATCAATTTGATGTCTAGTTGCTCTATAGGCTCAATGGTCATATTGTGCCTATCACTTCTGGATTTACATACTTTTTCAACCATCTTTCTGACATCCTTGCCCATTGGAAGGATGACACCAGTCCTAGAAAGGCCTATCATCTCATGAATTAGGTCATTTATGATTCTAACTGGAACATCTCCAATCCAAAACAAATCATCATAGATTCTACTCAATAAGATCTTTATCCATTCTATCTCATAGAATTCATATGTTGTGGCATATTCAATAATGGGGTGATCATTCCATTTGGTGTATTCATCCATGAACATTTTTTCTAGTTTCAACATTGTGTCAATGTGCGCCCTTAACCTATCTAGTCCAATAGGTTCCTTCTTACAATAGATGTAATCCCTTATGTCTTCTACATGCATGATGCCCATTGGCATGTGGGAGAATGCTCCCTCTAAATCATCTAGGGTTGATTTAAATGGGTGCCTCTTGAAAATGTATCTCTTCTTTTTAGGAACCTCAAAAACTATGGGAGTGGCCATAACTTACTTGATAATCTCTTTCTAACTGAACTTAGAGATGATCTGATGGCTTCCAAATCGGCGCAACGAGCTAGGGTTACTACAACCAATCAATTATACTAATAACTGTAGAAAATATCTGATAGATCAATCACCAAGACTTCACAACAACTTCCAAGGCTCCTTCTGCTCTCTATCACTCTAAATTTGAATGCAATGAGCAATCAAATGACTTCTATGTACTTTAAAGTGAAAAATCCACCATTAATGCACGTCGCATAAACCAGGCTGTCACTTCAAAATTTCAAACTTGATCTCTACTAACAATCAGCATGTGCGCTCTTGCATGAAGATTCCTATACACTCCAAAAGCTTAAGTCCAAAGGCGCATACTCAGATGATGAGTATACTAGCCACGCAGGGGTCTAGAGCTAAATTAGCTCCCCTTATGACCCTGAGGGCCATTTAAGTAGATGTAGAGGGTGTGTCCACTTGGGATGCATCCAATACATTCTCAATAGTGTTTTCCTTCTTTCCTTCTGACCAAATCATGCTTGCATCATCTGAGGCTTTCAAAAACTTGACTTCTACTTCAGGATCCAAAACTAGTTCTTCGGTCTTTTTAGGGCTTTCTTGACCTTGCATCCTTGATCTACAGAACCTTGAGATATGTCCAGCCTTGTTACAAGAGTGACAAATGACTGGAGGTCTATTATTCCTTGATGCATTGACATGAGTCACCATTCTACATGTTCTGGCTGAGTGACCATTATAGTTACATATCTGACATGTAACATTCTGAGAATTTCCAACATGTGTTTGATTCTAATTCCTTTGATCTTGTTGAGTTCTATTCTTCTTACTAGTCTTGCAATTCATAGCTCTATGACCAAATCTATTGCATGAATAACAGTAGCCATTAAAAGGTTTTACCTCTGTACAGTTTCTTGCAATGTGTCCATGCTTGTTACAAGCAAAACAAGTGTGTTATACTTGCTTGCGCTTATTCCTTGGAGGACCACCATTGTCTTTGGTTAGATCTTCAATCTTCTCATCATCAGTAGAGTTCTTTTGTGACTCCTTTCTTGCCTACATATTGTCAATCTGATTTTGTGCTTCATTGTATTCAATGCATCTAATGTCTCCTTTGATTCTTCTTGCATACAACTGTGATTCTACCAACTTAGCACTGGTGTGTAATTTGTCAATATGATTCTTTGCTTCTTTTAATTCAGACTCCAATCTTTCTTTGTAATTCTTTAGCTCCAAGATTTCTAAGTTAGCTTCCCTTAGTTCTTCATTGAGTTGAAGGTTCTCCTTGACTTGTTCATTGTAGACATCTTGATTGTTCATCAGTTTGTCATCAAATTCTTCAAGCTGACTTAACAAGGATGCATTTTCTTCACTCAACTTCTTGACTTTTTCTTCAAGTTCACTATTAGAGTGTCCTTTCAAATACTTTCTTAGTCTTTTGATAACTAATTGAGCATCACTGACTTTTTCTTTTAGCTCTTCAATTTCTCTTTCTGAATTGTCCAGATCTTCAAGAGCAGCTTCAAGATTTTTCTTCAGATGTTTCATATCTATTTTGTCCATGATCTCCTCAAGTGGTTAAACTTCTTTGTTGAGGACTAGAGCTCTGATACCAATTATTAGGAATGGGAACACTGAGAGGGAGGGGGGGTGAATCAGTGTTCACCATATTTTAACTTTTCACTTTAATCTGAATATTGAATTATAAATGCTTAAGTACTAAATTAAACATTCACATTAAAATGAAACATGAAATCAACACATGACACCAATATGGTTACGGGGAAACCCAAATAGGTAAAAACTCTGGTGGGACTTGATACCCACTAATAATTTGTACTAGTGTTTTGTGATCCTTGTTAGAAGATCCTTTACCCTATTAGGAGTAGCTTTAAAATGCTTTAAGTATAGTAGACCTTGTTAAGGGTCAGACCCTATTAGGAGTCTTTTACAATGATCCTTGTTAGGGGAGTGAACTCACTATCCTAGAGCTCACTGCTCAAATGGTGAAGGCTACAACCTTCTGATTTAGATACACACTATATCTACAGGTGAACTGTTTACTATGACATTGCTTGTCAGATTAGTTCCTTTGGTGCACTGATGCTTTGACCTCTAGCAAAGCTCTAATACATCTTATGCTGACTTCACATACCTCTGATCTGCTTATCACATCTCTCTTTCTACTTCCATACCGAATACAATGGGTGCACCTTATATTTATGCACTCATACAAACAAAACAATTACGTCGGCCCTATAACTAATTACAAACAATGCTTCCAATTGAATTGGCTTAAGCGTGCTTACAATTATACATATACATATGTCGGCAACCTAAATACAATGGGCACATAGCCTTTACAACATTAAAAGATAATCACAAACCAAAATGCTAACTGTTGGCTCTATGCTCTATTCGTTGCTGGCACACACTAGCTGTGCAACTTCAACTGACTGTAACTTTCACATCTTTGCATATCTACTTATGCGCTCATAGACTAAGCATAAGTATAGTCTAACAACCTTAACTTCCAGGGTGCATACCATAATTCATTCATACACACATGCACTGATGCTCTGAGCTGTTGGGACTCTGTATACTGTCCAGTCTTCAACACTTAACTAAATTTTGATCTTTACACTAAGTGCGTTGTCTCCAAACTGCTATATGACTTTGTTTCCATAATGAAAACACTATATCTAGTCATATACTTCAGTATAGACAACTTGCCAATAAATTCTCCATCCATTCCTACACCATTTAAATACAGTATATATTATCATGCTAAATATGCTTCTTCTCCTAGAAGTCCCCTTTTAGAAGATGATTGGGGGTCATTAGAATTTATGTCATCTTTTCTAGGAAAATACAAAGTTCCTAATTTTAACACAAGACCCTTGAAAGGTCCTAGTGTATCATTTGTTCAACTAGATTTTTCTAACAATTCAACTCATAATCTCCAACATAGTTTAGGATGTGTGGAAAAAAGTGATGAGACTCTTGGGAAACCTACCACACACTTTCCTATTCAAGGGTTTTCTTTCCAAAGTAATCCTTTTTCAACATCCTCTCCTTCACCATCTAACATTTCTTCTATACCTATCTTTAATCAAGAAATAATTTTTCCTAACCTTCTTCATACTAAGTTGATTACTTGACCCAAAACAAACAAGAAACATAGTAAAAACCACATGAATCTTCCTTTTTGCATGTATCATCTATATCATGAACAACCTACTAATGAAGGTAAAGCTTTGTGTTACAAAATTCATAAACTTATTGATTATGACATCATTTACATATCATGTTGTAATGAGTTAATTTCCAATTATGATTACTAATTTGAATAACAGTTAGGTCCCTATTATGTTGCTCCACACTATGTGACATTGTTAGCCTCTCCATTGGGGTTTCATTTTCATTCATGGTAGTACAATTTCAAGTGTGATCATACTTTGTGAGCAACATAATATGTTAGAATAACTAAGAGGCGGGGTGAATCAGTTATCCAAGTCCCAAAACAATAATGAGTAATCCAAAATACTGTTTCTCTAATTTCTGTCAGTCGGTAAACATTTATACGATTCACTGTCAGTGTTTTTACCGATCTTTAGTTAAAGCTCTTTAGTACTTACCAATCAAATCAAATAGCTAAAATGTAAAGTACGATAATAAACAATCATCACAATAAACACATAACACAATGATTTAACGTGGAAACCCTGTTAAGGGAAAAACCACCTGGGAACCGACAACCCAAAAATTTCACTCTTCTAAAGTGAGGCCTGTGAGGACCCAACCCTGTTAAAGGTTACAATACACACTGTTAGGTGTGACCATGTTAGAGGATTTTGCACTAGAAGTTATCTTTCAATCTTATGTCGCTCACTATGTCGATTTACAGGATAACAATGTTTCACTTGTCAGAATGAAACACAAATAAGACTTGAAAGTCCACTCAGTTAAGAGATTTTCATTGTTTACAATTATTAGAAAGTAACAGTAGGTTGATTTGCCTTAATACAAAAAATTGCAGTTGCAGATCAGTGCTATGCTCAATAATGTTTTTTGACCAATATATCACTTTAGATCTAATATCAATATCACTTACAAACAATCAGTTTTGTGCTCTGTGTAGCTCCGTTTGTTCATTGTGCTCTGTGCAGCTCAGTTTTTGCGGCTCGATTCAGTAACCTGTTTGATCATAAATGCATGAATGCTAGTTCACACTCAGCTTCTATAGTATCTCCTTCCTTTTTCTTTTCTCTAATTTTTTCTTTAAATAAACATGTAAGCCATTTTATTTTCATCCATCAGATTTTGCCGCTTAATCATATCCACTGATTTTGCTGCTTTAAACTTCCTTGGCTGATGTGTCATTAACACGTTTCAATCTCCTTCATTAGATCTTCCTTGAATTTTGTTAGCCGTAGATCCTTGTAACAAACTTTGACTTTTCACCTTGAAATCATGCGAATCTAGCTCATCAGTTTTGTCGTCAAATTGTCTAGTAGACAATATCATTAAATGCTTTTCTATTCTCCTTGGTTAACAAAGAAATGCATCGGCAAACATTCATCGGTTAAACTTGTGCTCGGTATACAACACACTGCATTGGTGTATATTGTTGTCGGTGTTTACACTGAGGATCTCGGTAAACATTAAACTATTCTCTTTTACTAACCAACATCGTTTTGTGTCTTTTAGTTCCTTTCTCCATAATAGATGAATACAACATACTAAAGTCAATATAATGAGATCAAAGACTCATCAATAAGTTATCCACAATAAGTTATCCAATGCATTCCTTATCCTTATCTGCTGTGACCTTCTTTCACCATTCTTCAGATGTCTCGGTAATTATAACTTGCAAGATAAGTACTGTCAAACTAGTTGACATCAATGACAACATAATACTGATTTAACATATTGACAATCTCTCCCTTTGGCATTGATGGAAACTCAAATAATATGAATGTACCAAACACATACCAAACATATACTCTACAACTCTGTCTATCATAAGCTCTCCTTTAGATAGTTCATCCTTAACTCTTCTTGTTCAGTATTCTCACCCTTTGTCTTTACAGTACAAATTCTCTTCCTTTCGCTCATTCATATTTGCCTATTCTCTCCCTTTGACAACAATGCCAAATGAAAAAAATAAACAAACATCAGTCTTGTCCAAACCTCTTCATTGTATCTCAGTATACTAATATCTCCATCTGTTCTTCAAACTTAATCACAACCTTGAACTTAATCAAAGTGCGATCTATGCTAGCATCAACATGAGTGATCTTTTGATATAATAGGTTGATGCAGAATTCCAGACCACCTTAGTGACCGATAGACAGGGGATGGACCCCAAGTCTATTCCTCAAGTATTCAAAAGTGTCTTTCGGCAGAGGCTTTGCAAAAATGTCTGCAAGTTGTTCTTTTGATGTAACAAACTCCAGTTTAACTTGCTTTTCCTGCACTTGTTCCCTTAAGTAATGATACTTAATTGATATATGCTTTGTTTTTTAGTGCATTACCGGATTCTTTGATATGTTTATAGCACTAGTGTTGTCACAATATATAGTCACTGGATCAATGATCACCTCATTTATACCTTCCAACACTTGCTTGATATAGGCTATATTGGAGTAGTTTGTTGCAGCAACAACATATTCAGCTTCAGCTTTTGACTGAGAAATACAACTCTGCTTCTTGCTTGTCCAAGTTACAAGTCTGTCTCCAAAGAAAAATGCTCCTCCAATTGTACTTTTTTTGTCATCCACATTACCAGCCTAGTCAGCATCGGTATACACTTTCAGTTCAAACTTTCCATCTCTTGAATACCATAAACCATAATCTTCTGTCTTCTTAAGATATCTCAATATCCTTTTTGTTGCTATCATATGTGATTCTCTAGGATTTGCAAAAAATCTTGCAACTATTCCAGCAGCATGAGCTATATCCGGTCTACTATGAACTACATACATCAGCTTACCAATCATGGATCGGTAAAGTGTTTGATTTACCTCGGTAGTCTCATCTTCCTTTGTCAACTTACATCCAGTAGCCTTCAGTGTTCCCACTAGTTTTGCATCTTCCATGCCAAATGTCTTCAATACCTCCTTTATGTATTTTGATTGAGTGATGAAGATTCCATCACTATGTTGAATCACCTGTAGTCCTAGAAAGAACTTAATCTCTCTGAACATAGACATTTCAAATTCCTTTTGCATCTCATCAGAAAATGCTTTACATAAAATATCTCTACCTCCAAAAATTATATCATCAACAAATATTTCAGCTATGATAATAGTATCATCAGTGTTACCTTTCATATACAAATTACTATTATCACTTGTTCTAATAAAGCCAATACTTAAAAAATAGGTGTGCAACCTTTCATACCATGCTCTCGGTGCTTGTTTCAGTCCATACAATGCTTTGTGCAGTCTACAAACCATATCTCAGTTGTCTGGATCTTCAAATCCTTCAGGCTGTTCAATGTAGACCTCCTCTTCAAGTATTCCATTCAAGAAAGAAAACTTGACATCCATTTGGTATACCTTAAATTTCTTATGTGCAACATATGCCAGTAACATTCTGACACCCTCAAGTCTTGCAACAGGTGCAAATGTTTCATGATAGTCAATTCCTTCTTCTTGCGCATATCCTTTACATACAAGTCTTGCTTTATTTCTTGTCACTTCATTTTCATTCAGCTTATTTCTAAAAATCCATTTAGTACCAATAACATTTTTATCTTTAGGTCAGGGTACTAAGGTCCAAGTCTTATTTTTTTCTATTTTCTCAATCTCTTCAGTCATTGCTTTGACCCATTCTTCATTATCCAAAGAAACTTGTACATTCTTAGGTTCAAATTCAAAAACTAAGCAAGTACCTTGTCTTTTTTGCTTCTTGTTTGCATTCTAGCATCTTTGTTTCCAATAATCTGACGTTCAGGATGATGTCTTCTGAAAAATCTTGCTAGTATCCTAGATCTTCTATCTTATGCATCCTGTTGTGCATTCTATTTTGGTTCATTAGCTTGCTTGGGAGCTCCTCCTTGATCATCGATATGTTCAGTTAGTTCTGTCGGTTGTGGTACATTGTTTATTTGTTGGCCGGTTGCAACAGTCTATGGTGTCCTCAGTTGAAACTCAGGAAACTCATAGTAAGTGAACTGTCTATAATCTTCTGGCTCCTTCATCTGCTCATCTACGATCTTATCATCATATTCATCAACATGAACATTCACACTTTCAACAATTTTATTAGTCACCTTGTTCAGAAATTTGTAATCTTTGCTTTGGGCAGAATATCCTAAAAATATTCCTTCATCTCCTTTGGAATCAAAATTACCATTCCTATCATCTTTCAGAATAAAACACTTACTTCTAAAGATTCTAAAGTAACTTACATTGGGCTTGTGTCCAAACCAAAGTTCATATGATGTTCGGTTGGTGTCTTTCTTCAATTGTACTCGGTTAAGCACATAGACTGCAGTGCTTACAGCTTCTCTCCAGAATTTCTAAGTGACATTCTTTTGTATCATCAGTGTCCTAGCACAATCAATTATTGATCCATTTCTTCTCTCAGCAATACCATTCTGTTGTGGGGTTCTTGGTGCTGACACCTGCCTTTGGATTCCATGATCATTACAGAAGTTAGTAAATTCACAAGATATAAATTCACCACCTCTATTTGATCTAAGACATTTGATTTCCTTTCCAGTTTCCTTTTCAACTTTAGCCTTATACCATTTAAATAGTTTGAAAGCTTCAGAATTTTCTTTCAAAAACATCATAGTCATCAATCTAGTGTAATCATCAACAAAGAGAATAAAGTATCTATCACCATAATAGCTTTGAGTTCTCATAGGTCCACATAAGTCGGTATGAACCAACTCAAGAATCTTCTTTGTTGAGAAGTCCTTACTCTTAAAACTAGATTTGGTCATTTTCCCTTTCTGACATTCATGGCATTAAGTATGATCAAGCTTAGATAAGTTAGGTAAACCTCTAACTCTCTTCTTTTTACTGATTTTGATCATATTATCAAAGTTTACATGACATAATCTCTTGTGCCATAGCCAAGCATCTTCATCTTTCATAAGTAGGCAAGAAGACTCATCAATATCAAGTTGAAAAAGATTACCTCTAGTTTGAGTACCAGTCCCAACAAGTCTTCCATCATTTTCATAGATTTTCACCTTTTTATTTTCAAACACTAGTTTGTGGCTTGAATTGTTTAGCTATGCCACACTCAACAGATTGTAATTCAGTCCATATACCCAGTAAGCATTCTCACATTTTATTCTATCATTAATTACAAGGGTACCTTTACCTTTCACAGTGCATGGGGTATCATTTCCCATTCTTACAGATCCACCATTATATTCAACTAATTCATCAAATTTATCTACATCACCTATCATATGATGTGTGCAGCCACTATCAATGATCCATGTTTCATTCTTGCTTATCCGTGAGATCAGGGTAGATTCATCTTGGTTTTCATCTTCTTCTGAATCTTCCTTCATTGCAACAACCACTACCTCTTCATCATTAGAATCAGACTCAAAGTTAGTATTTTCAGCCATATAACAAGCCTTTTTACCTTTGTCCTTTCGATCATTTCTATTACTATGTCGGTAGCTTTTGTTAACTCTCCTCCCATAACTTCCTTCAGATTTATCTCTCGGTTCATCATCATCATTTCTTTTCTGAGGACATCTAGCAGCAATATGACCTACTTCCTTACAATTAAAGCATGCCAAGGGTAACTTACCTCTATATCTCCCTTTACCTTTCGGTAATCTTTTAGCCATTAATGCTTCAAGCTCATCAAGGTCATCATCAGTATCACTGTCATTATTATTTCTATTTTTCTTGCTTGATTTCCCAATCTTCAGAGAAGACATGAAAGCAGACTCAACAGAAGGTACAACACTGTTATAAAAATTGTTCAACTCAAAAGTAGTAAGCTTACCGACCAAAGTATCAAGTGTAAGATTGGATGTGTCTTGGTTCTCATGAATTGTTGATACTCTGATTGCATAGACAGGTAGTAGGGTTATGAGGATTTTGCTGATTATAGTCTCTTCTTCAATTACTCCATCAAAAGCTTGTATAGCATAAACAACCTCTTTAATTCTATTTGAATATTTAGTAATATTTTCTCCTTCTTTCATTCTCATTTCATCAAATTTACCTCTTAAGCTTTCTGCTCTATCTCTTTTGATAGATGTGTTACCACTGTATACTTTCTCTAATCTATCCCACATTGCCTTAGCAATAGTCAATCCTTTGATTTCTTCAAATTCAGCATCGGTACAAGTAGCAACAAGTTCCATCATTGCTACGTTGTGATCATGCTTGTCTTTTAGTTGTTCCACAGTCAGAGGACCAGTTGGTTCACTGTAGCCAGTTTTCATAAAATGTAGTGCATCTCCACCAATTCCAGCTATATGCAATTTCATTCTCTGTTGCCATACTGAGAAGTTGTCTTTGTTCAGTCTAAGCACTTCCCTCTTACTCATTTTGTGATCTTTATGCTCAAGTCCTTAAAACTTTGTTTCAAGCAACCAAACAACTCTGATACCAATTGTTAGAATAATTGAGAGGGGGGGTGAATCAGTTATCCAAGTCCCAAAACAATAATGAGTAATCCAAAATACTATTTCTCTAATTTCTGTCAATCGGTAAACATATATATGATTCACTATTAGTGTTTTTACCGATCTTCAGTTAAAGCTCTTTAGTAGTTACCGATCAAATCAAATAGCTAAAATGTAAAGTAAGATAATAAACAATCATCACAATAAACACATAACACTATGATTTAACGTGGAAACCCTATTAAGGGAAAAACCACCTGGGAACCAGCAACTCAAAAATTTCACTCTTCTAAATTGAGGCCTATGAGGACCCAACCCTATTAAAGGTTACAATACACACTGTTAGGTGTGACCTGGTTAGAGGATTTTGCACTAGAAGTTATCTTTCAATCTTATGTCACTCACTGTGCTGATTTACAGGATAACAATGTTTCACTTGTCAGAATGAAACATAAATAAGACTTAAAAGTCCACTCGGTTAAGAGATTACTATTTACAATTATTAGAAAGTAATAGTAGGTTGATCTACCTTAATACAAAAAATTGCAGTTGCAGATCAGTGTTATGCTCAACAATGTTTTCTGACCAATATATCACTTCAGATCTAATATCAATATCACTTACAAACAATCAGTTCTGTGCTTTGTGTAGCTCGGTTTGTTCATTGTGCAGCTCAGTTTCTGCAACTTGGTTCTGTAACCTATTTGATCAGAAATGCATGAATGCTAGTTCACGCTCAGCTTCTGTAGTATCTCCTTCCTTTTTCTTTTCTCTAATTTTTTCTTTAAATAAATATGTAAGCTATTTTATTTTCATCCATCATATTTTGCCGCTTAATCATATCCACTGATTTTTCCACTTTAAACTTCCTTGACTGATGTGTCATTAACATGTTTCAATCTCCTTCATCATATCTTCCTTTAATTTTGTTAGCCGTAGATCCTTGTAACAAACTTTGACTTTTCACCTTGAAATCATGTGAATCCAACTCATCAGTTTTGTTGTCAAATTGTCTAGTAGACAATATCATTAAATGCTTTTCTGTTCTCCTTGGTTAACAAAGAAATGCATCGATAAACCTTCATTGGTTAAACATGTGCTCGGTATACAACACATTGCATTGGTGTATACTGTCATCGGTGTTTACACTGAGGATCTTGGTAAACATTAAACTGTTCTCTTTTACCAACCAACACTGCTTTGTGTCTTTTAGTTCCTTTCTCCATAATAGATGAATACAACATACTAAAGTCAATATAAAGAGATCAAAGACTCACCAATAAGTTATCCACAATAAGTTATCCAATGCATTCCTTATCCTTATCTACTGTGACCTTCTTTCACCATTCTTCAGATGTCTTGGTAATGATAACTTACAAGATAAGTACTGTCAAACTAATAAGAAACTAGTTGACATCAATAACAACATAATACTATTCTCATTCTCACATCTACACTTGGGGCACAAGGGTGGTATGTCAATCTCTTGTCCTTTCTAAGGATCCATTTTCCCTTAATTAAGTGGCTTTTGTTTATGTCCTAATATCCAATCTTACATATAATTATTTGTTTACATTTGGTATTCACTCTTGTAGAAGAGGTATATATCCTTGATCATAACCTCTTCTTTGTTTTCAATTGGGTATCCATGGTAAATAAATCCCTTATCTTCAGGGGATAAAAGTGTATCATCCTTCATTAAGAATCCATCTACCTAGTAGTAGGGAAGGTATAAATTCTTCCCTTCTTATTAAAAATCTTTTCTTTTCATCCTTAATAAGGATCTAGTTTACACTTCTTGCATGGTATCTCTTTGTATTTGTCCCTTCCTTGACCTCATAGGAGTTGTGACCTCGTTGGATTGGATTGGGTGTTTCTTAAGAGATACCTCTTTCATGTTAAAGGTGCCTTATCCTTGTTCCTCTTTTCCTTAAGATGTCAAAATGCTCCTATTTTATCATCTTAAGGGGGGGCATATATGGCTTCCTTATTGCAAATATTATATTTACTTTAAGCATTTCAAGTAGAGTACACTAGCATGATACAAATTTCTAATGTTAGATCACTCTCCTTTGTACATTTTTGATGAATTCCCTTGGATACAATGCTTTCCTTGGTTATCCTTAGGATTGGTTGATCTAGCATAACACAACTTGTTATCCCATTTGACCTCTCCTTTGCATGTATTTTTAGGATTGGTTGACTATCATAACATAATTTTATAGACCATTCAACCTCTCATTTGCATAGAATTTTTATGAGTTGAATATCATGTACTACTATACCATCATCTCACTCTTCACATTCTCTTTGATGGGTTGAATTATCATAACATAATTTTCTAGATTGTTTCCCCATGTTCTCTCTCTTTCTTATCTCTGTCATGGATCACCTAGCACAACATAGCTAGCCAGCCTATGTCATCCATGATTATCTTTTTCTCTCTTACATGATTTCATAGCATAACATACTTTTCTATTAGGTTGGATCGTGGAGTCTTGTCTTATCTTTGATATTTTATCTCTCTCTTTCCATGTGACCATTCATGCTTTTGCAATAGCTTTCCGAGTATGATGCTAGCAATTGAGAGATTTTATTTATCGAGGTCTCTTCAACTAGTTGACTTATAATCCTAGTAAGGTTTAATATTTTTGTTTTATGTGTACTTGCGCATGGATATAGAAGTTAAGATCCTTGGTTTGGGGACTTGTGTCCTTAAACTTAGTGATATGTTATCTTCTTGCAATTTTCCCATGATCTTCACCACTTTCTCTTTTTTTCTTCTACTTTACCATGAGCATGAGGTGGACTCATAATCTCTCTAAAGTGGGGGCTAAATGTACCATCCTAAAAAGCTAGCACCTATAATTGGGTGCTCAATTTAGCCTCATTTTATCTTATATGGGTTCTCACATTGATTTCACATTCTTCTAGTACCAATTGGACCTTTATGAATTTGAATTAATATTATGGGTCCTCTCTTAATTCATTTAGCACCTAAAGTGGCTGAGACCTTTATTAATTTAAATTAATATTATGGGTCCTCTCTTAATTTATTTAGCACCTAAAGTGGGTTATACTTTATTAATGTAGATTAATATTTAAATTAATATTATGGGTCTTGTCTTAATTTATTCTCGCCAAAATATTATTGTGGCTATAAGTGTTCCCTTTAACTTATTTCATTTCCTCACTTTAAGATGGGTCTTACCTTATTTTAAAGTTTGAGACATATTTTCCACATCTATCAAGTCATCCTAGAGGTAATTTTACTTTGAGATCTCTATATAAAGGCCTCCCTTACCATTCACTCAACACTCAAGGAGATCATATCAATTCAAGAATTCGAGTCTTCAATCCTTCAAAGCATTTTTCTTCTTCTTCAAGCATTGTGGAAAACTAAAACATCCATTACAAAATGCTTATCTTTCATGTTTTCCTTTTGGTTTTTTGTGGAGTTCAAGCTATTGTATTAACACTTGTGATTACATTAAAAGAATAATTGTACCATCAAAGAATAAGGTAATTTATAATTTAGATCTAGCTTCTATTTTATGTCAATAATATTTCCTTTATGCAATTCTATTTCATTTTCAAGGTTGATACCTAAATAGGAGTTTGACCAAGGAAAACCCCATTCCATAACCTTCTTCCCCATTTTTTTATATGTAGGAATAGGTGGCGGGCATATTAGTACTTAATATAGGAAGTACAAAATACAATGGAAAGACTATTATTATTTTTGGGCTAAATCACTAAGAACAAAAATGAAAAGATTCTATTTCTAGGAATAAAATTCCCCTAGTTGTTCTGTACGTTAGGAGATTTTCTATACCCTGAGAGACATTATGTACCCTGGGATCTATTATGTACCCTAGGAGTCATTCAGTACACTGCAAAATTAGTTCAAATTAAGATCATGATCAAGTGTTAGTCTTGGGATCTTAAATTTGTGATTACAAGTAATTTTGGGATTGTGACTGTCAAAAATTCAACATACTTCTTATTTCATTTCCAAGTGCACACAAATCCTCTTCTATCTCCACCTTTATCTTGTTTATAGCTTCAAAATTTTTACAATTAGACATTTTGCAATTTATCTTTATCTCTCTTCATTCCAAGTAGAAAAAAGGAATTGAAACCTCAAGGACATAGATATCGTATTGGCATCTTTTCCGTCAAGGTGTTGTCAATCATATTTTCCTTGAGGAGGTTTTGTATACCTAATGTTCAATAGGAGAGTGGATTTATCCCGCTTGATCACCATTTCTTATTGAACAATCATATCATTATCATCTTCATATCATAGCCTTCATACTATCATTTGCATAGTTTCACTTCAATCAACCAATATTCATACTCTCATACTATGTCATGCAAGTTCTTACAAAAATAAGAGCACCAACATCTCATATACAAGATCTTGGAAGATAGGAGGACAATTGAATCAAGCATCTCTTGAGTGCATGGTATAATTGTTTTGGTTCATTTCATGTTTTATGTATTATCGAGGAAGAAATCTAATGGATGATGTTGGTTTACTTTGTGTACCTAGGGATTATGGTTGGTTTTAGTGGGTATGCAAGATAGGTCTTCTATGAACAAATATTTTGGAAATTCAATATTTCCTACCCACCACTCCATCTCAACCAATCATTTAATGTTGCCTTATAATCTCCTTTATTATCAATAGCATCTCACCTAGTCTTTAATCTTAGCCACTCATCTAGTACCTCTTAATCCTAGCCCTTGATTTTTATTAGGATTCTATAAAAGAACATTTTATCCTTATTTGAGCCCTAACTAGGAACTTTATTTGAATACTTGAGCTTTTGGAGAACTTCTTCCCTTGCATACTAGTAATCCTTGAGAGCCTTTAGCCTTTATCATATAATTATCATCTTCATATCATAGCCTTTGTACTATCATTTGTATAGTTTCACTTCAATAAACCAATCTCCATTCTTGCATAGCCTCTTGCACATGTGCTTACAAAAGTGAGAAAACCAACATTCAATATACAATATATTGGAAGATAGGAGAACAATGGAGTCAAGTGTCTCTTGAGTGCATGGTATATTTTTTTAGTTCATTTCACATTTTATGCATTCATGAGGAAGATCTCTAATGGATGATGTTGGTTTACTTTTTGTACCTAGGGCTTATGGTTGGGCTTTGTGGGTATGCAAGATAGGTTGTCCAATTTCCACCATTGTAAAAAATACAAAGTTGAAACCAAAATCACTCTATACTAAATTAATAGACTAGAGAAAAATCACCCCTATAACTTCTACAGAATAAAGAAAATGATTCTATTAATACCTACATAGATCAATGGTTTTTAATGAAATTAAATATTTTAGAGAAAAAAATTAAAATATTAAAATGAAGATTAAACATATACAAGTGGCATGTTAGTATTATCAGGTCTGATATTACGAAGAGGGGGGGTGAATTAGTAATCTAACAATTAAAATTTTCATACATCATTCAATAATTTTTATCAATTAACATCCATTTCATGAATACACAAACCATTAAAGATAAACATCCACAACCATGAAACACAATAACACTAGTATTTTTTTCTTGTGGAAACCCAACTGTGAAAAACCACATGTGGGGATGACATCCACAAATAATTCTCCACGCTATTGAAGTACACATGTTTAAGAGCTTAACCCTGTTAAAATCTTACAAATGCTCGGTTAAGAGAAACATCCTGTTAGGAGCCACTCGGTTAAGGGATTTACCTATAGCCCTATTAGGAGCTTTAACCTGTTAGGAGTAACCCTGTTAATGGATTTCAAAACCTAGTTAAAAATTCACTTGGTTAAAGGATTTACAAATCAGACTTGTTAGATTCTACCCAGTTAAGGGATTTTCTTGTAGAAACTATTAGGAATTAAAAAGTACAATGATATGAGAAAATAACACTTCTCCTCTGGTAGTACAAATCTAGTTTAGGCTCAATCTCTACTTCACATGTAGAACATCCAAACCTTACAATCACACATCTGCATTCACGATCTTTCTCTCCCACACTTAATTCATGATACATCAAAAAGATATAAATACATTTTCACTAACTAGGTTGGCCATGACATAATTACATTTTAATTTCATCATTACAATTCATTCTCGCTCAATATTTGAACCCTATAATATGTTACCAATTAACAATTATAATTTCAAGATCATGTCATCCTCCAAATCTACCACACAATCGATTTGACAAAGAAAAGTAAAACCAATCACACTCTCTAATTTTATTACATAACTCTAAGAAATTTGATCACCATGATCATGAAAAATAAAAATCATCCTTCCACATTGATCTACCATGTCACTATGATCCTTACAACACATAACCACTTATTGCAACATGGTGCAACATCACCAGTTAAGGATCTGACCAATTTTTCTAACAAATTCTTTTCATTTTCACTAAGTGATCTCCTTTCCATTGAAACTTTTACTTCTAGTTCACCAATTATGATGCGATCACAACAACAACACCATAACATAGTCAAGATAAAATATCTCGAATCATAACACTTGAGTCCAAACCTATTTGACACAATCATCAAATCATTTCTCCTTGGCTTCATCATGTTCTTCATGTTGACCTATCAACCTTCAATCGATCATAAGTCACAACATACATATGCTAAACTTGTGTGGTCATAGATATAGTATCTAGAAACATCACTGAGACTTCTATTATGATTGCACAATCCAAATCTTAACACATATCGAGATCCAAACTCTTGAACATACATTAGCATAATAGGTACACTTTCAACCAACAACTACTAAGTTGACATCAATAAAAACATCATAATTGATCAACTTATTATCAGATCTGCATCAAACATATACCATAACATTCTCAAATTATCTCTACATCACTTATGCCAACAATATCCCCCTTTAGCATAGATGGAAACACCAACAATACCAAAAAAAATAAATACTCTCTCTGATAATCTTCTCCTTTAAAGTCTTCTCCCGATCTTCTTTACTCTTCTCCCCTTTTGTTTATTGATACTTCTCCCCCTTTGACAACAATACAAAAGGCTCAACATTCCTAATTCTTCATCTATTGAAACTATCTTCATCTCTTTCTAACGGCTCCCCCTAAGGAGTAGTCCACTGAACATCAATCTAGAGTGAAAGGTATGAAAATAAACTTACTGGATTGATACATTAACAACATCTTAGTTCTTCTTAGGCAGGGGAACAACCCCTAGCTGAATTTTAAGGTACTCAAAAGTATCCTTAGGAAGTGTCTTTGTAAAGATATCTGCTCCTTTGTTGGTACATATTCAAACTTCACCTCCTTCTCTTGCACTTGCTCTCTCAGAAAATTATACTTAATTGCAATGTGCTTAGTCTAGGAATGTATTACAAGATTCTTAGAAATATTTATTGCACTTGTATTGTTACAAAAAATAGTTACTCGTTCAATCACCTTTTCTTTGATACCTTCAAGAATCTTCTTCATCCATAAAACTTGTGTACAATTTTAGCCAGTGCTATATACTCTGATTTTGTTGTAGATTGTGAGATAAAATTCTTCTTCTTGCTTGTCCAAGATACAAGCCTTTTATCTAGAAAGAATGCACTACCACTTGTTCTTTTTCTATCATCAACATTTCCTTCCTAATCTACATCAGTAAACACTCAAAGATAAATCATCATCATGAGAATACCACAGACCATATTCAACTATCCCTTTCAAATACTTGAATATTGTTTTGACTATAGCCATATGAGATTCTTTGGGATTTCATTGAAATCTTGCCACTATTCCAATAGCTTGAGAAATATTTGGCCCACTATGATCAACATCCTACAACTTACCAATTATAGACCTATAAAAGGTAGTATCTATTGCATCCGCTTCATCATCCTTAGATAGTTTACATCTTGTTACGATGGGGATTCCAACCGGTTTGGAGTCATCCATACCAAAAGTATTGAGTACTTCTTTCAAATATTTGGATTGACTATTATATATACCATTCTTTAATTGTGAAATCTACAATCCAATAAAGAATTTGATCTCCCCAATCATTGGCATTTCAAACTCCTTCATTTCTTCAGCAAATGTCAAACTCATCTCATCATTTCCTCCAAAGATTATATCATCAATAAACATTTCAACTATCAACAACTTATCTCCAACTTTTAGGTATATATTACTATCATCACTTTTTCTATTAAAACTAATCTTAATTAGATAGTAATGTAACCTTTCATACCATGCTCTTAGTGGTTGTTTCAATCAATATAGTTCTTTTTACAACTTGCAAACCATGTCCTTGTCCTTTGTCAATGCAAAAACATCAGGTTGTTCTATGTAGAATTTTTCTTCAATAATTCCATTCAAGAAAGCTAAGTTGACATCCATTTGAATATTTTATAAGAAAAATAAGAAAGTACAATTCTTACCCCTTCTAATCTTTCCACTGGAGAAAAATTCTCTCCATAGTCTAGTCCTTCTTGTGCATAACCCTTACATACAATTCTTGCCTTATTTTTTATAACATCTCCATCTTCATTCAATTTGTTACTAAAAACCTATTTTGTACCAATCACATTTTTATCTGCAGGTCTGTGAACAAGTTTCCATGTATCATTTTTCTCAATTTGATCAAGTTCTTCCTCCATAGCTTTTACCCAATCTTCATCTGTGATTGCTTCCTTCACTATCTTAGGCTCATACTTGGAAATAAAACAAGTACTTTCTATGAGATTTATTCTAGTTAGATCACCTGCATTCTTATCACCTATAATCTAATTAGCAGAGTGATTTAACTTCACATACATAGGTATCACCAGTTCAGGTCTAGGAGCTTCTTCTTTTACCGGTTGAATCATTGCTTCCACCTTATTATTTTTTTGTCAGTTCATCTAGTTCCACTTTAATATACACAATCTCTCGATCATCCTTAGTCACTTTCTTACTTGAATCATCAGATTTCTCAAGGTATTCATCCACCTTTATATTAGCTCTCAATCATATTGTTATTTCTCTTATTGAAACATTTATATGCTTTATTTTAGTGGAATAACACAAGAAAATGCCTTCATCAATTTTTTGGATCAAACTTTCCTATGTAATCATCCCTCTTAATGTAATATCTAATGCCAAAGACTTTGAAATATTTAACATTAGGTGAGTGACCATACCATAGATTATAGGGTTTCTTATTGGTTTCTTTCTTTACTTCTACCTAGTTCAGGTGTTAACAACAGTGCTAATTTCTTCTCTCTAGTACACTTTTATTACATCACCTTGAATCAACATTATCCTTGTAACATCTACTATAGTTATGTTCTTTCTCTCAGCAACACCATTTTGTTGTATAGTCCTTTGGGAAGATATTTGTCTCTTGATTCCATTATCTTCACAATACTTAACAAATTCTACAAAAGTAAACTTGACAAATTCTACAATAGTAAACTTGCCACCTCTATCAGACCTTAAACTCTTCAAATTCTTACCCGATTTATTCTCAACCAATTCCCTTAATGCTTTGAATTTTTTGAATGAATCAGATTTCTACTTCAATAAAGTTACCCACATCATTCTAAAATAGTCATCAGTAAATAATATGAAATACCTATCACCTTGATAACTTCTCTGCCTCATAGGTCCACAAAGATCAATATGCACCAAATCAAGGATTCCCTTAGATGAAAAAGACTTGCTTTGGAAAGTAGAACTAGTTAACTTACCAAACTAAAATTATTTACACATCATGTTTTTTGGCTTGACTAATTGTGGCAATCCCCTAACTACACTTGTCTTACTCACATTGATCAAACTATCAAAATTTACATGACAAAACCTTCTATTCCATAGTCAACTATCTTCAATCTTTAAAACCAAATAACTATTCACAATATTATTTATATGAAATAAATTACCTTTGGTTTGTCTACTAGTAGCAATCTCATCACCCGATCTTCCAATTATCCCACACATACCTCCTTTGAATTCCAATTTGTAAGATTTTTCATTTAGTTGGCCAACACTCAATAGATTATATGTTCGACCATCCACAAGATAAACAAAATCTATATTAATCTTTCCATTCAAAGTAATAGTGCCTTTTCCTTTAACCAAAAAAGGTGTATTGTTATCAAACCTTAACACACCACCATCAAACTCTTCAAACTTGATGAGATTAATCTTGTCACTAGTCATGTGATGTGAGAACCTATTGTCTATAATCCATTCATCATTGTGTCCCATGTGAGACACTAGTTCCCTTTTTCCTTCAAATGGATCTTCTTTGACTACAAAAAATACAATCTCCTCTTCCTCATTATCTTTTGATTCTTCACTGGTAACTCCTTCATCAACTGCAACATAGCATTGTTTCTTCCCTTTTCCTTTAAACTTTCTAAACTTATCCTTTTGTTCACCATTAGGACACCTAGCTACAATATGTCCAATCTTATTACTTGAAAAAAAATTTAGTGGTAGCTTGCCTTTATACTTACTAGTCCCTCTAATCAATCTCTTAGCTAGTAGCGCTCCAAGATCTCCCTGTCTTATCTCATCATCCAAGATAGCTTCAAGTTCCCTATTGTAACATGACATGAAATAAAAATCATGAATTAGTTCTTTACCTTTCCTTATCAATACAGTAGACACTGATGCCTTGAAAACTACCTCAAATTTTGGAACACTGTTATCAAAATTGTTTAACTCAAATGCAACAAGCTTACCAATCAGTCTATCTACTGTAACATTGTTAAAATTTCTCAGCTCATTTATAATAGACACTCTAATGGCATAAGAGGGCAGTAAAGTTCTCAACATTTTACTTACCACAACATCTTCCTTAATAGTTCCACCAGCACCTTTGATAGCACCAACAACTTTTATTTTTTGACCACATTGTGCAATTTTTCTCCTTCTACCATCTTCATGTCATCATACTTAACTTTAAGACTGTCTTCCTTAGATTTTTGCACATGAATATGTCCACCATAGATTAGCTTCAACTTTTCACAAACATCATAGGCAGTGTCAAGTCCATAAATATCAGATAAGGTACTTACAATAGCTTCTTGTGCTTGAGTGTTCTCCTATTGTTCCTTCAATTGATCAACATTGAAATTTCTAGCAGGAGTGGTATACTTGTGTGTGACATGCATCCACAATTGTGATCCCATACCTTTTAGATACAACTTCATTCTATCACTCCATACCAAGTAGTTATCTTTAGTGAACTTGGGAGGTTCCTTCCTCATCATTGTGATATTTTCCTCAAGTTTTTAAGCTTACCACAAATAGGAGTAGTACTTTGATACAAATTTTTAGTATTATCAAGTCCAAGATTACTGAGAGGGGGGAGGGTGAATCAATAATATAAAAATTAATATTTTCATACACCATTCAAAAAAATTTATCAATTAACATCCATCTCATGAATAAACAAACCATTAAAGATAAACACCCATAACCATGTAACACAATAACACCAATATTTTTTCTCGTAGAAACCCTACTGGAAAAAACCACATGTGGGGATCACAACCACAAATAATTTTTCACTCTTCTAAAGTATGTCTGGTTAAGAGCTTAGCCTTGTTAAAATCTTACAAATGCCTAGTTAAGAGAAAGACCCCGTTAGGAGCTACCTGGTTAAGGGATTTACCTCTAACCATGTTAGGAGCTTTACCCTATTAGGAGTTTTACCCTATTAGGAGTAACACTGTTAAGGAATTTCAAACCCTAGTTAAAGAGTCACATGGTTAAAGGATTTACAAATTAGACCTGTTAGAGTCTATCCGGTTAAGAGATTTTCTTGTAGAAACTATTAGGAAATCAACAAGTACAATGATATGATAAAATAGAACTTCTCCTTTGCTAGTAAAGATCTAGTTCAAGCTCCATCTTTGCTTCACATTCAGAACATCCAAACCCTACAATCACACATCTGCATTCACGATCTTTCTCTCCCACACTTACTTCATAATACATTTTCACTAACTACATCATTCATGACCTAATTACATTTGAATTTCATCATTACAATTCATTCTCGCTCAATCTTTGAACCCTAAAATGTGTTATCAATTAAAAATTATAATTTCAAGTTCATTTCGACCTCCAGATCCATTGCACTATTGATTTGAAAAAGAAAATTCAAACCACATCACACTCTCCAATGTTCTTGTACAACTCCAATAAATTCGATCACCATGATCATGAAAAATCTGACTCATCATTAAACATTGATCTGCCACATCACTAAGATCCTTACAACACATAACCACTTATCACAACACGATGCAACATCATCGATTTAGGATCTGACTGATTTTTCTAAAAAAAATTTCTTTTCTTTGAGTGATCTCATGTCCATTGAAACTTTGACTTCCAGTTCACCAATCATGATGCGGTCACAATATCAACCCCATAACATAGTCAAGATAACATATCCTGGATCTCAATACCTGAGTGGAAACCTATTTGAAAAAATCATCAAATCATTCATCCTTGGTTTCGTCATGTTCTTCCTATTGATCGGTGAACCTTCAATCAATCATAAGTCACAACATACATATGCTAGACATGTGTGGTCATAAAGATATCATCTAGCAACATCAATGATGCTTCCATTATGATCGCACACTCGAACTCTTAACACATCTTGAGATCCAATCTCGAGAACATACATTAGCATAACAGATACACTATCAGCCAACAAATACTAAGTTGACATCAATGACAACATCATAATTGATCAACTTATTATTAAATCTACATCAAACATATACCATAACATTCTCAACTTATCTCTACATCAGTTATGCCAACATTAGCATACATTTTTGTAATATAAGAAACAATACTTAATAACTAAAACAAATACTAACCTAGTGCAACATATATCTTGTTATTATATTGAAAACTATTTAAATAAATGATGTATTAAAGATAAATAATTGAACAATAAATTTGTAATTTATAAAACCTTAGATTGTTAAAGAGTTGAGATTAACAAGTTTTCAGCTTTTATGAAATAAATAAAATGATTGTATTAATAACTACATAAATCAATTTTCTTTCAATCAAATTAAATGTTTTAGAAAAATAAAAATAAATGTTAAATGTTAAAAATAAAGATTGAGCATATACAAGTGGCTTGTAATTTTTGTTGCTTAGTAACTAAAATAAATACTTTCTTAGTGCAACACATATCTTGTTATTATATTGAAAAATATTCTAAAAAGATGGATCAAACGTAAATAATTAGACAATAAATTTTTAACTAATTAAACCTTAGATTATTAATAAGTTGAGATTAACAAGTGTCAACTATGTTTTGTAATTAAGATAGAAAAATAGAACAATCTGGATCATTTTTTTATATTTATACTATTGAATTTGATTTCTTTTGTTATTAGTGACAAACTAATTGAAGTTGGAATGTGACATTTTAATGATGTCTAGATTCTTATGATAGGTATTATGAACTTTTTTATTGTAAGAATTAAGGCACACATGGTTTGATCTTGGGGCATTTAAAAAAAAAATTATGTGTTGTAAGATTTATGACATTTTGAAATAAAATATTTTCAAAGAAAAGCTATTAAAGTGCATAAATAAAACTTTTGCACATCTAAATGAAAAAAGTAGAATCTAATCTATAATTTATTTAGAAATTATGCATTCATAAAATGAAATAAAAATACAATTCATAGGGAATATCACCCAACTTAGTTTGTCAAAGTAACCATTATTATTTATAGGTATATGTTGATATTCTTCCAAAAGTATATATAAAGGATAAAAATGATGAAAACGCATATTTTTTATCATCTTAAAATATAGATAATAAATGTAGAGGATTTATATAATATTCATGGATACAAGATGAGTATAAATTAACGTACAATAATGTATTATTTGCATCAACCCCTCTATTAAATTCAAGTAATGTGAGTGAAACGATGGGCTCCATGCTTATGTTGAAATTTGATTAGATCTAATCAATAGACTTAGGTACCAAAACATATTGTACCAACATGAGAGAATGCAAATATTAAGGAGAGTGAACATGATAATCTATGTATATTTTCATTACATATAGAGGTGACAAAGACATTAGAGTTTCCATGAAGGAGAATAATATCCTTGATAATGTTATCAACACTCCAAACGTGAGATTTTGTACAAATGTATATGACATGTCTTTTAAGGATGTATACATATGAGCTTGATCTAGTAGACATGTATGAACTTATTTTTAAAAAGACTTCAAAAACATTTAGAAAATTTTTGATTCCTATAGAAGAAACAAAAGAAATAATCTCTAAGTATTATTTTTAAATATACCATCCTAAATTATAAGAACCTAATTTGTGTACAATTTAAGGACTATTTGGCACCCACCTGAGTGTATTTTCTATAGTAGGACCTCATATGACACTTAATGGATACCTAAAATCAAATATAGCTCCTCTTTCATTTCAATCTTATTCAAAATCAAGGTTAGCCCTTATTTGATGAAGGGTGCTCCCTTAATACCACAAACACATAACATAAATAAAGAAACAACAACAATTTGCAAGAACAAAAAATGGGCATCTTATTATCTCCACAAATGTGGAATTACAAATTTCAGAATTACAATGTGCAAAGCCACATGGGCATTTTCCCTTACAATATTATGTAGGACAAAGCCTCGAATTGTTACCTAGATCTACCCAGAACTGCCCTAGACAACACTACGGGCCTTCTTTATATAGGCAATTTCCACTGCCCAAGAAGGTTCTAGAAATTTAGCCCTTAGGGCTGACCAAACTTAGAATTATTTTATTTTTCAATTGATTACATCAAAGTTGGCTCAAAATAACTTTTGAAACCCGAACGAAAATTTTGAAGAAAATTTATTTTCTGCCATTTCAAGTGGCCCAACTTCGAGAGACCCCAATTTAGAAAGGGTGTAAGGAGCTCTATAGTGCTTGACTTGTGCAAGATCTAGTCAACCAAAGTTTCAACCTCATCCGGGGCCTCTAAAGCCTTCAAAACTGAGTTCAAAGTTTCTATACCCTGCTGCCAATACCGAAAATTTTCCATATCTTCAAAACTAGACTTGATCTAGCAATGAAACTTTACTGGTGGGCTAATATGACTAAGATGAACCTCCACATGAGAAATCAAAACATTCTGAGATCGTATGACCAACTTACTAAAAATAGCAAGTTTCCAAAAATAGCAGCTCTACACAAGATCACCCTTATTGAAAAGAAACCAAAAATATTTTTGGGTGATGCAAGATTGCTCTTATACCCAGGATGCTCCTGCATCATTATTTCTAAAAGTTATCTTCTATTTTTCCTCCAATTCCATTAGTCAATTCATCACCTAAGCCCTAAATCACCATTTAGGGCATTTACATTCTCTCTTGACCTCAATGATAGCTATACCCTCTTTTATTACATCCTCTCATTGTTTGAGACCCATGGTGCCAATTTGGGCTCTAATTGGAGGGTATAGATTGGCTTAGGTGATCCATGGCTAGGTATAGGTCAGCTTAGATGATCTATATCTCAAATATTGTGCCCAAATTCTAATTGGATTCCCATAACATAAATTCAGTGGAAGATTTGGACTTACAACCAACCTGGTTGAGTCTTAACCCTTGAGATGTTGTGAGAGGTATAAAAACACCCTATCTCTCCTCATTTTTATATGAAAACCACTCTCAAGCATTCACAATCAAGATATCAAGTGAAAGGAACAAAAATCAAGTTCAAGAGCTATCAAGAAATCAAACATTTTTATCAATCATTCAAGGTGTTTATCTCCATAAATCCAGCCTCTTTCCCCATTAAAGGACAAGAAAAAATATTTTTCTATCAAGGAAGGAGATACACATTCACCTACATTCATCCAAGTATTCTTCTTTTCTCCTTAATCAGCATTATGGAAAATTAAAACATCCATTCCATGAGGATTTGTCTTTCACGATTTCCTTTTGGGTTTTTGTGTTAAGTCAAATATATTGAATTAACATATTTAATTATATTCAAAGGATCATTTGCATTGTCAAGGTATGATATACATCATTTATTATATCTAGCCTCTGCTACATGATAACACACTTTCCTTTATTTCATTCCATTTCAAGGTTGATTCCTAAATAGGGGTTTGACTAAGGCAAACCCTTTTATTCAACCTTCTTCCCCATTTTTTTATGTGTACAAACAACTAATGGAGCTACTAGAACTTTGATGGGAATATTAGGAATAGTCAAAGTATTCCTACAAGTTTTGGGTAATGACCTAGGGTATAAATTGGACCATCTGATCTATACCTAGGTGAAAATTATCTCAACCAATATATACACCTAAAAATAGGCTCAAATTTGAAAGGAAGATATGTTACAATCTTTAGGTTCCAAAATAGTGATTAAAAGTATTTCTCGAATCCTGTATGTCTGATATTCAAGTATGCAGCAACATACCTCCTATTTTAATTCTATTTCTCCATTTTTTATTTCAATATCATTTTCCATTTCAAAAATCACATATTCAGTGAAGGATCATTGAGCCCATTTAGATTTGAGTCACTTCTTGAGTCTATTGGGGGCATCTTCCTTATGAATGTGCAATCTTGAAAAGGAGAGGTAATCTTCCTTTTTACATTGCTACCCTTTTCATATTGTACATTTTGGCGTACCCAACTCATAACATTCACACTCTGATTTTGGTGTTAGATATCCTTTGTGTGCTTGATTCATGGACTTTACTAAGTTAGATTGGTGTGTGATAACCTATTTTATAACATTTATCCCTACTTCTCTTTATCAATTACATGGAGTGAATCATAATTTCTTACATTTCATGATGTTTTTATTCCTTCATGGTATTATGAGACTTTAAAATATCTTTCTTCCTTATAAGGCATATTTTAATTCTTTTATCAATATTTCATGTGGTTTTATCATTTAATTGTTAAAAAAATGAAGAGTATATGTCATGCCCCTATTGTTATCAGTTTTAGTGATCTTATTTTGTGTTCAGTTCAGTTTATCTGTTTATCATTTCTGTCCTTTATGTTTAAGAATCTGTGAGAATTCCAGGACCATTTTGATACTTCTCAGTATTTAGAAGTGTGTGTGTATGTAGTTAGTGGTTTCAAAGTGTTATGGAATCATAAACTAATTATTAAGTGTTCTTGTTTATTATATTTTTGTTAATTACTGCTTCTGGTATTCTATTGTGTTGAGATTTTTTTAGTCAGTTTCTGTTGTCCTATCGCGTTCTATTTTGATTGTTGGATAAAAAAAAAAAAAAAATAGATTTGTGTTAGACATTTTAGAATCAGTTTAATTCATTAACATATATAGATACATATCTATATGTATGTTCAGATTAGTTTCTGACGATCTCATTCGTAATTTCATTATATTTTGTTATACGATAAATGGTGGTGTATTGCATCTATTCTGTATTACTTAAGTTAGTGTTAACAATATATATATATATATAAATATATATATATATATATATATATATATATATATATATATATATATATATATATATATATATATATATATATATATATATATATATATATATATATATATATATATATATATATATATATATATGCATAATTATAAAACATTATATTTAATTTGTTAGTTAATTCTTATTTTCTTTAAGTTAGTAGTTTGATGTTAATTGATAAATGAAAGTAGCCTTGTCTAAATGTTAGTGGTTAGCAAGTTAAGTTGTTGGTGGCTATCGTATGGAGGGTTATGTGTTTCCTAAAAACCCTAAGTTTAATTTTATTTTTTTTCGTTTAAGCTAGATGGTATACAGCTTAACTCTCAGTAATGAATGGTGGACTGCTCGATGTGGAGTGGAAAATAAATGTTTTGCAGGTTTTTTTGGTAGTGTGAAGTACTATGAGGGACATGTGGCATGTTTATGTGCTCAGTTTAATATCTTCGATAAGCCCAAATTAATACTGGGGTTTACTTTCATTATTGTTTTGAAGAGAATAGTCAATTTCTCTGATAGTGGGTTCACATCGGCCATGAGATCCTGCGATGATTTAGGGTTGCAGTTGGTTATGGAGATGTTTCTTAACACCCCACTATCTGTTAAAATGAGTGAAACTTGTAACTGTTGTACAAGTTATTTGCAATCTTTCTATGCTGTTAAATCGTTTGTTTGGAACTGGTGTTATTCGCCTTGCTTGGCACGAAATTGGATTGAATATTTTGATTTTGGTTGTTTGGAGCTGCGGTTTGCTGTGTTCAAGCTTGGTTGTTTCGGGATCAATATATTTCATTCTGCTATTTTGTAAGGTAGGGGGCTTTTCTTTAACCCTATACTCTCCTTCATTTTGAATATTATCTGTGAAAATGGTTATAAAATATATGGTTATTTATTGTTACTCTATTTACTTTCGGGTAGTTAAAACTGTTGTTTTATATTTATGTCAAAACAATCGAAAGATAGCATATGGATTAATTACAGGGTTGATTAGAGAACATAATTTGGAAATGTTATATATACAGTTTCAAAATGTGTATGAGATTTGTTCTGTTATGATTATGTTAACGGGTTGCTCGTGTTTAGTTTTGTGTGTTGTATTTAGCGGGTTACGGCTCAGGGGATTAGAAAAAAATTGGATGCCATGCATTATGTTGATAGTATACCATTGTTTAGCGACTGTGTTATTGTGTTAAGTTTGCTCGACTGTCAAATGGGAATGGAATTTTGTGGTTTTATGTTGACTGCGGTTGTATAAATCTTAGTCGTATACAAATAAGAAACTTTTTTTTTGTTTTAGGAAGAATTAATAAATAAGAAAGGGGGTTTTTGTTAGTATTTCATCTGTTATCAACGAGTTGGAATGTTTAGTGAGTTCAGGTTTATGACAAATTTGAGTAGATTATTTCTTAGACTTAAGTTTGAATCATACTGTTATTGTATAGTAGTCATACTGGGAGTTTTTCGTAGTTGATGACTGTGGTATAACAGAGATTTCGTTGGATGTTTATCACTCGGCAGTTATTATGTGTTCTTCTAAGTGAAATAGCTGTCTGTGTGGTTCGAATTTATAATTGATGACTATTGTGTCAACATTTGAATCCTATGCATGTTTAGTTTGCGATTTGAAAAGGATATCTTTCCTGTAAACGGTATTATATGCAATAAAGAGTCATTGTCTTGAAGTCTATCTTCTATCATTTGTACAACTGGGTCAATCTGTTAAGTTGAAAAGGGTATTATGTCGAAGTAGTATGAAATTGGTTGAATTTATCCTTGTAAATTTTAATCTCTATTGTGATTTGAAGAGACACTGTTGTATGATCTATTGTATAATGGAAGCTTTCGGATATGGTTATGTCTGTTGTTATTTGTTATGGGTATTGTCGTATGGTCTTTAGAGGGAATATTAGAATGTGTTAATGTTGATTAAGTTTATAAATTGTAGTTGCTTATATACAGTTAGCAAACTGGGGTCGGGTATTTTGTATTGACTGTGTATATAGTTCATTTTATGGTAATTGTGAATAGTCAAAATTTACTTGAGGTATTTGGTATCAATTTTTGTATTATTGATGGATATCATTTTGTATATATATATTTATTAATGTTTATAAAATATATGTTTCGACAGTATGATGTCCTCAGTTAGCAGTCTATACTTAAGTAAAGGAGCAACATAGTATTGTTGACGGTGTAGATGTTTAGAAATATATTGATTGTCAGTCTGTAGATATTTGATTAACGGTAGTATAGTTTCAGTTGTACAAAATTAAATAACATTGAATATGAACTTAGAAATAAGTTTAAACTATTAGTTTTGGTCTTAAAACTGAAATGCAATCTTATACTTTCTTTGTGTAATTTTGGTTTACTGGGATGTATAGTTTATGCGTAATTTATTTTCGTTATTGGTAAAGTGGTTATTTCGTTCAGCATTCAGAAATGTTATGAGCACATTTATATGAATTTGTACGCATGATAGATTACATATGTGTATATATGTGCTGTGGTATGTACCGGTATGTATATTATCATGTACATATAAGTATGTGCTTACATATATAACAGTGCAGAATGTAAAATGTATCTTATTTTACTCAGTGATGGAAACAAACTATGAATTCATTTGGTTGTATCAATGTAAGAGTGTTGTATATGGAATTGTAAGGATGTTTTTGATTCAGTCAAGAATGGGTTGATTGAAACATGATTCTTATATTAGAATTCTGATTATGGTTTTAATATGTTATTGATGAAATGGGAAAACTGTTAAATAAGATAGAGTACTGAAGTTCTTTTCAATCAATAGCAATTAGAACATGTGTTTGTAGATTATGCAAGTGCGATCCTTTAGGTTGGGTGGCTGTCATGAATCGAGTAACTTGTGGTGATAGAATTATTTTGTCGGATGCCCTTCGACATTAGTCTAGAACCTTATGGGAAAGTTTATGACAGTTATTTAATCAAGTGATAATATGTAAAATTCATGGGATGGGTTGCAATTTAAAAAGACTAAAATTTATGGTTGTACCTAGCATATAGGATTGCTACGAGATGTAGAATTCTTATGTAGACACCCATGAACTACTGGATCATTACCTTGTCATATTTTGTGCGAGTTTATTTCCATTTTAGATGAAATCTAATGCTTGCTTATATTTGTGGATGTATATTTGTATGGATCATGATTACTTGCTGTAGTATTTTGAAGGTTATGTGTTATCATGGTTATTTGTCTAACTATGTTATGCAGATAAACAAAGGATATTTATGATTCTTTGTTACTGTGTTTTAAGCCCTATTTGTTTGGTGTTGTGTTCTTGTTTGTCTTTTCAGGAACCTAGATGGATAAGATTATGAATTTGGGACAGTGGTTGGCAGCAGTTAAAATTTATGGGAAACAGATTGTAGCTGTACTGTTGGTTATTAGGGCAGTTTTTAGGTCTTATAGAAAGACTTAAGCAAAAATTCTGCATTTGTATATGATGTATTTTCTATTAAGAGTATTGATGTTACTCTAGTATGATCAGAAATCTTGTATGGATAACTTTATTGTTCAGTTTGTAAACTTCTTTGTTTAGTTGTGGAATGTTAATTAAAAATAAATAAATTATGTGGTTACATGTATTTAATTTATAATGGTTTTATCTTGGTTTTATCATCTAGTCATACTGGGTGTTACAGTATATTTCTTACTTAAGAGTCTGTGAATGATAACAATAGTATAAACCCTCCTATTCCTACTCCTATGGTGCTTATTGATCATGATGATAGAGATCTAGCTCCTAATGATCCCATTCTAGTGTGACCTAGATCCTCTCCTCCTCAACCCACCTTAATGGATATTCTTAGGGAAGCTAGTTTATACAATTCTTTGGATGATCTGAAAAAATCTTATTTTTACTCAAAGCATTGTTCGTAATCCTATTGTTAAGATTTTTCCCAGAAATTTCTCTCCAAGAACATTAAGTAGATAAGAAGATATTGATAAACCTACTTCTTCACCACCTAAATAAGATAAGAATACTAGTGATAGGAATCTCCCTAAAGATAATATTCCTCCTATTCCTCTTTACACCACACATTTCCATAAGGGTCAAGATCAATATCCTTCATTGTCTACATTAAAAGATAATTACAATGTGGGATATGAAATTACCACTCATCAAGGATACAATGGATTAGATCTTGGCATTAATGGACAAGGTATTAAGGCCCCTATATATTATCCTACATAAGTATTCCTTATCTATTATTCATATATTTGAGAATAATATTCTTTGTGGTATTCCCATTACAGGTTTTTCCAAATAAATATGGTGTTTCATGTGTTTATAGTTGGTGCACTTTTTATTTTCATATATTTTAATGATTAAAAGTTTAACGTAATTTTGATGGAACTGATTAAAGGTTTTTAAAGTCATAATTTGTGGACAACTGACTCAACCCCTTTGTTAGTTGTATTTCACATTTAAAAATTGGTATCAGAGTTGTGGTTCCTTAGAGAAAATATTAACCACTTAAGGAGATCTTGATGGAATACAAATTGAAATTACCTACATTGGATGGATCTAACTATTCTTATTGGAAATTCCAGATGTGAGGATACTTGGACTCTCTTAGTTATATGACCTAGAAGGTTGTTGAAAATAATTATGTGAAATTGGAAAATAGTCTAAATACTTCAGATGAAATTGAAGCTTATGAAGATAAGGAAAGGTATAGGTATGCAATTTTTAGTGCCCTATCATAAGATGAATTAACTAAAGTCATATATTTGATGATTGATCATGATGTTTAGGAAAAGTTCAGAAGTTTCTATGAAGGAAATGATATAGTCAAATAAAATAAGTTACAAAATGATAAAGTGAAGTATGAAACCTTGTAGATGGAAGAAGATGACAATATGAATACCTACCTACAAAAGATAGATGATGGGGTGAATGAGATCATAACTCTTGGTAGCAATATGGAAGAAAATGATGTTGTACAAAAGATACTCATAAATATTACCAAACCCTATAGTTATAAAGTCTTTTATATAGAAGATTCATATAATTTGAATCAATATACCCAAGAAAAGATTTATGGATCTTCACTTGCTTTTGAGATCAGAGAATTTGGCATTGTTGACACAAGGAAAAAATTGCATTTAAGGCTACCAAATAAAGAAAGGTTGAAGATTTAGAAGAAGAATATTTTGATGAGATCAAGGAAAACTTTGTGAGAAGAATGAAGAAGAGAACTGAGAAATACAAATTTAAGTTACCCTTCAAAATGTTTTAGTTGTGGAAAGATAGGTCATTATGCTTCTAGGTCTCCTAATAGAATTGAAAATCAAAAGAATAAATAAAGAAAAGGATATTTTAATATGAAACCCTACTATGTTAGAGAAGATGCCAGTATTTATCATGATGAATATAATTATGAATAAAATGGTCAATGTTTATTTCTGAAAGTTTAAGAAGAATATGTTGTTACTCTTCCTAAAAAGACTCCAAAAGTAAATACTAATGTCATTGATACTGTAACTTATATTTTACATGTTAGAAGAGACATAGATGTCTAGCGTATTGATAGTGTATGTTCTAATCACATCAATGGAAATAAAATTATGTTTGTCAAACATGAAAAGTATGATAGAGGTGTAGTTAGATTTGGAGGTGATCAAGCAACTAGGATAGTTGGAATTGGTTCTATCAATTTTGATGACAAGAATAATACTCATAATGTATACTATGTGAAGGTCTTGAATCATAATGTCTAACCGTTGGACATGTGTGAAAATTGATATAGTATTTTTTAAGGAAGATTGGTGTGAGATAAGAAAGAAATCTAGAACTGTGATTGTTGCTGGAAAAAAACTAGAGGAAATATGTATCTATTGAAGATTGATAGTGGATACTTCTTAATGTGTCAAATAAATGAGAGTTGGTTATGTCATTAGAGAACATGTCATATCAATTTTGATAGCCTAATTAAAATTAGTGCAATACATTTTTTGATATATTTTCCAAGGCTCACAAGGCCTATCAATGATGTTCGCAAGGATTGTCAAGTTGGGAAACAAACAAGAAGACCTTTCAGAGGTGAGGAATAATTTATTAATGGATTGTTGGAGTTGGTGTACACAAATCTAAGTAGTCCTACTATAAGAAGGATTCAACAAGGTGATAGATGCTTTTGATTGATGATTACTCTAGAATATGACATAGTTTACTTTTCTAAGAGATTAATTAGAAGCTTTAGAGAAATTTAAGATATTCAAGGCTATGGTTAAAAATGAGGTAGATAGAAGAATCAAATGCTTAACATATAACAAGGGAGGAGAATTTACTTCTAAAGAATTTAAAACTTTTGTGAGAATCGTGAGATTATGAGATATTTGTCTTCTCATAGAACACCACAACAAAATGGTGTGGTTGAAAGAATGAACATAACACTTCAAGAAGGTGCTAGAGAAATGATAAAGGAAGTCAATCTATCATAAACTTACTAAAAATAAGCAATACTAATTGCAGTATACACACTAAATAGAGTTTAGATTGGGAAAAATCTTGGGAAGACATCTTATAAGGTATGGTATGGAAAAAACCATTTCTATAAAGTATTTCTAAGTTTTTGGAAGAAAATGTCAAATTAGAAGATATGAAGAATGTAATCACCTAAAATTGTCTCCTAAACCATGGGCCCCTAATCTCAATTATTGATCATAATTATAAAATTCCTAACCCAAAAGGCCATTCAAATTCTTTAAATTTGATCCGATCATCAAAATTGCAAATCATTTAAATCAATTGATTCCTAAACATCAACCTTATTTGGTAATTAAATCATTTCTCAACAATTAATTTAATTAAATGTCCTAGCATATTAATTAAATTGAACCCATTTTCCATTTACACATAAAAATGAATTAATTTGATTTAAAAATCTAAAAATTGAGATAAATCCTCAAAATTGACAAAAACAATGGATTATCTTCAAAATTGATTAAAAAAAAAGGAGAAATTAATAAAAACAAAAATTAAAGATTTGATAAAAACAAGGCAAGTTTGAGTTAAAAAGTAAAGTTGCATAATTTATTAAATCAAATAAAAGGAAAAAGGATGTTAACTTAAGCATAAAAGATTAAATCAATCTATTTTATGTATTATTTCCTCAAATAAACTCAAAAAACACGCTTTAACTCAACTTTGGATTAATCTTGATCATTCATCTGAAGCAATCTCCACCATTGATTTTATCAGGGTTCTATAAAATGAAGACTCGTCTTCTCATTCAATATGCATAATTTTGATAACATTATTATTTTGTAGGTTTTGAGGAGCTATTGCACATCAATTCATTAATTTGAGAGTTTGTGTATTCTTTCTTAGTTATTTGCATATCATTATAGCATAGATTTCATTTAGCTTTCTTATTTTCTCATATCTTATTTGCATTGAAAAAATACAAAAATATAGTCTAATCTTGCATTCATATGAATTTTATGATAAATTTTGTATTATAGGCTGGGGATGATTATAGGAGTCTACAGCAAAAAATTTCATTTTTTATGATCACTTTTATGCTATATTTAATTTTTTTAATGATTTTTCATTAAAAAAAATAATTTTGGGCACAAATCAATGATTTTTATGACAAATTTTTATTGCAAGTTCGGGATAATGTCAAGAGTCTACAGTCAAACATTCTAATTTTTTTGATCACTTTTACGTGATTTTTAATTTTTAATGATTTTTCATAAAAATTTAATTTCGTGCACAAATCAATGAATTTTATAATACACTTTTTACTACAAGTTTGGGTTGATGTCAAAAGTCTACAATAAACAATTTTGATTTTTCTGATCAATCTTATGCGATTTATAATATTTTTTATGATTTGTCATAAAAAATAATTGTGGGCATAAATGAAGGGATTTTCTAATAATGTTTTTATTGCAAGTCGGAGTTGATAACATGAGCCTACAGTAAAAAAATCAGATTTGTCTAATTAATTTTGTATGATTTATAAAAAAAATTTAATTCTAGATGCAAATCATTGATTTTTTCTAAAAACTTTACGTTTCTAGAAAGCTCTTAAAATTATAATGGGGGTTTGTACTCACTGATTTTAATTTGGATGACAAATAATGGCTAAAAGAATTAGATTTTTGAAAACAATTCTATCGGGTCCCTATTTCTTGATTGGATTTAATTGTTGCTAACGCTAAGCCTTGTTTGTCTCTTTTTTCTGATCTTTTGAATAGCATAACCTAATTTTTAGCAGAACATTCATCCAAGATACACTTGTAAAGACTACTAACAAATTAGTTTTGCAGGTTGCCTAAGGAGATATAAGAAAACATCGTGTCTTCATAATTGTTTTTCTTAGGCATATTAAAAGGTTCAATTTTGGTGTTAAAATTTTTGTTAGGGGATTATTATCTTGTCTGTATAGATAATCATAATCTTAGAAGCATAAAATTAATCATTAAAAATGGATTGAGTAAATGAGCATGTGTTCTTGATGTGTCTTAAAAAAGCATAGAGGTAGGAGAGTATGCTCTTGTCTGTACAAACAATCATAAATCTAGACCCTTGAAACTTTTCTATTTGTTGCATGTGTACCTTTTGGCGAGCCTTCTCTTGAGGGAAAAATATCACAGGAATGACTCAAGTGGGAAAAGCGAACCCGACTATTCCAGCTCACTATAATCAAAAGCCTCATTTTGAGATTAAAGTCTTAGAGGATGTAGCTATATCTATTATGTTCACTCTGATATATGTAGGGCTTGAGGGCCTCAATCCTACGTGTCAGACTGCATTATCTTCATACTCGCAGGACATTATCATGTCTCAATCTTGTTTATGGGACTACGATAGAAATACTTTTATATGTGTAGGGCTGAGAGGCCTCAATCCAACATGTGGGACTACCATATCTAAGTACTTGTAGGTCTATAGGCCTCAATCCTACTTGTAGAACTCTAGGGGATAGTTAAGAATGGAAAACCTTATGAAACACCTCAGGTTAGAAGCCATCTGGCTCAACTTCGAAAGGTTAATAATATATGTGCAAGTGAGATAGTAAATCCCCCAAGACCATTTCTCATATCGTGCCCCCATTAGCATTGGAGTTGGCTAATATGACATTGAGAGATCCATTACGTGTTCTCCAGTGGCCGTATTCTGATTAGCTATTGGGTGTGTACCTAAGTTAGCAAGCAAAGGTTCTCTTCCTATGCCAACTTCCTTAGGGTAGCTTGTGTTTTGATCCCCCTTTATACTGTATGTTTTCTATGCTTATTGAATCACTTGACAAACAAACCAAAAAAAATTTAAAACCAACACAATACTGGGAAACTGAAAAACATGGAAACTTGCAAAAAATGATTGAAACAATTCAAAACTCAATGGCCAAACCCTCTTGTCCTACACATCTTGATCATTTCTAAGCATCTTGTTGTACGAGTTACTACCCACCTTGATCTTTCTATCACTTTGTCATATGAGAATACTAGTTTATTGTCTTGGACCTTCTTTTGTGTCATATGAGCCTACATTTTGGCATATGATCTTGTGAACTTTTGGGATTAGAGAGCTTGTCTTGACCCGATTTTCCATTTTCAGACTTGTGTGAACACTTACTGATCAGTCTTGTGGTTTGTACACCTATGTTAGAGAACTTATACATGTGATTTGATAACGCATCTACCTAGTTTGTTGATCCCTATCCTAATCTATGAGTGAACTTGTCTCATCTCCCATCCAACCAATATCAATTGGCCTTTGTTCCATCAAGTTCGGAGCCAATAAAATCAATCAATCTTTTGTCAAGTTCTATTGTCTAAAATTGAGTCATGAGTGTCACTTACCTAGGTGGCTTAGCCTTAACTCTAATACCTCATACCTAGTTTTTCATCAATTTTTATCAACTTTGTCAACAATCAAATCTCAATCTCATCATTCATTCATCTTTTGAGATAAAGTTTTCTTTCTCATCCTAGATTTGATCTTCATACCTTATCACTCTCAAGCTATCAATCACATCAATATTTCATGCCTGTCCAAACTAGTAGTTCTCATAGACACTTTGAAGAGAGAAAGAAGAAAGAGAATTTCACAATGGCTAAAAATAAATGGGCTAAATCCTACACTTCTAGCAAGAAATAATATATTCTTATTGCAAACATATAAAAAAAATCTAATCTTTGAGATCTCAACTTCAAGACCTAAAGGAAGAAAATCATACACCATCAAACAAGTACTCATTGAGATCAATTTTACCTTCCTTCAATGATCATGATTCATCCACATCTTCATCTTCCTCAAATAAAAATGCTACTTTACAACCTCACATCAATCTCATCTTTGATCAAGAACCTACTTCACAATCTCAAGAGAATCCAATTTTTTTTATCAAGAATCTTTTCTACAGATTTATGATCAAGAATATTTTCTATAGATTTATGATACTCCAATCTATAATCAAGAGCTTGAAGAGGATGTTACATTACATTCATTTGAGATTCTTTTATATCACTCCTATGACAAAAATAAATCAAATCCTCATGATCTTGAATCCAACATCTCTACAAGTCTAGTGGATAGATCATTCACCCCTTTGGGACAATCTTATGAATCAGCTTTGGAAGAGCTTCTTGAAAATAATCTCATCATTCTATCTCAAGCCGCGTCATGTGGAATCTCATTTTTTAGTACCTATTGTGCCTATCATAGGAATAATGAGCATAAAACCTCAAATTTCATGGATTTGAGTCATAAAATCAAAGATCTAATTGATGATGACATAATTGAAATTAAAAATCCTAACGAATCATCTAATGAAGATACTACTCTCAAGATTGATCAACATCAGCAAACTATGTCTAGTAATGGTTTCCATGTAGATTATACTTCTTCCAACATGAAATCACCTTCTAAAGCATCTAAGTTATCCAAAGGTCCTCCATTGAAAATAGAACCTAATGATTTTCATGTTGACTATGTCTACCCTCAAAGGCTTCCTTTAAAAGAGATCCAAGATAACTTACCTCTTGTTGCAAGTCTTTTCCATAGATCAAAGAGCATGGACCCCAAATTTCATTTTCTTCAACCCCTATCAAGGCTATTATAAATGATCCTTCATCATCCCTTCAAACATCTCTCACCCATATCCAAAATCCTATCTCATCCTTGGAAGTGGCTCCATGTCAAGAGGATAATCCAAAAGGTGAAGAAACAAGTCTTAACGATGATCCAAATCAAGGCATCCATCCCCATCCAACAATTGACCAAGGTACCATATCCCAAGTATCGAATGATAACTCAGTCATACCCTTTACCTTCTTTCAATAAGATATCCCTCCATCTCAAGATCCACATAGCCCTCCACTTCCTAAGCAAGATCAAGTGCACAAAACTCTTCCTATGCTATCCAAAGATCCTTGTCAAGATCAGAGTATCCCCTCATCGTCTTGTTATAATCTTCCATATACACCTCAAAAATATCCTATTCTTTCAAATCCTTTGCATAAGAAGTAATCCCCTCAAGCTTTAGTTGCTCCTATCAAAATTGCTACTATTAAATGTACTCATGAGTGTATTTGTGTAAACATGAATCATAAAGATGAGAGCCTCAGCCACATAGCTCACTCTAAAAATGTTGATATCCCTATCCATTACCCTTTTGCATCCTCCAAATCCATCCTTGGTCCCTATATCCCAAAGCTAAAACCCTCAAACCTTCCATCTATATTGGGTCCTTATACTCTACAAACCACCATGCCTATCACTCCTATATTTTCATCCACATTTCCTATCTCCTATCAATATATAAAATGCATGTGTCATTGAACCTTTCATATCAAACTATCCATATAAACCAACCATATCAGCCTTATTCATCCATAATTCCCAAGTCTTTTGGAGCAATTTGGAATCAAACAAAAAAATTAGAAATATAAGAATCCACTTATATATCAAAATCAATATGTCCTATCTAATTGACATGTGACTACAAGGAAAAATGAGATATTCAAAAGACCACAAAATTCCATCAAGCAAAGAAGAAAAAAATCAAAGAAAATGTGGGTTCCTAAATCCCTCATTGAAGAAGTGCATCCCAAAGAATTCAAAGAAAAGACAAATCAAAAGTTATGTGGATTACCAAGTCTCTCTTAAAGGACTTGGAGACAAAATAAAAATCAATTTTGGCATCTAATCTTCCAAAGGCTTCCACTCCATCTTTCTTCTAGATATTTCCCATCACCTCCTACATCAAAGCCTCAAGTTGTTCCCTCCAATTTTCCTCTATCATCCCACTACCCTTCAAGGTGTGTGTCGATTTTGATCATGTCACCCTTAAAACATACTCCTAAAAAAATATTTCAATACCCTATCCCTTATCCAACACCTATACATATGATTCTTATCCTCCCTTTCACTATCCATGCATCCCCTTCATCTAATACATTGCATTAATCCTTAGTCATTAACTATCCTTACCCTCCATATCATTTCACTTCCACCACCCTATCAACATCCTTGAGCATACCTTTTAATGGCCTTGGCCTATCAAAGCATATATTTCCAAAGGAGAATTATCCAAAGAGAATTAAGCTTGAGTTCCTCCAAGAATTAGAAAATACAAAAGAAAAAGAAGAGAAAAGTGCCTTGGTGAAAACCTGGAAATAGGTCCATTGGTAGAAAAAGTAAAGAGAAATACATCCATCCTATGGTGAAAACTACTTCTTGTGGCACCTTGGACAAGTACCATGATGAGAACCTGGTAAACAGGTGTCATGCATAATTCTTCCTCTTGCACTCTACACTTGGATTCAAGTCCCATCCATACTACCTCATCCATCACATTCTCCATCCATTCCTTACCATCTATCCCACATACATCCATATTCTATCTTTCACTTCGATCTTGAAAAGGTTGAGAAGATCCATGAGCATCACGTATATTGATATCCACCACACTTTCCATCAACTTATTCATGTTCTCTCATCCATGATGCCCTATCATGATATTTCTTATCTCAAGGCAATCCTCACTACTCCTAAGAATCCTTTCCATAATCCCAAAACTATTCACACATAGCTTCCATCGATCCTTATCCAAATCGTGTTATCCTATTGATATCTTATCCAAATTGAACCCTTTGTCTTGATCAAAATGAAGAAAAAAATGTAGAATAGGTTCTTAGAAGCCTCTTGACATGTCCAATCTTTTGGACTGCACCTTCTTTCATGACATCAAGTCATTATCCTAGATATGCTATTTGGAATTTCACCATTGGCTTACATTTGTGATATCATTTTTTCCTAGCTTGGGTAATCTTGAGGAGACTATCATGAGGGTTGCATTCACTCACGTTATCCATAAGCTTTCTTATTTACTTTCGACCCATCATCTTTCTCATCCCTCTATGATGTCCTACACCTTTCCATACATTGAGGTAAAACCAATGTGATCTTTCTTGATAACTGGTAATCTTTTTAAATCTAAAAATTGCAAAAAGTTTTGGAAAAAATCTAAAAATTGCAAAAGTCCAAAAAAATATATAAAAAATAGCGAAAAGTGTAAAAAATCCAAAAACAACATATAAAGTCCTAAAAAAAGTGATCATCTTGGTGAAAACCTAGTAAACCAAAAAAAAAAAAAAAAAGAAAACCAAAAACCTCAAAAATATTTAAAAAAAAGAGAAAAAAAGAAAAGAACAAAAAAATTGAAAAAGAAGAAAAAGTGCCTTGATGAAAACCTAGTAAACATGCATCTTGGTAGAAAAAATTGAATCTATGCCAAGTGGTGAAAACTTGGTAAACAAGCACTCTTGTACTTTCATTCTCTATCTATCAACACATATTTTGGCTTCTTCCCTTTAGTTTCTTGCTTTCGTGTGTTGTCATTTCCTAGTTTATTGCTTTTATTTCCAGCTTTAGCTTGTGCATAGCCTTTGGTCACTTTTGCGACATCTTTGGTTCTTCCTGGAACCTTCATGTCTTGAAACTGATCAACGTCTTAGTCTTGGGGAAATCAAACCATAATAGGGGGAAATGTCCTAGAATTTCAACCAAGTCATCCTTGTGTTAGTTACAGTTCATCCAATCTAAGTCAATTTCATGTCTCCTAACCACTGAAGGGTTTTTCCATTGACATCATGATCACACAAGACAACACAGACAATCATATCTATTTCATGAAAATAATTATTGAAACTATTTGAGCTATGCTGAAAATTTCTTTCTATGTTTTTTGTTACAATTGGCTTTATACCCTGTGAGTGACTCAATGATGTCTATCTTGATTTAGAGAAGCTAGGACTAGGGGCATAATACTTTTTTCTTGATTTTCTACTTTTGGGTATAGTTTTAGTGATCTGAAAGTGTCACATAAATTGGGTGTCTATGGTAAGAGCCTCCATCATGATTGGAATGTCGCATATACCTCAATCCTCTTTATTTGTATGCTATAGTGAGGTTCAAACTTCTCCTTGTCTGTTAATGAGTGATTTCTTATTACTATTTCAATCTAAATATCTACCCAAGGATTGGACATATGGGTCACTCCAGGTATACAATGCCAAAATATATCCTAGGTTATGAATGATAAAGGGTCATTGTGGACAAAGTAATCACTATTGCATAAGAAAAGAAGGATCTCTATCTTTCTTGGTGTGTTTGTATACAAGAGACATTCAACTGATCTTTGTGCTTTATGCCCTAGTATTTATGATTCACTTGCAATATTAAAAGATGTGGGTTCAAGCCCCACCATGGTTTTCACTCTAATTTGGGTTTCCATGATAAAAATATTTGTGTTATGTATTGTAGATGTTTTCTAATTTGTGCATACAGTCCTTATTAATCATAAATTAGTCATAAGGGTTTTTATGCTTTAGGGTTTCAAGGTTTAAGGGTTAAATGATTTTGAAGTATTAGAGTTTTGCAATTGATCCCCCCCCACTCTCAGTTGCTTTTTAACTTCTTTCCTACAAGTGCCACCTATTCTTGCACATAAAAAAATAAGGAAATTGTTTTTTAGATAGGGGTTTTCCTTAGTAAAACCCTAGTTGGAATTAACCTTTAAATGAAATGAAGTAAAGAGAATTGTACTAACATAGACAAGAGGAAAAATCTAAATAATGAAGTGTATTATACTATGGAAATGCAAGTTCTTATTTGAATTTGATCAAGAATAAAGATACAATAGCTTCACTCCACATAAAAAACTAAAAGGAAATAATGAAAGAAATGCCTTGCATATTGATTGTTGTAGTTTTCTACAATGGTTGATGTGAAGAAGAAGGATGAATTGAAGAGTTGAATACTTGAATGCTTGTATGTAGATGGATGCATGGATGAAGGTGGATTTATGGATTCATGTGATATGATATTATTCCTTGATGGAAGACTCCTTTTCTTGTCCTTAAATTGGGAAAATAAGCTTGATATATGGATAATATTATCTTGTAAATGCCTTATAATTCTTGAAGATATGCCTTAGAATTGTTGAATGCTTGAGTGCTTGAGCTTAGATCTTGAGTGCTTATGAAATCTTGAATGTGTATATGAATTCTTGAGAGTGGATGCCAAATTACAGAGAGATAGGCTTCTTTTATACCTCACAACATTTTGGGGCTCAAAAATTGAAGGAATCCAACATGATTGTAGATTTCCTACCTAACCAATGAGGTAGGCCCCCAATTTAAATTTTAGGGAAAATCAAGGGGAATAGGTTGTCCTGGTTGACCTAGTCCCCCCAGAATTTATTGAAATTTGGTTGGGGGATGGAGGTTAAAAATAAGATTCCAAGATAAAAATCATAGCAAGGTTTGAGTAGCAAAAATTAATTCAAGAGCCCATACATGCTAAAATAGGGCCTAATTGAGAATCTAATTATAGGTGCTTACAATTTAGGACAATACATTTATCCCCCACTTTAGTGGGAATATGATTCCATCTCATGGTCATGGTAAAGTAGAAGAAAGAAAGACAAAGATGATATGATCATGGAAAAAAATGCAAAGAGATAAGACATTGCTAAGCTTAAGAACATAAGCCCCCAGACAAAGGATCTTAAAACGTACAAACACATGGAAGGAAAAATAAAACAAATAAAATATCCTAAAGCTTAATAAGGTTCCAAGTTAACTAGTTGTAGACACCTTGGTAAAGAAAATGTCTCAACTTCTAGTATCATGCTCAAAAAGATATTAAAAATGTATAATTCATCATATATAAAGGACAAGAGACCACATAAAAGTTAAGACAAAACTCCATGGTCTAACCCACTAGAAAAGCTAAGAGAGCATGGAGAGAAAATAGAGAGATCATGAATCCAATAGTCTAGAAATTTGCATTATTCTAGGTGATCCATGGAAAAAAGAGGAGGAAATAGTATAAATGATATAAAGTTGTGTTACAATAATTCCACTCATCTGAAAGAGAGAAAATGTGGAATTTTTAGTCCAGAAAGTTGTGTTATGCTAGTCAATTCTACCTAAGGATAACCGAGTGATGAATTTTCCACAAGGAAATCTACCAAAGGGGATTAGTCCTAAGGTAATCATTGTCTCTATAGGGATCCAAAAAAATTCAAGTAAATTATTGTCTCCAAGGAAAATGCAAAACAATACATAGGGCACAAAAGAATAGAATTAATAGTCTAGAAAGTTGTGTTACACTCGTAAACCCATCAAAAAGGATAACAAAGTGAAGCATGGTCCATAAGAAAATCTTCCAAATAGTATTTGTCCTATGGAAAGCATAGTCTCCAAAGGAATCCACTAAAGAGGATCTGTCCGAAGGAAATAATTATCCCCCAAAAGATCAATTAAATAATATATAAGATTGCATAATGTACAAGGAGGTTGTATGTATAATCCTCTCCTTGGATGGAAACATAAGACTATGCTGACATCATAATAAAAAGAGAACAAGGATATAATGTGTGCCATAATCTTAGTGAAGAGGAGAGAATCTTGTAAGCCGAGGAGAAGATAATTGTGAAAGATATCTTGAAACATGTAGAAAGAGACCGTTGGAAGGAAGTGATATTTGTTACAAAGACATATACCTCCAAGAGGATTTCTTGACCAAAAATAACATCTTCAAGATTAACAAGGGAAGGAGAAAAAGAGGTCACCCTTTTAGCCCCCACTACTTCTAGGTGAAAAATGGATTCTTGAAGAAGAATGACACATTTTAAGACCCTATGTAAGGGTATTTATATATGATGAAAATGATTTTTAAAATAAGAAAGAGGTTGTGATCAAGGATACACACTTCATGCATAAGAGAGAATCCCTAATGAAGAAAAAATATTTCATATAAGAAAAGGTTGTTACATAATAAAGAAATGCCACTCTACCAAGGAAAGTGGATCCTTAGAAAAAGAAAGACAAAAAATACCTTTCCCCCAAATATAAAGGCATGAAAAAGAATAACATATTATGACATATAATTTAATGATCAATTTTCATAGATGTACACTTCCAAGAAAGGAAAATATTGTAAACAAGGATATCATTATCTAAAAAAGAGAAATATCCAAAGACAAGAAATTTCATGCAAGGAAGGACATCACATTATAATTGATACAAACAACAAAGAGATAATGTATCCTTTGTAAAAAGGACAACACAATAAGAATCCTAAGTGAAAATGTCATTTATAATACATATGAACTTTAAAACATGAAAAATATTGTAAGACATATGAAATAATTTGCATAAAACAAAGGATTCCATGTAAGAAAAGATATGACTTTATAAAAGATACAAATCCATAAAAGGAAAAATGGGTCCTCTAAAAAATGAAAATGGATTAAAGAAAGAAATCTCCCCCCCACCCCAAGTGGAAATATAAGGAAAGGAGCCTATTATGTTGCTCACAATAAAAATTTGAAAACTAAAACATATAACTATGCAAAACAAAGAGCCCCCAATGAAGTAAGCCACTAAGATCACATGATGTGGAGCAACATAATAGGTGAAGTAAATTCTAAGGAGTTATATTTATAGTACCAATTCTAATAGGTTTTTGTATCTATATATTGACATTATGAGATGAAGGAGTGGAAATCTTTGTATTTTTATTAGACTAGAAATGAGTGATGAATTTTTGAAAAGGGTTGTGAACAATGTTTTATTGAGTTGTAAATCTAGTGCCTTGTGAAGGAAGAGGATACATAGGTAATTGGTCCATGTTTCCAAGATTTTTTCCACTATAGGTTTGTGTAGAAATCATGTCATAGAAAATCTCATGAGATGTCTTTGATTTGGAAGGTTTACAGACAAGGAATGGTTAAAGATCATATCATAATCTTTAACATTGCACCATGACACTATGTTGATGTAACCTTGTACTTTGATGAAATCTTGATGTAATTATAATTTGTAATGATCTTGTATTACCTTGTAATGGATTAATGATGTATCATTCTATGAATTAAATTATAATCTCATTGAAAAGGCATTCCTTGAATTGTATTTTTTATTTCAAAAAAGTTATGTCATTACATTCTTGCACACCAAAAAAAATCTTGTTGCAAATATCGATCCTCTCGAATACTTCTTACAAAATACAACACTCACATGGAGGTTAACTAAATGGTTTATGATCCTAAGTGAATTTTACATAAAGTATGTGGAAATAAAATAAATAAAAGGAAAAATTATAGTGGATCAATTGGCTAGTGCTCCTATGGAAGATGATTTCCACTTATTATAGAATTAACTCATGAATCATTATTCAATGTGGAATCTACATGCCTTTTGACCTTATATTTTTATGGCTCTTACACAGATTTTTTATGGTATCGATATTCTCTTTGTCACACCACAAGGATATTGTATACCAAAAGCTGACAAGATCCATTTTTAGTTTACCAATAATATTGTAGAATATGAAGCATTGATTACTAGACTTTGTATGTCTATGCAATGGAAATCTGTTGAGTTATGTGTTTTCAATGATTCTCAGCTAGTGATTAGATAGGTCAATGATGATTACAAAAAGAAATTTGAAAAATTGATGCTATATAAAAGAATTGTGGAAGAATTCAAAGATTATTTCATATCAATTACTTTTGAACAAATTCTCAGGGATAATAATGTTGGCAAGTGATGTTTTGAGAGCACTGTGGATCACTTGAGGGTTGTCATTTATGGAAACACTTATGTTATAGTGATCGCATGTAGTAAGTATGAGTGTTGGAGACACAATCATGAAAATGACTAAGTACAGAATTGGATTTACACAATATTACAGTATTTTTTTGGTAAGCAAAGTTAGTATATGCTATAGGATGGCTTGATATCTTAGAGGAAGACATTTTGGGATATGTATGAGCTTTAGTTAAGGTTGCACATGTTTTAGTATTGATATTAGTAAGTTACAGTAATATGAAGACATGCAAAGACAAAGGAATAGTGAAATAGGGCATATGAACACTCGTGATGATTAAGGAAATGCTAGATGGAATGATAATGTACTAAGTTAGATAAAGATTGTATATTGTTGACACTTTGGTAATACAATATCGTTGACTTAGTATTTATTATTTGCATGAGTAATTATTATATTTTGCATTGTATTTGAGAGTCGACTGGATGGTAGAATAGATATTGTGTACTAGGATTAGTACCTTCATAGGGTTAGCTTTGTCAAATAAATCAAAATAAGAATTAAATTACCATAAAAGAAATCCAATTAAGCTATTTAAAAGATAAATGAGCACTCTATGGCTCTCTAATTAGGGATTCTAATGAGAAGCTCTCAACAAGCCTCCATTAGTGACAATCCTAATATGAGAAAGTGTGATAAAACAAGCTAAGACAAGTTAATTCCAAATGAAATAGACTACTTAGCTCTAGATTTTCCTTTCTAGCTTAAAATTGTAAGAGGTTTGATGCTTCTCAAAATTTTTGGATGATTATTGATTGAATTATGCCTTTCTTTTATATATTTTGGCAAGGGTAGGGGGTGGAGTTGAGTTGATCATGGTTAAGTTGAGGTTTAGTCCATGGTTCCACCTTTGGAGACCATTTAAATAAATTTTCCTCAAAGCTTGGGACAAGGAGACAAAATGGGTGGACAAGATTCTTTCTCCTTATGTGTGATGGAGATTCTATGTGAGCTTGATCCTTAAATCCTATTGGTTGAGGCATTTTCCTCCCATGTGGTGTTGAGGAAAATTTAGAATTTATTAATTAAATTTATTTAATATGTTTAGCCATGTGTACCCCCTGAATGAGTTGATTTGATTTAAATGAACTATGTAATTAATTAGATTAATTGCATAATTAATTTATTTATCATGATTTATTTGATTTAAATTGATTCTATGGCTTTTGATTTTCAATTAAATCTAGATTATGGCTTGATTGCAATTTTGATTTGATTTTAGCTTGATTTGATTTAATTGCCTTGATTTTGCCTTGATTTCTCACATGATTTAATCTTGTCCATTTTTAGGTGTTTACAAATGCCCCTCTTTGAATTGATGCACGAAGTGTATTGGTTCAAAGAATGTCTCGATCGTTTTGATGCAAAGTCTTGATTAGATTTGATGTCTGATTCGATGTTTGATAGAAGATGTAGATTTTGATGATAAAACTGGTGTTGTTCTAATTGATTTTAGGTCCTTGATGGTCGATCTGATGATAGGTTGTTTGATATGATGCCTGATTTTGTCTTTATTTTCTGATTTTGATGCCCCACTGATGAATGCAAATTTTTTTACGTTGAAATATTTTTCCATTGATTTGCTTATGTTGATGATGATATGATTGCATGCCCCCTTGGGAAATGAATCAAAATTATTTTGGATAATTTGGTTGAGATTGGGAAATTTTGATTTATTTCCTGATATAAAAATTTGAAAATGCCCTGATCATGAGAGAATTTGATGAGAAAAGATTTGATTGATAAGATGTTATTGATGCTCCAAATAAGTTGATGATGGTTTGGTATTGTTTTATGTTAGTTGGAATCACTTGGTTGATGTTGATGTCAATCTGATAGGATAAGTTGACGGGTTGATATTTCTCTCTCAAGATCTAGAGAGACAAAATAATGATTTTCCTTCCTCATGATATAGAGTTAGAAGATTTGATGCACTCAAGATGAGAAAATGGATGATAGGATAACATGATTGATGTTAGATGATCAATTGGATGATTTGAATAATTGATATTTGATACATGATATGATTAGATGTTTTGATGAATATGAAGTTGATTGGATGTTCTCATGATGCAAAATTAAGGATTGGTAGAAGAGAAGGGTCATATGTTGGTGTAGGTGCAGGTATCAATATTGATGATGGATAGAGTTAGGTTTCCCCTAGTTGACCAACATGATTGATTATTGATGATTTCCTTAATGGAGCGTCAATCATTTGATGGATCAGACATTTCATTTTTTATGGACATTTTAGACATTTGATGATGTTGATCAAGACTTTGATTATATGGATGGACCTTGGATGATGTATATTTCCTTGACTTATTCTGCTATAGACATTGATGATGTACCATTGATGATATCATTGATCATTTGATGTATCTTGATTTGGTCTTTTGATGGTGATAACTCTACCCCGTTTAGCTTTCCTTACATATATTGAGAAAAAGGATCAACCCATGCAAACTAACATGAAATTAATCTATATGGATGCAACTAGCTATCACTATTCAAAATTTGGATGCTTATTTTCATCATCAAGCTTTTGGAACATCAAATTGGTACAACCCTCACTGGTTTAACCATGATCATATGAATACCTCTTTCCTCAGATTTTAATATTGTAAGTACACAAATAAAGAATTGATCCCTTTCATATACAAATGTCCTTGATGATTCTTTGATGATCATATCATTAGATGGATTTACATACTGCTATGAATCAACATGGAAAGCACTCGAGAAGAAATCAAGAAAATACCATGTCTTCATCATTGCTCATCTAGTCAAACATCATTGATTTCCTAAAAAGACATGATTCCAAAAATTTAGTAACACTTTGAACATTTTTTCTTTTGTTTGTAGATTCATATTTCAAAAACTTCAGCCACTTTGATCCTTAGTTATGTTTAAGCCTTTTTAGATTTTGATTTGATTTGTTATTTGAAGATTTAATGTGTCAAATGTTGTTGTTTAAATAAAGTGTTTGGATGTTGAAATGTAATATTGATCAATAAGTTCAAGTGTAGCAATTTTTCAATTTTGATGTGATGATTTTGAGCCAACTTGCATCTATTTTGCTAAGCTTATTGAATTTGGATTGGTGCCCCCTAGTTTGATTTAGCAAAGGTCATGCTTTGTTGGGCAATGCAAGTTTTGAGTGTTTACTTAAGATTTGCAATTTTTAGATTTTTTAGATTTTTTTTAAAAGATTTTTTATGTTTTTGGATTTTTAGATATTTTTTATGTTTTTTGGATTTTTAGATTTTTTTTATGTTTTTGGATCTTTTTTAGGGATTTTTTATGTTTTTGGATTATCTAAGGAACATTTTCACTTTTTTAGATTTTTAGAGATCACTAGTTCTCAAGCAAGATCACATTGAATTTCCCCCACTGGCTAGCAAGGTATAGGACATGGAAGATGGATTTGCAAACTGATGGATGCTAGATGAATAGGTCATGATGGATGAAGCAAGTGTGTTACCTATAGGACCATTTCCTCAAGATTATCCAAGCTAGGGAAAAATAATATCTCAATATAGGCCAATGATGTGGTGTTGGATAGCATATGGAATAATGATCTGGTGTCATGAAAATGGTCCAAAGGAGTGGACATATCAAGAGACTTTTTCTAACATTTTTTTTCATTTCTTTTATTTTTCATTTGGATCAAGATTAAGGGATCAATGTGGATAGGATCACATAATCATGATAAAGGGGTGATGGAGGCTATAAGTGAAAGTTTGGGATTATAGGAAGGCATCTTAATAATAATGAAGGTAGATTTAGGATAAGAAAGATCATGATAGGGTAGCATGAATGCAGCGAGTGAATAGGCTAATGGATAGGATAATGCATGGCAAGATACTTAATGCTCATGGATATGATCAACCTTGTCAAGATCAAAGGTGAAAGATGGAATATGGATGCAAGTGAGATAAATGGTAGAAATATGGAGGATATGATGGATGGAACTTTCCCTCAAGTGTAGAGTGCAAGAGAGAGGAATTATGCATGACTCTTGTTTGCCATATTTTCATCATGATACTTGTCCAATATGCCACAAGAAGTGGTTTTCACCCTAGGATTAATTTCTTTTCTTTTTTTTTTTTGTATTTTATCTTTTTGGATGGACTCAAGCCTCATGCTCTTTGGATACTCCTTGAAAATGTATGATATGATGGGCCAAGACCGCTGAAAGGCATGCTCAAAGATGTTGATAGGGTGATAGAAAGGTGATATGGTGGATAAGGTAGAGGGTGGCTAAAGCTTTATGAGATGGATTGGATAAGGGAAATGGAAGGATAATGAATGAGAGTATAACAAGTCTTTTCATGTGTGGGTATGAAAAATGGAATGAAATAATAAAGAATAAGAGGATAAGAAGTATTAACAAGATCAACATTGAAACACACCTTGAAGGGTAGTTGAATAATAGAAAACAAATGGGTGAGATGGCTTGAGACTTTGATGTAGGAGAGGATATGAATCTTGAGACACGAGGACCCAAAATGGATGGATAAGATGGAATGTGTTTGGGAGAATTTGGAGTGGAAGCCTTTGGAAGGTTGAATGTCAAGTTTGATTTCTCTTTCATGTGTAAGTCCTTCAAAAGTGACTTGGGAATCCACACTTTCTTTGATTTTTCTTTCCTTTTGGATGCTTTAGAATGCATTTCTTCAATGAGGGATTTATGAACCCACATTTTCTTTGATTTTTCTTTCTGCTTGATGGACCTTTGTGGTATCTTGAATATTTCTTTTTTTCTTGCATTCACATGTCGATTGGATTGGACATAGTGATCTTCATACATAAGTGGATTTTTTATTTTCTGATTCTTATGTTCCACATTCAAATTTCTTCCAAAAGAATTGGGATTGGTGGATGAATAAGGTTGATATGGATGGTTGATATGGGTGGTCTTATATGGAGGGTTCATATGGATGGGTTATTTGTTTCTCAAGTATGTATGTCTTTGTTGATCTTGATAGGATATAGGGTAAGTGGATTGTGGGCTACGGATGGTAGGAAAGGTTGATGGAGGAATATAGGGACCCAATATAGATTTGGAGGATGTATAAGGTTTCAACTTTTGGATATAGGGACCAAGGATAGATTTGGAGGATGTAGAAAGAATATGCTTATGCACAAATGGAGGTAAATGAGATGTGGGAGAGATATCAACATCTTTATTTTGAGCTTCATGGCCAAGGCTTTCATCTTTTGGATTTATCTTTATACCAATAGGCTTATGAGTAGATTCCATAGGAGTGACTTTGATAGGAGCAGTTGAAGCTTGAGGGGATTTATTCTTATGAAATGGATTAGGAAGAATGGGAGAATTTTGAGGTAGAAATGGAGGCTTATGAAAAGTGGATGTTGGGGTACTTTGATCTTGACAAGGATCTTTTGATAGCCTAGGAAGAATACTTTTCTTTTGATTTTCAATAAGTTCATTAGAGATGGAAGGAATACCTTGATCTTGATTAGGAGATGGGTAGGATATAGGAGATGAATGAATATGGGGTGTTTGAGATGGAAGGATATATTCTTGAAAGAAATGGAAGGGTATGAAGGGATCATCATGGGACTCTTGGGGTATGGGACTTTGGTCAACTATAGGAAAATAAGGGATAATGTCTTGATCTTGCTCCCTAATAATATTTGTTCCTTTGCACTTTGGATTAGTCTCTTGTCATGGTGCCACTTCTAAGGACAATATAGGAGCTTGGATCTTTACAAGGGATTCTTGAAGGAATGATGGATGTTCATTTGAAATAGAAATGAAAAGCATAAGGCTTGAGGTCTATAACTATTGAAGAATGGAAGAATTTTTTATCAAGATGTAGGTTAGCTTGGATCTCTTTTAGAGGTAGCCCTTGAGGGTATACATAGTTATCATGAAAAACATTAGGGTCTTGATTTGATGGAGGAATCTTGGATAGCTTTTCTTCTTTATGATATGGAGGAATGTTGGAATAGGTGGAAGCTATAGGAGAACCACTACTAGACATGTGTTCATAAGTTTGATATTTCTTGAGAGTAGTATCTTCATTATCTGAGTCATTAGGATTTTCAATTTCGATTAAGTCATCATCAATAAGATTTTGAATTTTATGTTTCAACTATATGAAATCATTTGTTTCATGTTCATTATGTCTATGATATTCACAATAGTTACTCAAAAATATAAAACCACATGAAGTGATTTGAGGCAATGTGATGAGATCATTTTCAAGGATTTGTTCCAAAGTTGATTCATATGAAATTACCAAAGGAGTAAATGATCTATCCCATGGAAATTTAGATGCACTTGAATTTGTCAAAGAGATCTGATAGTCAAATCTTGATGATCCAATTGTTCATTGTCATGTGATGAAGATCATTGAGATAAGACTACTTTTTCTTGATTTCCTTGATCAAATATGGGATTATCTTGATAATGTGACATAGGTTTGTTATCAAAGATTGGGTTACCATTAGGATGTTCTTGATCCAATATAGGGTATTCATGATTTTTTTTTTTATCAAAGGTTGAATTATCAAAGATATGATGTTTATAATGTTCTTCTTGATCAACGATATTATTAATGTGAGATTTTGGGATAGCCCTTTTGTTTGAAGAATATGTAGATGTGGATGTAATATTAGGATCATAGAGGTAAGGAAACAATGTTCTTAATGAAGATTTGTTGGATGATGTATCCCTTTCTTTTTCCATATTTTGAATTCTTGTGAATAGAATATTCTTTTCAATATTTGTTGTTCATTGATTTTTGGATCTTAATGGATGTTTTATTTTTGTAATCAAAGACCTTCAAGTACAACACAATGATTTTATCAGTTATCACAAGAAATTCTTCCAAGAAATCTACCTAAGGTCAAATTTGGCTTTTAAATGGCTTTAATGAGGTAGGCTTTCTAATTTATCAAGAATTTGGTATGGATTTTGTTCAAAAGAGATATCAAGTTTCATCCCCCCAAAATAAAGGGATTCCCACCACCGGTATATTGGAGTTTTGTGCAATCCCAAAGGACTACTCGAGGAAGTTCGATACTTAATATCCTTTTGTCATTCACCCCATTAAGGATGAACACATTTATTTTTATAGTGGGTCAAATTATTGCAGCAAAGGCAATTGTATCCCACTTTGGGTTGTCCCTCTCACGGGTCTCATTAAGGAAAATCTTGAGAGGTGAGCCCACTAAAGATCTAGCATGTTCATAAGTAAAGAAATAAAATGGATTCAAGAGATAGGTTTTGGGAATTTGATTCACAAAAAGGTGAAGAACATATCCCTATCTATTCTTATAGTTTCCCAAGCACTATTAACAATGTTCAATTTCCAAAACCCACTACTAATGGGAATTGAGTATTTCTACTCTCCTCCACAAACAAGGGGTTGTATGATTTAGTGCTTGATTTTATCATTTATGCTATTTTACTTACTAGATTTTAGCAAAATCACAAGGCCATAATTTAAAGAAAAATTGACCAAGTCTAGGCTTACCTTCAATCGAAGCTAGCAAAGGCTAGGGGCATTTTTTATGATTTTTCCATGATTTGGACTCACCTAGTGGCGATTGTTCCAATGCCTTTGCATCCCTTTGGAAATTATTAGTCCAACACAAAACAACAAAGTGAACAAATCCAAGCAATTTGAACTTTATTCCTTTCCTTAAATTGATTAAAATGATGAACTTAAGGACCAAATATCCAATTTAAAAAGACAAATTTAGATTTGTTCAAATTAATTATATGCATATATCTTTCATACTCTTTACCTTGATGATTGGAATCCTCCCAAAAAGTTGTTAAGATGAATAGTTTTCTCTCTTTTCAACCTTTTTGTGATGTTTTTATCCTCATTGCAGATTCTAGCCTCTGGTTTCCAATTTTTGTTTATGTCCTGGCATCAGAAAAACAAAAAGAACATTATTTACTATCATAATTTAAAATTAATAAAAAAACATGTATGCACTACAGAAATGATTGTACGTGCTACAAAAATGCTTGTACGTGCTTCAGAAATGATTAAAAGTGCAACAAAAAAATTTAAATGCGTAGAAATATAATTTAAATGTGTTATTTAATGAATCAAATACACATAAAGAAATGTGTATGCACTGTAGAATGGATAAAATGTGTTGCAGAGTCAAGGTATATGTACTAAAAGAATTTTAGATAGATTAGAAGAAATATTGAAAGCGTCATTTCACTATGTAAAGTTGCAACACTTTACCCTGAATGTAATGTTTCAGGCCTTAAAAGAACCACATAAATGCTTGTAAGTGCAGCAAAAAATCTCGGATGTGCTGCAGAACCTGTAAAACAGAGAAAAATGCAAAGATATGCAAGAAAAATATGATCTCTCTGAATTTAAAAATAATGAGACCCAATGCCCCATGGTGGGTGCCATTTTGTGTACTAGGATTAGTACCTTCATAAGGTTATCTTTTTCAAATAAATAAAAATAAGAATTAAATTACCACAAAAGAAATTCAATTAAGCTATTTAAAAGACAAATGATCTCTCTATGGCTCTCTAATCAGGGATGCTAATGAGAAGCTCTCAGCAAGCCTCCATTAGTGACAGTCCTAATATGAGAAAGTATGATAAAACAAGTGAAAACAAGTTAATTCCAAATGAAATAGACTAATTAGCTCTAGATTTTCCTTTCTAGCTTAAAATTGCAAGAGGTTTTATGCTTCTCAAAATTTGTGGATGATTATTGATTGAATTATGTCTTTCTTTTATATATTCTGGCAAGGGTAGGGGGTGGAATTGAGTTTATCATGGTTAAGTTGAGGTTTAGTCCATGGTTCCACCTTTGGAGACCATTTAAATAAATTATCCTCAAAGCTTGGGACAAGGAGACAAAATGGGAGGACAAGATTCTTTCTCCTTATGTGTGATGGAGATTCTATGTGAGCTTGATCCATGTGAGCTTGATCCTTAAATTCCTATTGGTTGAGGCATTTTCCTCCCATGTGGTGTTGAGGGAAAATTAGGATTTATTAATTAAATTTATTTAATATGTTTAGCCATGTGTACCCCTTGAATGGGTTGATTTGATTTAAATGAACTATGTAATTAATTATATTAATTGCATGATTAATTAATTTATCATGGTTTATTTGATTTAAATTGATTTTATGGCTTTTGATTTTCAATTAAATTTAGATTATGGCTTGATTGCAATTTTGCTTTGATTTTAGCTTGATTTGATTTAATTGCCTTGATTTCTCACATGATTTAATCTTATCCATTTTCAGGTGATTACAGATATAAATAAAAAGTGTTTTGTGAAAGTGATAGATGAAGAAGATATGTATGAGATATGGATATGAATTGAGGATATTAGTAATGGTTGATAGAAGATGTGAGATCAAAGATTGATAAACACTATTGAGATCCATAATTGGAACTATCAAAGCATAGCAGATCCTTGTATTGTTCATCCTTGAAGAACACTTTTGTAACTGAATTATTGATTGTAAGAGATGTAAGCTCACTATACCTTTAACATGGTTTTTGTATACCTTTAACAGGGTTTATATTCCTTTAACAAGGAAATATACTATGTTATACTCATCTCCTAATAGGGCTATATCTCCTAACATGGATACTATATTTTAGTGCATAGTTGTGGGTACCATCCCCACCGGGGTTTTCCCTTGGCCAAGGTTTCCTCGAAAACAAATAATGGTGTTATGAGTTATGTGTTATATGTTCTTTTCATTTCAGCATTCATATGGTTTATTTGGAATTGGTTTAAGTTCAATTTAAAGTGTTGTAATACTAATTCACCCCCCCTCTCATTATTACTCTATCCTAACAATTGGTGTCAGAGCTATTGGCCCTTGGAGAGAAAGCCTAACAGATTAAGGGAGATCAGAATGGATTCAAAAAAATTTCAAGAGAACTTTAAAGAAGCACTTGATGACCTGGACAAAGAAAAGGTTGAGAATGGTGATTTAAAATTCAAATTAAGAATAGCAGAAGGTTCCATCAAGAAACTAAAGGAACAACTTGAACTTTCAAGAAGTTAGAGACAAGAGCTTATGGAAAAGATCAAGGAGGATTCAGATAATGATACATTATACCAAGTAAAGAAGTTGGAGAAAGAAAAAGAACAAATTAATCTTCTAATGATTAAAGAGATTTAACATGAAAAGGATGCAAGATACAAAGTTGAAGAAACTCTAAAAGGAGTGAACATGCAAATAGGAGAAATGCATATTGAACTTGATCACTACAAGGATAAATGCCAAGTGTAGAAATATAATCAAATCATTAAAGGTGAACTCACTCAAGCCAAATTACACACTGAGAAGTTATATATGAGTAGTTATAAGATTGATGAACAAAGAAAGAGATAAAAACCTATAGGAGATATGATTGGAGTTGGATACAATGAAGGATAATGTTCTAAAACTCATGGAGAATCACATGAAGAAAATATTGAAGAAAGAGCTACTCTTGAGAGACCTAGAGATCAAACCAAACCTTTTAGAAGTAGATGCTATGGATGCAAAAAACTTGGACACATGAAAAGAGATTGTAGAGGAAAAGGCCCTTTCAAACCCTTTACTAGTTATTGTCATAACGGTTATGCATATGGACACAAGAAAGAAGAATGTAGGAAAATTGATCAGTCAAGAAATAGACAAGATTACATTCGAGAAGAATCAATAGCAAAGATCACATGTTACAAATGAAACAACCTTGGGCATACTGTAAGGTATTGTAAACTTTAGGTTAATCAGGATAGAAGACCACCAACATGTTACAAATGAAACAACTTAGGACATATAGAAATTTTTTGCAGGTACAATGGAATGTACAAAAGAAGAGGACCACCTCCTATGGTTATAAAGAAGAATATTCATGATAGTGGTAAAGGTCTTAGTGAATACATAGATGAATTCAAGAATCATTTCAAGAAACTAGTAGATGAAGATGATGAAAAGATATGGAAGGTAAAATATTCCAATAAGGCATTGGTTCGGGGAGAGACAGTAGATGCTACTCTGTCTTCGTATGATGCTAAGATTTCTACATTGACCTAAAAGGTCGAGAATGGCCTTAGGGGGAGCATTGGATGTAGACAATAGATTATATCCAACCCCTAATTATGTGGAATAAGCTCATGCAAGGTTAGATATGGTGTATAGAAACACTATGGAGTCTATCTATGTGATTACAACACTCAGAGATTCATATCCTATGAGCACGATATTTGTGTTTGACTGGACATTGTGAGAATTTGAGCTAACTGTGATAAATGCACTTACTCACCTAGCGATGGATAAAAGACCTTGAGTCATATCATTTCTTCACTGTTTGATAAGAAATGACCAAGGAGAGAAGAGTTAAGAAGCACATCAGCCAGCTAGCAACCACACTGTGTGATCAATTAAAGAAGTTCCAAAATCTAGCATATTCAAGGTATTTAGATCATATACTCTATCAAGAAGCTATAGATGCACCTATAATCTATGATGTTGGTGATAGGCCAAGGTATAATTTTAAAAGACACCCTTTTAAGTCTTGTGAGGATGATCATGAAGGAGCATTTTTGTAAACCCCATATAGTGTCCTTCACTTAGAAGACATTAGGGCTTACATTCATTATAAGTATGAGACTATAGGGGATGTGGAAATATACAGGAAGATAGATGAAATTATAGAATCATATGGAAAAATGAAAGAAGAGTTCAAACACATAGAAGACCAATCAATCATAAAGCTAACCCTCCTGAATGAATTCAGTGAGACTTAATGGTTTAATATTATCCTAAGAAGAGTGCATGATCAGTTCATCTAGATAGGAGAGTAGCTTGTGAAGATATGTAGTCAGCTAATTCATGATATAAATACAATGGACAAAATTGGATCCATCCCTATGGTAGATAAAAACATTAAGAAGTGAGTAGAAATTGTAAGGCATTCCAAATATGATAAGCGAGTGATGACTGTCAATGATATATTTCAACAAGATGTGAGACTGGTAGTAATGCTACTAGGATACAAGTTATACTACACTAGTAGACCTAATTCTGTATCAGTAGGAGTCATAATGATGGATTATAGAATGGTGAAAGATAACACCAAGTATAAATTATGTGAAATTATGGCACAACAGTTCTTGGAGAATTTGAGGATTATTAAGAAGGAAAAGTCAAAAGCATTTATATTTGGTTCACTTTTGATACATATGTACATTCAGAAGGACAACATACCTATTGGTATAAAAATATCAGAGAGGTACCAGAGACAAAACAAAGACTGGGTAGATGGTGAATTGTTTTCTATGATCAAAATTTTGCAAAGGAAAATGAAGGAAAGGTGCACAATTCCTGAGGAACTAGTTGAAAGATACAAGGATACAATCTATTTCATGGTTGAAATTGATTGTTTGTGCTTTGAAGCAATTGATCCTAAGAAGAAATGGTGCTACCCTATGGGATATGATGTTAGTTCTGAGGTTCTTGTAATGTAGATTGAACATGTACTAGCATCTAAGATAGATACATTTGAAGAGAGATGGGGAACCTATGAAGAAAAGTCAGCAAAGGTTAGAGAAGAACATGATAAAGGAACAAGGAAGAGGAAGATAGAAAAGATAGTTGATGAAATGGAAATGAAGGCTAGAATCACAAAAGAAGAGCTAAAGGAAGTAAGAACTAAGATGACAGAAGGATCTTCTAGCATGAGGATTGAAGCCCCTCCACCTTCTAAAGAAGAAAATATAGTAAGTCCTACCTCTAACATAATTGATTTATCAGTCACTCCTAAGAAGATAACACAAGAAGATGTACCTACAAGCATACCTAGGAGATCTACAAGATCAATCAGACCTAGCAGCCCTAAGAAACAAAAAGTTGAAGTAGAAGAAAAGAGAAAAGAAGATAAGGTGACTGAGAAGAAAGAAGAGAAAGTAGAACAAAATAAAATAGAGAACCTATGGAAACTTGACATAAATATTTTTCAGAAAAGAATAATAAGAGATGGTAACTTAAAGATCCTTAACAGATATTATGAGAGATATGATTCTGCTAATCAATCAGTGATTGAAGATATAGTGATTGAGCAACTTCTAGTTTATAAGAAGAACTTATTGGAGATTGAAGGTAGTATTCCAAAATATTTGTATGAGAATTTGGAAATTAGAAAATAACTAGCACAATTAGAGGATGAAACAATAAGGAATAAAGCCATTGAAGATATGTTGTTTGTAGTTTCTATATAGTAAAGGGAGGAGAGAATAATTAAGGAACTCAAACCCCTACTAAGGACTAAGGCTAGACTTGTAAAGATAATGGTGAGGAAATATGATGAGGTAATTGAGGACACAAAGAAGGCATTGGATCAAATACTAATGAGTGACATGCTTGAGAAGACTTCACCTCCCAAAGCCACAAATCCTACACCTTTGGAAATGGGAGAAAGATCTAAGACAACTAAAGAGGGTATGGAAGCAAGGGAAGTTGAAAAGAAACCAGACTTCTTTGTTTCTAGTGTACTTGTGACTCTTAACACTTCACTGGATGAGAGTGACCCATTTCAAGGAAACTTAGATAGTGTGGCGATAGAAGAAGAGGAAGGATAGAAAGAAGAAATACAGGAAGAGAAAGGACAGGAAAAGGAAGGATAGAAAGAGGAAGAATGGAGAAAAGAGATAGGGACAGACAAAAGAGAAGAGGTAAGAGTTAAGATCAAACAAGAACTTGATACTTCTTCCACCCTATTTTTGAAAAGTATGGCCAATCCTGTGAGCACTAATTTGGAGAGCATGGATGAGGATGAATTAATGAGATTATCCTTCATGGAATTTTCTAAGGCAAAAGAGAGGTTAGAACAAAAAGGAGATAAGAAGGTTAAGGTGATATCTAGGGAAGTAGATACTGTGAATAAGATACTCCCTATACCTCTTATATTTCAAGGAAAAGATGATGCAGAGAACCTAAACATGGCACTAGATAACTTTGACAACCATTATGAGTCACTTGTGAATATCACAAATGAAAAGGAAGAGAAGAGATACCTAGAAAAAAAGTTGAAGGAAGTTTTCCAGTCCATCTCATGGGACTTGGGCATTCTGAAAGAAACTAAAATTAAGGTCAAAAGTTGTGTTTCACAAGGAAGAAATGTGTATAGTTTTTTCATTAATCCTATCAGACACATCAAAAACATTGAGGACATTATAGCTAAGGACATGGCTACCTTAGATAGTATGATGGGAAATTGTGAGACCTCCTCACAAAGTGTTTTGGAAATGGATAAGAAGACATCCAAAATCTTGGATAAAGTAAATGTCTTGGATATAAAGAAAGGAAAAGTAGTGACAAGATTTGGTTTGCTAAAGATTTTAATCACTCCTAAGCTATCAATTCTTGACCCTAATCTCATTGAGATGGAAAATATTGGGGAGTCAACAATAAACTTTGTACCCACTGAGCTAAAGGCAATATAGACTGCATCTTATGCACTGAATGGACTGATTCATGTCAATGAGCTATTGATTAAGTCATGGAATGATGAAGTGAAGACCTTGGAAGATTCCTTCCAAGATATTCTGAATCTGGTAAGTAAGCACTAAGTCCTACATGTTTGAGATTTTGAAGTTTTGAGAGTACCTTTGTCATTGATGTCAAAGGGGGAGAAGAAGAGAAAAATGAGAAGGAAAAAAAGAAGAGAAAATTGTAAATAAACAAAAATAATATATGTATATGTATATAAGAAAGAAAAGTAGAAGGAAGAGTATAGTTAGTGCTTTGGACACGTAGTCATTTTTCGCTAAGTGTTTCCATCAATGCCAAAGCGAGAGATTGTTGACAAGTGATGTTTTGAGAGCACTATGGATCACTTGAGGGTTTCCATTTATGGGAATACTTATGTTATAGTGATCGCATGTAGTAAGTATGAGTTTTGGACACACAGTCATGAAAATGACTAAGTACAAAATTGGATTTACACAGTATTACAGTATTGTTTTGGTCAGTGAAGATAGTATATGCTATAGGATGGCTTGTGAGCTTAGAGGAATAAACTTTGGGATATGTATGAGCTTCAGTAAGGTTGCACATGTTTCAGTATTGATATCAATAAGTTATAGTAATATGAAGACATGAGAAGACAAAGGAATAGTGAAATAGGGCATATGAACAGTCACGATGATTAAGGGAATTCTAGATGGAATGGTAAGATGCTAAGTCACATAAAACATTTATATTGCTGACACTTTGGTAATACAAGATCGTCGACTTAGTATTTATTATTTGCACGAGTAATTTTTTTTTTTTCATTGTATTTGAGACCCGACTAGATGGTAGAATAGATATAAATAAAGAGTGTTTTGTGAAAGTGATAGATGAAGAAGATATGTCTGAGATATGGATGTGAATTTAGGATATCAGTAATGATTGATAGAAGATGTGAGATCAGAGATTGATAGAGACTATTGACAGCCACAATTGGAACTATCAAAGCATAGCAGATGCTTGTATTGTTCATCCTTGAAGAACACTTATGTAATTGAATTATTGATTCTAAGAGTTGTAAGCTCACTATACCTTTAATAGGGTTTATATTACTCTAACAAGAAAATCCAATATGTAATACTTAGCTCCTAACATGGCTAGATCTCCTAACAGGGATACTATATTTTAGTGCGTAGTTGTGGGTACCATCCCCACCGAGGTTTTTCCTAGGCCAGGGTTTCCTTGAAAATAAATAATGGTGTTATGAGTTATGTTTTATATGTTCTTTTCATTTCAACATTCATATGGTTTATGTGGAATTGATTTAAGTTTAATTTAAAGTGTTGTACTATTGATTCACCCCCCTCTCAGTATTACTCAATCCTAACAAATAATGGAGTAGCTAATACAATGGCCACTATAGAATCACTTTTAGAAATGCTAATTAACATTTTTGTAGACACCTAAAATTCATTCATATTAATTAAATGTATTTAATTAATAATCCTTGTGATATCATATATAGTTTTAATTAATTAATCATTATTTTCATATTCCTCTACCCATTTAATTAAAATTATTTATTTAAATTGGGTTCATTACCTGAAGTATTTAAATCTAATTTGAATACTTCCATCTCTAATGTATTAAACCTATTTTAATATGTATCCCTCATAAATCCATTTTTTAATAAATCTCTATTTATTTAAATCCCTCCACATCCTAATATTCTCCTAAGCCCGGATTAATATAAATCAAACTTAAATTAATCTAAATCCCTACCTAAATCCATCACCTCACTTACTAAACCTACTCTCTCACTTAATCATTCCTCTAATCTCACTTAGAAAGTGATTCCTAACCGCATTAGCCCTATTGGGTTGATCACACATGTGTGAGAAACTCTTCCCAAGGAAGCCACCTAGCTTCCTTAAATTCTTTAACTCCTCTCTTTCACCTTTTTCCCCTTCACTCTTCCCTAAATTTTCTCACACATGTGTCAGAAACCTTGATCCACTCAAACCTTAAATGCCCATCTTGTCTTAAATTGACCTTTCAATTAACCATCACTTCCATCCTATGTGTCTCCCATCTGGCTCTTATGTGGATGCCACATAGGTGAAACCTCATCCAAGCCCTCTCTCTCCATCCAAAAATATATAAATAGATGTCTCTCCATGTTAAATTCACCAATTCATTTTCATGCATTGTTATCATGTTAGTTTAGTTCTATAATTCTATAACATTTTAGCATTGTTAGCTTCATTTGTTGCTTTCAATTCCTAGATCACCTAACATAATTTTAATGGTGGATGAACATTATTTTTCTTTTGCATTATAATTTCATCTCAAGTTCAATCACATATCATGCTTAATGGTTAAACAATCTCAAACTTGCATCTCATATCATTCCTAGCTTTAATCTTCATCATTTTCACCTTTGGAACCCTTGTTGCAAGCTAGTTTTCCATACTAAATTGTTGCATCATTTGAGGTCTCAATTGGATTGCATTTAGGATTTAATCATCTTAATATTGAATTGGGGATACTCTCTATTGGGAATATGGAAAGGTGAGTTACTGAGAGGGGAGGGGTGAATAAGTAACCTCAAAAACTTTTTCAAATAAATCTTTAAAACAATGTAATTCATTAACCGGCTAACAAGTTATCTTTTCATCCATTCATAACATTATTGAAAATAAGAAATTCTTTCTAATCTAACATGTAAACATCCATGAAACTTCATACATAATACACAAGTATTTTGGTATCGCAGAAACCTTTGTTAGAAGGTAAAAATTGTGGTGGGGATGACACCCACAAAAATTCACTAATTGCAATAATAAAGTTTGTCAGTTAAGGCTAAAATGTTTGATCACTTCTGATGATCTTACCATGTTAGGGTTAACAATAATGATCTATGAGGATCTACATAGTTAGAGGATTTAAGAAACATTGTTAAGTGTGCACTCAATTTAGAGATTTACAGAAAGACTTGTTAGGTCTACTCTGTTAAGAGATTTAAGTCTACCAACATTGTTAGAAAGTAATAGTAGAAGTGATCTGTATATAGAAACTTACTTTGCTTGATTTCATATCTGATAATTACTTAACTATTATCACCTTATTGTGATATATTTATTCTCTGAATTCTACTTGGTAGCCTTCCAATCTAATACTGATTCAATCCTTGAATGCTGTGTCAAAAACTCTAACTTCACAACCTTGTCTGATCTTCAGATGTCTATGTAGAAGGCTACTTCATGTGTGGTACTTTTCAAAATGACATCTTAACAATTCTTATATCAAAATATTTTGACCTAACTAGGGTTATGGTATCATCTAGAAAACCTAAGATCTATGATCCAAATGAATAACCTAAAACATCATTACATAGGGATCATCAATCATTTAATAATGACATCCACATTTAATCTTCACCTTGATCTATATAAACCATTGTCTACCTCAGTGTAAATTGTTTACCTTGTATTCTGTATGATTACAAACTTTTATGTCTTTCCTATTTTTGTTGGTATACACTGCTTTCATCACTCAGTAAATTACTGACACTCGGTAAATATGAATGCTCAGTTATAATTGTACTTAGTGCATGGTAATCATTTGGCTTGGTATATGTGCTTTATCAAGGTTGTGTTTAGTTACTATGATAATTTGTCTTGTGCTTTGCTCGATTACTATACATAGTGTGTTGACCGACTAGCATGTTTGCTTCCTTTACCGACTATATATGTGACACTAATTCCAACATATAAACTAACATTCTCCACCTTTGGTATTAGTGACAAAAAACATATGTATGCCATATAATCAAGATTTCAAAACTGTATACACTTCAAAATTGTAGACTCCCCATGTTTATATGCCTTGGTAAGTATACATGTAATGCATCACTAGGAATCCATAAGGAATAAGTCAAAAGTTAAAGAAAAAAAAGTAATTTTTTTTTTAAACATTACTAACACCTCATTGATTACATCTACAAATAAACATTTCCTTAAAGGTTCCCTTATTGATTCTTTTACCAATATTAAAACCAATTGCATTCATTTCCTTTTTGTTCTACTTACATATCATTCAGCTTCTAGAAAAGATACATAAACTAATAACATGTCACTTAATTAATAAACTAAATACATTCATATTTTCCTCTTTCATTTATTTTCTCATTAATCTTATCTACACATGATTCAGTTGTACTTTCAAAACATAAAAAATCTTTCCATTTACAACCCTTACTTTCCATTTCCATTTTAATGATTCAATAGAAATAGGGTAAATTATTCAACCTTTAATTGATTACAATCATAAATCATCCATTGAATCATTTCTGTCACAAATTTAACTACCACAAAATTATCATCTACGACATTGTATTCATCTAGTTAAGGATTGAGATTAAAATCTAGTTTTATTAACCTCTCATCATACACATAGGATTATACATTTAGGAGCATTAGAAGTGAAATTACATCCTTATACTATTTTTAGTAACACTGCATGTTCCTTTCCCTTATTATTTTCACCTGGAGATACCCTCTACCCTTAACATAGCTTTTCACCATACCACATATTTAAAAAAAAATCCCTTTAGAAGTTTACATCCATCAATACTTTGTATTACAAAGGTTTGCATAGAACTATTACTTTGTGCAAGACATAAGTAAACATGCATTTTGGTAATCATTACTTTCAATTACATTTCAAGACTCACAAGAGAGATAGGATAGGAAATACCTAACTATAATCCTTTATTGATTTTCCAATATACAATCCCCTTTTGACATGCTTGAAACTGACCTTCCCATATACATAACTTATTTCTTATAATTTCCAGTTACAATTATAATTACAATTACTTCACATGGCTAGAAGGCATATAGAGAGATAATTACATCAAGTTTCCCAAAGGCTTACAATACATCTTAATATTTTGAATAAAAAAGATAGAGATACATGATACAACAAGGAAATTAATATTCACTATTGAATACATCTAAGTCCAAATAAAGACACGAACCATGAACAATACCTCGAAAGAGATTTTCCACCCAACCATGTGAAATTGGTAAAGTTCTACCCCCTATGCTAGGAGGTAGAACCAAGGTACTCTCAAGACCTTAAGGGAATCTAAAGCCCAAGAAACCAAGAAAACAAAACTCAAAAGAGAAAAAAGTAAAGCATACAAAACATCACCATACTACAACACCGAGGTCAAGGTTCTAGGATACCACCTAAGTGAGTGTCATCACACAACCTATGTATTGGGATCCACCCTAGAAACCATGTAACCATGGTCCCCCCTTTATGTATAGGGATCCTACCCTGGCAATTACCTATGGTCCCGATACTCGAACAAATTTGTGTGGCATTATTAAGTTTTCTTTTATTATCTTTTGAATACCCCCTTCCCAAGCTAATTTTTTAGGGTTATCACTTGATTAAAAACTCACCCATAGGATCATCTTTCAAAAAATTTGGGGTCCAACACCTATGGTGATCCACTCACCTAGGGTTCCTATTCCCCTACCCCATCACAAGCCAAAGATATAAGATATCACTTCAAAGTCCTGATTCATAGGTTTAGGAAACTCTCCTGCGCACTCAAGCCCTCAGGATGAGTCCTAACCTTATCCATGTACATAAAAATAATCATAGGAAATATTTCTAACACAAGACACCTTAAAATAAAAGATATTAATTTTCCTCATGCATTAACATAGCATTCAATGGCCTATTTTATATGTCTAGGTAACTCTCATGTGCTCTCAGGCCCTAGGGATGAGTCCTAGCATTAACACATGTACAAATAGCTTAATGGAAGGAATTTTAATTAAAAAAAAACCTTATACACAACATAATAATACATCCTAAACAAGGAAATGACATTCATAGGTGTGAAAATTTGCAGACCAGACTTATGAGCATAAATGTAGAAGTCACAAGCCAAAATCCAAGCCAAAACTAACCAAACTAGACCCCTAGGACCCCATAAGGCCCATATGAGTATTCTCATAGGTTCATATGATTATTAATATAGGCACATAAGAGTATACACCCAAACTCATATGAGTAAACAGGTTCAGGTGTGTTTTCTCGTATGAGAACTATCCCAAAATGGCTCATAATTGCCTAAAAATGGAAATTTGAAGTGTGGAGAATACCTAGGAAAGGTTCCCTGAGGTATACCTAGTTTAGGTACCTTAGTACCACATCCAAAAAATCTCTCCAACACATCATTAAACTCAAAAAATCATCAAGTGATCATAAACTAGGAAGTGAAATCCAAAATCTACATAAGTCACAAGAAAGGAAAGCTTACTAAAACCATTCCTAATTGTTCCTAACCTTCCATAAAATTTCATAAAATTCCCTAAACCACATATACATAGATAAATATGATAATTTAAAATCATATAATCAATCATAGACCTCTACAAAGAGATTTGATAAAGAAAACTAATAAACTATACCATTAAACTTCATGCACACAATATGTGCTATCAACAATATTTAATTCATAAAAATATATAACCATAGAATGTTGGAAAAGAAATAGAAGACACTATAAATTTATAGAATACACACACACCCACAAATACACACAGGCAAGAAGGTGATTCTTCCTGGTTCTAGATCTTACATGGAGTCCTGTGGAGAATCCCTTCCAAAGTTCAATCACAACAACCTTCCAAGATTGAGTGGTGATAGCCATCCTAGATGGTCTTCCCTCAGAGAAAAATCATTCCTTCCTCCTCTGATAATCTTCACAAACTCCTCACAACCAGAGCTATCAAAATGTATTTACGAAAATAGTCCAAAATTATTCACTTCCAGAATTCTCCCAATTTTCTTCCCATTTTTCTCCTCTCTCAAAACTCCTCATACACCAATTATTTAATGAAAACTATATGGTTGGAGGAGTTTCTTTATGAAAAGCAACTTCTCCAACTACTATATTTGGTTTTAAAGTTAAATTAAATAAACCTTGTAAACAACTTTAAAATTTTTTATTTTTAATTAGCTTATTCTCCTAAACAAGACCATAACAAGAAATGGAACACAAGAGTTCTCAAATAAATCACACAGTCCAATTGGAAACAAACTAGCCTAACTTCTAGGAGGTCTCAGGTTCAAATCTCCTAGGTAGCTAGTTTTATTGAAAAGAACTTTATTTTACTTCATTATTATTTTTATTTAATAATCATTATTTACACATTAAAGATACAATTATAGTTGCAAGTAAAAACACATAGTGTATAATATTTATATATGCATAGGTATATATGTGTGCACCCATATATACATAAACATATACAATATGCATCCAATTATAATACAGATAGAAATACAAATATTAAAAAGTCAAAGAAGTATAATGCTTTCACATACATAAAGAAAAAAAGAAAACACATACTAAAATATAAATCTCCAAACTCAACAAAATCATAACATTGGTAAACCCCCAAACTAAGGTGACCTCCTAAATAGAAACCTAAGTCAACAAAATTCCTTGAGATTAACTTGGTAAAATCTCCACACAACAACAGTTTGAGGATTTTGAAGGCATGCTCAGACCTATGTAGCTAGGTGGAGTCAATGCTTGGTACCTGCATCCTACAACACCAACCAAGTACACCAACATGTATATATATATTTACAAATAGTGGAGAATGAGGATAGAGAGTGTGACATCATGTGGATATCCTATAAGAGTAACTACGACTGCCTCTCCTCATCCTACACTCACATCAAATAGTGAAATCAACAAAGTATAAATGGATCAGTATGGTTAGCTCTAGAATAATAATTAAGTTCCATATTGTTTAACAAGAATAAATCATAATATAATAATTTAAATGTAAATCATTTACTAACTTTCATAAACTGGCTTCATCATCAAACATGTACTCATAATGTCTCATTATCTAAATAAAAAAAAACAAATCATATAATCCTTACTACTCAAAGTAGTAATCATGTCTAGTCACAAGTATAAGAAGTAGCATCCTTAGAGTGGGTAGCACATCTAACCCTTAAGTGATTATAATCAATCAACCTAAGATAATCATAAATATTGATATTGAGCATCTCACAAAGAAATATATAGATCTATCAGGTGATCCCATCACATCAAGGTCCTAAAATATCTCAAACATATGAGAAGATATAAAGGGACATACTTATACAATATTTACCATTTCCCATTTAGAATGTGAAGTTATAGTGGTTGAATAGGAATTGGGTTAATAAAACACCTCAAGAAGGATCAGTCTCTTATAATAAATATCTATTCAATCACATATAACACTTCCTAACTTCTAGTGAGCATATACAGGATCTATTAGGGTTGGAGGGGCATTACATCATCCCTCCCTAAGATTCAACTTACTCCTGGAAGTCAATGGGTAATAAGATATTCATCATTCATAAAAGTAACAATATTGAAAATCTTTCTACTTGGGTCTAACATTGATATATTAGGTAAAAGTTACACCTCAAGAGTTAGGAGTTCTTCTAACAAAATATATTTTAAGATTCCCAAATGTGACACGCAATTGAGAATTTAAGTCCAAAATTTATGCTCTAAACTAAATACAAAATTGATATGGGGATTATTTCTTCTCAGATACTACTATTACACATCTGCCTTGGTAAACATTTTAAAACTAAAACCTATCCAAATATTCAAATTTGGCCACATACATCAGCACATAGTTTTGTGGGTAACTATTCAGATGAGACAAAAATAGATCTATTTTATGAAACAAAGTTTCTATTTTTTTTAAAAAGGTCTATTATTTAGAATATCCAACATATGCAAGACTTAATACACACCATCCTTAAGAATGTAATCTAAATAATCTCTTATAATCCTATCATTATAATTATTAGTAATCTACTCATCAACAATATCCATACATTTAGAGAAAATTCTCAAAAATTTGACCATAATTCTTTAAGTTAGAGTTCCATTTGAAATTTTACTTATTAACTAGCTACATAGCTACTTTCATATCCTTGAAATTTATAATAATTCACACAGTTTCTTAATATATCTATTTCTTATAACATTAATAAGTTTGTTTGAATTTATTTTTCAAAGAGTCATAGATTTTTTATAGAGAGAGAGAGACACACACACATGAATCCTACGGCTACCCTTTTATTCAATCAAATATTTCATCAACACATTCAACCCACTAGCCTTTTGCACATAAATTTCACATTTATTTCAATAAGAGCATATTTTAGGAGCAACCACATGTATTATTATCCCTATACGCATCATCATAAGTATACATATTTTTCTAATATCTTATTTTTATGTAACATCTAAAGTTTAACTTAAATTTACTCCAATAAACATATAGCTATTCATTTCATATTGACTCATCATGCCTTTATACTAGTAACATTGGTAGTTTCAACTCATATTTTACACACATAATGTCAATGAATTATCTAATTACTTACACAAATTTATTTTTACATTACTTGTGTAAGATCCTAATCCATTTACTAGGCATCTAGCTAAAAGGTACACTTACTAAGAATCATTTTAAGGAAACTATTACTTTAATTGTGTAAGACAAGTAGTCGATTTTCCTTTCTTTTATACTTATGAAATAATTAATTTATTTAGCATCATACTCTTCCCTTATAATTGATGATTTTACATTAGTTTAAGTCATGCCACTTATGTGGATCATATATAATTCAAAATTCCTACCATATAAATAAAACACTTCTCCTTTTAACAAATTGGGTATTATAGTCCTATTTATTACATATCCTTGGGAACATAGGTCCTTTATCCAAGGGTTTCCTTTAACTAAGAACATCCCTCTCAATGGAACCTTGATCTTTCCTATGAAATTCTAGTCCTTTAAATGTATTCCTTGAGAAAAGAAGGGAGAGACACATTCGATTTAAACAATAGATTCACTCTCTTCTATTCAATTTCTTACTTTAAGAAGGTATATGAAAGAGATATACTCCTTAATATTACCATATTTTGAAATATCAAAAATTACCTAATTTCAACATGTTATTTCATTTTCAAGAAAATATAAATTCATAAATCCCTAAGTTCTTGAGGAAGGGAAAAGATTTCAAACTCTTATATAAACCTAAATTGTGCTTGCGCGAACACAAAGAGTGTGTTCGAACAAAGACCCTTACTAAAAGCCATTAAATAGAAGCTACCTGATTCACCCCTGAAAGTTTGATAATCCAAGTGCAAGGAGGATAGTAACCTCCCCAAGACACTCACCATATTGTTCCTTCTCAAGAGTTTGGAGTTGGATAATATGACATCATGAATGAAGCCATTGTGTGCTTGGTGATGACTATATTCTGATTATCTCTTGAAGTGTACCTAAGTCTATGAGTGAGGATTTTCATACTCAACCAAATCCTTAGGGTAGAAAGTGCACTTGACTATTTACAACATCAAATCTTTCCCAAAAACATATTTAATCCAAAATATTGTCAACTTTGTTATCAAAATTTATTTTATCCCGCAAGGTTTCTTTGTCCCTTATCAAATGATTTTTAGACATGTGCCTATTGTCTTGGATTTGAATGTTTTGAAAGTGAGTCCTTTGTCATTGAAGAGATCAACCCAAACAAGAATATCCAAAATTTGGTTCCCCATATCTCTTAAGATCATTTGTCCCAATCACCATCCTTTCAAGATATGACCGATTTCGTGAAACATGACAAAGAAAAGCTACCAACCACCCGCGTTTATCAAGAGAAGAAAGTTACCAAACACAAACTCAAGGATTTCCAACCTACCCTAACTGAAATCAAAGAAGAGATCAAGTATCAAGAAAAACTCGATAGAGTAACCTACAACACAAATATCATGCATTTTGGAGCTCAATTATAGACTAATCATCATTTTGTTTCCCTTGAAAGTAAAGACTAGTTGGCTTATCACACACCACATCCTTTTGAATCTCATGAAACTATCTCAAAATCCTTGCATCATAAATCACCCTATAGAAATAATTTGCATCATCCCCTTAGATAATCCTATTTCAATCAAAACCATCATCCTTAATCTAAAAATCCAAACAAAAAAAAGATCCAAAACCAATCAACCATCCAAATATTAGTCTAGTGCCTTATCCTTTTGAGTTGTTCAAATCCTTATCCTAAATCAAACCCATCATATAGATCCACCATTTAGCTAAGCATTATCTAGGGTAGCTTGTACTTGTCTTTGTAGGCCTCATCATCTTGATCTAAAGATTGGCTTGCATTGACAAGGATCCCATCTTCCAAAGATCATAAGTCTATCAGATGTCGACAATCCCATCCATCTTGATCCAACATCATGAGAAAGGAAACTCATTTCCATTTGGTACCAGGTAATCCTTATCTCTTCGGGAATCCCCATATTCCTAATCAATCCCAATCAAAGCATCCTTAAATTCATCCAGGTTCATCCCTAATCTTGCATTTATCTTTAGATCTCCTTAAGACTATCCTACCCTCATCCTTAGTCTCCTTAGGAATGCCTTGCATTCACCCATCATCTACATTTTCATTTCCCCATCCTAGGAATTTTATTTGTCATGCTTGCCAAGACATGATCCAAGAAGAGAGAATATGGACCCCAATCTCACCACTAGTTTGTCTAATCCCAATGATCCCAATAATTGAATGGTAGCATATGACCCAAAACTACCACAAATCAAGAATGTATGGGAAGATCCAACTGAAATACCCACCATGAATTCCATTGAAGTGTTTATGAGCCATCTTGGACATGCACAAATGGTTAGATAAATCATAGCTCAAAATCATCTTTCCATCTTGGAAAACTACGCACATGAGGGTAGTCCCATTATGCCACACCTTTAGCCCTTCGATCTGACAAAACTCATACATATCCCCACTAACACCTACCCTATTATTGTCCAACAAATCATCGACCCTAGCTTGCAATTATCTTAGGTGGCATCACCTATCCCCCATCTCTTGCAATCTAGTTCCACAAACCCCATAGTGCAAAAAATGGCACAATCCACTCTCTTCTCCATTGTGGGAGCACCACCCCCACTTGCAACATCTCAAGCCACCACTCATTCACAAATCTCTACACAAATACAACCTCTGCCTCCCACACAAATCTCCACACAAGAAATACCTCCACCTTTCATGAGCCAAGCCTCCACATCAGTACCATTCTTCCAAGGGGAAACACAATCACCTTCCTCTACCACACAACAAGTCTTCACCCAAGCACCTCTTCCACCCATCACTCAGCTAAGATATACACAAGTATCTCTCCCACCCTTTAGTTCCAACACACAAACCCAACAACTGGCCTTCACAATAGGAATTCCCTTTATGGGAGCCCAAAACCAACCATCCATGTCATAAAACCTCACCATCACTCTACCTTTTCAACTACCTCCACATCTCAACCTGCTACAAGGGTTGGATCTTCCTAGGATTTTAATAATGTACAAATGAATTCCCTAGGGATACAAACGTAGTTCCATGTCTATAATCCTACAATCATATGACCAATCTAGTGCACAAAAAAATATCCACCACAACCTCCTCCAACATCATCTCTCTCCACATTCACCAATTACCTATCCATGCTAGCAGCCATCTCTCAAATCATGCCACCAAAAAAGCTGCAAAGTTCCTCTCATCTTGCCAACTATCTCGCACAACCACCTCCTACCACCAGCTTCCAAAAAAATATTCCACCTCTCAATAATACAGGAATGCACCCTACCTACATTGATCAAGCTCAAGGTCAATCCCACCATAAATCCACACCATTCTACCAACCTCCCCCACAATAGTAGTACTTCCCAACACAAGAGCAACACCCCCCCTTCCCCCAGAAATAATGGACAACACCATACTCAACACAACAATATGCCTTTGCATCTTAGTAACACTACATTTCCCAAAAACCACCTCAAAATATATTTCAGTCCACCTACATAGCTGGAAAATTTTCTTACCAAATCCCACAATATGCACCTCAAAACCATCCCTATTCACCTGTACCATTAGATCCCTTCCCAATGGGAGTACCCACTCCAATTCCTACAAATTAGGAATGGGAAGAAATGAACAATATTCTCAAGGAGCTCCATGTTGGAACATAAAGCAAGACATTCAAGTTTGAAGAGGTCTATCCCTATCCTTTTGAAAGATCTATCACGATAGCTCCCTTCCCCAAGCATTTTGAAACTCCCAAATTTTGTAAGTATTGGGGGAAGGGAGATCCAGTTAGCCACGTCATAGAATTTTACATGGCATGCCAAGAGGTTGTATACAGTGAAAATTTCCTCATGCACCTCTTCTCTAAGAGCTTAAGAGGAATTTCTATCGAGTGGTTCTATAAAATACCCTATGGGTCAATCACAACATTTGTAGAACTTTCTAAAAAATTTGTAGCACAATACACACATAATGTCAAGAATGAGCTATCCCTCTTGAACCTATGCAATTCCAAACAAAAGGGAGGTGAGAGCCTCAATGACTACCTTCAAAGTTGAAAAAACCTCACCACAAAGTTGTCATACCAACTGCTAGATAAGCATCTCACGAAAATCTTCATTGACAATTTTCATCTAAAGTTATCCCACTTCATGCAAATGAATTACATACAAACCTACCATGACATTAAGGGAAAAGGCATGGATATTGAGTGAGGCCTCTTAGATAATGATAAAATCAAGCATTACAAAGAAAGCTCTCAAGATAAGCCCAATAATGACCAGTCTCATTACTAGAATAAGAAAAAAATGCCTTTACAAATGGAGCCACTAACACCAAACATGTCCAAATTATTGTGGCTGGTTCTACACTACCTAATTATGCATATCAACAACAAGAACCAGCATACCAACATCCCCTATAGAATTTTCATAACTAATCTAATCAAACCAATGCCATATCATTCACCCAAGGTTAGAACAAGCCTCATGTCCAAAATAATCAAAAGTGTACCTTGACACCTCTCGGTGAGCCTTTGGACATGATCTTCCACTGAATGGATAGTGCCAACCTAATTGTGTATCTCCAAACCCATCCATTCGATGAGTCAACCCCCAAACCAGCATGGTACAAGGAAAATGAATATTGTGACTACCACCGTGTTAAAGGACATGCTACCATAAATTGCATGAAAATAAAACACTACATCCAAGATCTCATTGACAAGAAAGAGATCACAATGGACGTACCTACCCATCCTTTACCCAATGCAAACTTGCAAATCTATCAAAATGTGTTTCCTTAATACAACACATGAAAGAACATAGACAATGCCAACCCACCACCCCAGAACCAAGGCAAAGGCAAGAAAGGTCATTGTGATGATGGAAAATGCTACACTGATTCCTATATCAACTATGAATTTTTTTTGAATGCATATCCCAAGTTGAGCCAACAGTCAATGTCATCCATATTAAAGGTGTCGACACTAAGTGTGCAATCACCACACGTAGAGGTAGGATATCTATTTCTAGTGCTAATCCTATTCCCACACCTAATGTGCAATAGAACCTCTTAGAACACCTTGGAATACACCTTCCCAAATCTCCATCCTTGACCTTCCCCGCACTTCACCCATTCACCAAGAGATCCTCAATAACACCCTCCAAGAGGTATGTGTCCCCATGGAAATCAACACCATCTAGTTCAAGAACCTCGTGGGGCACTTATCTACATCTTGTGTCTTTTCCTTCAAGACTTCTGACATGCCATCTGTGGAACCTAATCATAATATCCCTCTCTATATCATCGTCATGGTAAATGACTTCACTGTCAAAAGGGTCATGATAGATAATGGTTTGACCCTTAATTTGTGCACATTGAATTTCATTCAATAAGTGAGATATACAGAGGCTGACATTTCACACAAAGTCATCACTATCAAAGCCTATGATAACCTAGAGTGTACCTTTGAAAGTACCATTTTATTTCCCATCAAGCTGGGCCCAACAATTCTAGAGACTGTCTACCACATTTTTTATCTTGACCTCCCATACAACATCCTCCTCAACTAACTGTGGATTCATTCCATTAGATTTGTCCCATCCATGTCCATCATCAGTGCATAAATTCCCTACATCAAGGCACTGAAATCACCATCCACGCTGATCCCCAACCCTTCGTATATTGTCATGCATTGGAAACATCATTTCCCCACTACACCTAATGTCTTGGAATTGATATTGGCACTTATGTTGCCATCTCATCTTGATCCCACTACAATCTAGAGACTATCTTAGCCTCCACCCTTTCCTTTGTCAAGATCAACAACAGGGGTTGTGGTGAATAAAACATGACTATCACCTTCACAATAGGGGCCCTACCACTTGATCCACATACCCAAGGGTGCTCTTTCCACCAAAAAAAACTCCCTCAAGTAGACCCAGAAGTAAATAAAATGGGGCCACCAACATTCATCTCACATGGCACCCTAAACAATCAAGAGATGGACCTTGACATTAACAGATGGTGTATAAAAGATCCCTCACCTCCTGACACCGAGCTCCTTGGGTATTTCAAGGTAAATACCTCGCATAACATAAATGGGCCACAAAATAATTGAGCTACCAAGGTGGAGGTCTAGGACCTAAAGAAGGTGGTGCGAAAGATCCAATAGAAGCCTCACCAAACCCACAACATCAAGGCCTTGGATTCAATACCCCTTTCCTACATATACAAGGACCTAATACCATGATCGGGGGCACCAATGAGAAAAACATAACCCTATTGAATATCTAGGATGAACTTCTGGAAGTCGAAGACATCCTTGAAGAGGAAGAAAAAAATCCTACGGTGATAGTTTTGACGATGAAACCTTCTTGGGAAATTTTTTCCTTTGTCAACTCTCCATCAACCTTATCGAACTCCCCCTCATCCATCCCAAACTCATACACTAGGACCAACTAAGTGTTGCACAAATCGATGATTTCTGAAGAGAGAAAGTGCTCCTAAGATTCATTGAAGCATCATATCAACAACCAAACTGGGGGCACAAATCAACATATGTCTACAAACTCAACCCCAAGGGTTACTTTGGGAAAGAGGAAGTCTTCAGTCACAAAATAAAAAAAGAAAACAATGAGTCCTTTTGTGAAAACCCCTCTTGGGCACATTCTGACTCCAAAAAAGTAAAAACAAAGGGTTTATCTTCTAGTGAAAATCTCTCTAAGGTGCTAGAGGATGAATACTAGCCTCTTCCTCCCATCCATGATTACAGACCTAAGAAAGCATCCATCCTAATCAAAGACACCAAGATGGTCAACTTGGGAACTAAGGAATTCCAAAGGATCATATACAATGTAGCATCCCTAATTGAGGGAGAAGAAGAAACTTTCACGACACTCCTCTAGGAAGAAACCATAAATTTTGCATGGTCATACGCTCACATTCCTAGGCTAGACCCAAGCCATGTTATTCATCACCTTGAACTAGATGCAAATGCAAAACTAGTCAAACAGACACTACACAAGATGCATCCTAAGGTAGCCCTAGTGGTCAAGATAGAACTTGAAAAGATCCTGCAAGAAAATATCATTTGAGCTATTGATTACTCAGAATGGATATCTAACATGGTCCCAGTGACCAATCCATCAAGAGAAATCAGGATCTGCACAGACTTCAGATATATGAACAAAGCATGCCCAAAGGATGATTTCCCCCTACCAAAAATTGATATGATCATGTATCTCATAGCTGGTCATGAGATGTTGTCACTCATAGATGTCTTATCAAAATATAACTAGATCTATCTAGGAGAAGAATACCAACACAAGACAACATTCACAACACCATGGGGGACATTTTGTTACAATATGATGTCATTCAGGTTAAAGAATGCAGGATCTACATATTAGAGAGTCATGACAGACATCTTCCATGATATGATACACTTATTCAAAATCCTTGAAGATTACATGGATGACATCCTAGCTAAATCAAAGACATGGTTGGAACACCCCAACATCCTCGAGTGTGTGTTTGATCACCTACATCACTATGGCTTAAAGATCAACCCAAAAAAGTGTTTCTTTGGTGTAACATCAAGAAAACTATTGGGGTTCATTGTATCACGGTGAGGCATCAAGATTGAACCCAATAGATTCAAATCCATAATGAAAATGCCTCCTCCTCGAACATTTAAGCAGCTAAGGAGCCTCCAAGGAAAAATACAATCAGTCTGAAGATTCATATCATAGTTGGTCAATAAATGTCAACCATTCACACATCTTCTTTACAAAGATATCAGCTTCAAGTGGGATCCAATTTTCCAACAAAGTTATGAGAAACTCAAAGAATACCTGGCTAACTCACCCATTCTTGTTCCACCAATGCCAAGATGTCCTCTCATCCTATACATCTTAGCAACCACAATGGCATTGGGGACACTCCTGGCCCAATTTGATGATAATGGTAAGGAAATAATCATCTACTATATCAGTCGTACCCTTGTCAGATATGAGATAAACTATTCCCCTATGGAAAATCATGTCTTGCAGTGGCTTTCACCACTCAAAAGCTTTATCATTACATGCTTATCCACACCATAAATCTCATATCCAAGGTGGACCTACTATCAAAAACAACACTCACAAGCAAAATGGAAAAATGGGTTATGCTCCTAAGTGAATTCAACATCTAGTATGTAGAGAGAAAAAAAATCAAGGGGTAGGTCATTTAAAATTAGCTAGTTGAAGCACCCCTGGTAGATGCATATCCATTGGTCATGGAGTCCCTAACGAACATCTCTGGATCATCGAAGAATAGCTGACATGGAAGCTATACTTTGATGGCTCCTATACATCTTATGGATCATGGGTAGGAATCCTCTTTGTCACTCCTCAAGGTGACTACATCCAAAAATCATTAAAATTGGGATTTCCTTGCACCAATAACATTAAAAAATATGAGGCACTCATCGCAGGCCTCAAAATAGTCATCCAATGGAATATCACAAAACTACAAGTGTTTAGAGATTCGCAACTAATCATAAAGAAAGTCTTGGATGAGTTTCAAACCAAAGATGATAAGCTACTACCATACAAGTAATTGGTGGACAAAATGAAAGAACAATTCTTAAGTCTACAATTCACACAAATTCCCCATCTACAAAACAAAGTTGTAGACACCATGGCAACTATCGGGTCATTATTGGAAATCCCTTGAGATTCAACGTAATATGAATTCTTACTTGAGAAGCTACACATACCCACTTATGAGAATGTTGAATCTGAAATATTGTGCATTTTGGTTGGTCCTCAGTCCCCATGGTACCATGATGTCCATGCTTACCTAAAAATGTTATCATATCCTCTCACCTCACAGACACCCAGTGCTAGAACCTTATCTGTAGAGCTTCTCGCTACACTCTCATAGAAAATACCCTATATTGTCATGTATATCACAACATCCTCTCTCAGTGTTTAGATTCAAATAAGGCCATCCTAGCTTTGCAAGAGGTTCATATTGCACCAGTGCCCACATGAGTGGCATAGTCCTAGAAAAGTAGATGCTTAGAGACGAGTACTATCAGCCAATAATGGAGCATGATGCATGTTAGTTTGTAAATAAATGTATACCATGTCAATAACATACTAATTTGATTCATGCTCTAGTGCAAGACTTGCATCCCATTGCGCCACCATGGCCTTTTTCATGTTGGGGCTTCAACCTCATTGGTAAGATCACTCCCTCATCATCAGATGGACACAAGTACATCATAATGCTCACTAAATACTTCACAAAATGGGTTGAAGCAATTCTTCTCACCTTAACTACTGGCATACATATATCTAAGCTCCTCCTCTACCACATCATCTGTTGCTTCGACATCCCTTCCACCATTTTCACAGATCATAACACCCCATTTGAAAACCTACATATGACACATCTATGTGCTAGGTTTCACATCCATCACCATTTCTCCATTCTATACTTCCCTCAAGGAAATGACCAAGCTGAGGCAACTAACAAAACCATTCTAAAAATCCTCCAAAAATATTTCACTGATTCTAGCCATGACTGGAACCTCCAAATCAATCCTACCCTCTAGGCCTACCACACTTCATTCTTCACTCCCATAGGCCCCACCCCATACTCCCTGGTATATGGTGTCGAGCTTGTCTTACCAATTGAGGTCAAGCTTCCTTCATTGCGTGTGTCTATGAAGAACTATACCATTGATGAAGATTATCGCATGGCATGCCTCGCCCAACTAGACCTATTAGATGAAAAGATGCATCATGCTTATGATCATTTGATAGTGTACCATAATCAACTCAAAAGGAGCTATAACAAGAAATTCCACCCAAGACAATTCCAGGTGGGAGACATGGTCCTTAAAGAAAATAAAAAAGTACAATAAAATTGAGAAAAGAAGGGCAAGTTTGAACCTACCTGGTTGGGTCCTTATGTTGTCACAACATGTTTTGTCTTGAGAGCCTATCATTTGTCTACACCAGAAGGGGAGCCCCTGAATGATCCCATCAATATTATCCATCTGAAGAAGATCTATGCTTGATCCATCTCTTATGTATCTGAAAAAATCCATAAAAATTGTAAAAAAGTCCTAAAAAAAATCATTGTCTTGGTGAAAACCTAGTAAACAGGCGCCTCAATGATATCAAAAACATCAAAAAATACAAAAGTTCAAAAAAATAAAAATAAAATAAAATTAAAGTAAAGAGAAATAATCATCCAATGGTGAAAACTTGGCAATCAAGTGCCTCGAAGAAGTATGTTGGTGAAAACCTAGACATAGGTGCCATACATAGTCGACTGCATCAATATCTATCAAAATCCTAGTCCCTCCAATCCTCTTCACCCAATCATCACCACTTCTCTCCCATCCCTATCACTAACCCACGTTCCCAAGGTGTTGTATTATCCAGCATATGCAACAAAAAGATAACCAACTATTCCACATCCTGAGCTTCCTATGTATATTATTCCTGCATCCTAAGCTTTGTATATATTTTTGTTGACCTACCCAAATCCTTGAGCTCTTGTAAATATCCATTGTATATCTCAACTGTTCCTTTGTACTATATTATCATGTCTCATTGTACATATCCTCATCCATCCCGTAGAACTATGATTGAAAAGCTTGTCTCACCCAACCTTGTACTTCAGCAAGTTCCTTCGTCACTATCCTTGATCCAATGATATTCCCCGCTTCATCTTTTTCCAGTATCCATAGTTTTTTGGTACAAATCTCACCAACGGGTCCTTGTAGGATGCATCCTTCCTCATGTATGACCTAATCTTCTCATCAATCAGTTTGTTACTTAATCTCTCTTGGGCAAAGGATGTCTCTTGGATTATCACTTTGATTTTGAATTTTTTCTTTGGTTCTTGTTTATCTTTTTGAGCACTTCTCATTGTTCCTCTCTTCAAGGTCACCATGATCCTCTATATCATCATGTGTTGTAAATTAGGGCGATTTGGGGCAAGGTATTTTTTAACATTTTTTATTTTGTTGTGTTTGTGGGATCCTAAACATCATCTCCACCATGATTTCTCTCAGGTTCATGCGTGATGCTGGGAAAACCCTTGCATGTTTGTTGTGTCAGTCCTTTGCAATACTAGTGACAAGGCCTTGAGTTCCTAGTAACCTTGGCAGGTCTCCAATGTTGCTATATCAAACTAGGTTGTTCTCTCCACATTAACACAATGAAATCCCCAAGTCTCATTAACTGCACTTAGATTCATATTGCATATTGAATCTATTCTCATTAACCAACACCTATTTATCCCCTTTCCCCTTCCTTATCTCCATTCCCTCCTTCCTCATGTCCTTTTCGATAAAATTCCACAAAGCTTTTTCTTTGCGTTATTTCTCGAGGGGGCACAAGCTCTTACCATCATTGCTCTACCACGACTTTCATCTGGGGAAACTAGTTTTTCTTTTCTTTGATACAATGCCACTTGTGGAACTACATCAAAGAGGGGGAAAATGTAGACACCTAAAATTCATTCATACTAATTAAATTTATTTAATTAATAATCCCTGTGATATCATAATTAGTTTTAATTAATTAATCATTATTGTCATATTCCTCTACCCATTTTATTAAAATATTTAATTAAATTAGGTTCATTACCTAAATTACTTAAATCTATTTTGAATACTTTTCTCTCTAATGTATTAAACCTATTTTAATATGTATCCCTCATAAATCCATTTTTTAATAAATCTCTATTTATTTAAATCCCTCCACATCATAATATTCTCATAAGCTTGGATTAATCTAAATCTGATTTAAATTAATCTAAATCCCTACCTAAAGCCTAGCCTACATTCATCACCTCACTTACTAAACCCACTCTCCCACTTAACCATTCCTCTAATCTCACTTAGAAAGTGATTCCTAACCTCATTAGCCCTAATGGGTTGCTCACACATGTGTGAGCAACTCTTCCCAAGGAAGCCACCCAACTTCCTTAAATGCTCCAACTCCTCTCTTACATCTTTGTCCCCATCACTCTTCCCCAATTTTTCTCACACATGTGTGAGAAAACTTGATCCACTCAAACCTTAAATGTCCATCTTGTCTCAAATTAACCTTTCAATTAGCCATCCCTTCCATCCTATGTGTCTCCCATGTGGCTCTTATGTGGATTCCACATAGGTGCCACCTCATCCAAGCCCTCTCTCTCCCTCTAAAAATCTATAAATAAAGGTCTCTCCATTTTCAATTCACCAATTCATTTTCATACATTGTTATCATATTAGTTTAGTTCTAGAATTCTATAGCATCTTAGCATTATTAGCTTCATTTCTTGCTTTCAATTCCTAGATCACATAGCATAATTTTAATGGTGGATCAAGATTAGTTTTCTTTTGCATTGTAATTTACTTTCAAGTTCAATCACATATTGTTCCTAGCTTTAATATTCATCATTTTCACCTTTGGAACCCTTGTTGCAAGCTAGTTCTCCATACTAGTTTCTTGCATCATTTGAGGTCTCCATTGGCTTGCATTTAGGATTTAATGATCTTAATATTGTATTGGGGACACTCTTATTGTGTTTGGAGAGAACATCCACATTCTCCTAAAAAGATAAAATCAAATGGGGCTTGGGTGCACTCATTTTGGCTCAATCATAGGTGGTGTGTATTGAATTTCTTGTTATATATTACATGCATGTTTTTTACTAATGTTTGAGTGTACATGCATGCTCCTAACAGGTTACGTTCAACACATCTACACATTGCATACTATGAGTTCTTAGTGGATCCACTCTTATAACCTACCTATAACTTTCCCCAATTGAATATGATTGCTTTATCATTGGTCCTAATTCCCAATGGTATGTAGATATATATTCTTAAATACATGAAAATATCTTACAATCTGACCTTTCCAATAACTCCCATAAAACCTTTATACAACAAAAAATTTACTACATCATTTTAGTTGATACCTTATATCATCAAGGTCTTGATGGAACCTTATATGTCTTGAGAATGACCAGGCCATCATTGATTTACGATAAGTGCATGAGGGTATATGTGGGCACATTCTAGTGGTCATACCCTAGCTACAAAACTTTTGCACACTAATTACTATTGCCCTACCTTGGAAAAACATGCCTATTAGTTTGTCAAGAAATGAAAGTAGTACCAAATACAAAGAGACTTGATACATGCACCTTCCCAAGAATTACAACCACCTACTACTTATTGGCCTTTCTGTTAGTGAGGACTCGACCTTGTAGGCAAAATTCATCTGTCTTATTCTATTGACCATAAATTTATTATCACTGCGACAAAATATTTTGCAAACTGGATTGAATCCATTCCATTAACAAATGTCACAAGGAAAATAATTTCTACATTTATCCTCAACTATATCATTTGCCAGTATGGTGTTCTCTTTTTATCATCACAGATAATGATCATCCCTTCAAAAATTAGGTTTTTTATGAGTTCTATGAAAAATTTCATATTCAACATAAATTTTCCACACCTTATTACCCTCAAGGTAATAGCCAAGCTAAGGCCCCCGATAAAATTATTTTGATAATTCTCAAAAAGATAATCAATGAAGTTGGTTGTGATTGGAATATTCAGATAAATCCTACCTTATGAGCTTATTGTAAAAGTCCCTTCATTCCCGCATGCACCACTCCATACTCCCTTATCTATTGTTCAAAAGATGTCTTGCCTATCAGGGTCAAGTTACCTTATTTATGATTCTCTTTGCATAATTTGATCAATTATGAAGACTACAAGGTCTTCCACTTGAATGAATTAGATTTTTTTGGTGAACACAAACATGCTTCCTTTAATAACCGTAAGGCATACCAATAATGAATGTGAAAAAGTTATAATCACCAAGTAAAACTAAGATAATTTGAATTTGGTGTTGTCCTTAAGGAAAACCTAAAGATTCAACAAGACAAAGAGAAAAAGGAAAAGTTTGACCTAATGGCTTGGTTCAATTATCATAACTATTGTATATGGATCAAGATATACCAATTGGTTACTCTAGAGGGTAAGCCACTTGAAGATCCAATCAATAGTATTCACCTTTGTAGTTTTTATACTTGAGCATTTTAGGGAATTTATTTTTAAAAGCCCTTAAAAATAAAATAAAAAGTACAGAAATTACTAAAAAAGTTTTAAAATAATTAATAAATAAAAAGAAAAAAATCATAAAAAAGCCTTAAAAAAAGAAAAAAATCAAAAGCAATAAAAAATGTGTCCCCCTCTTTCCTTTAGGATACTACCTAATCTTCAATGTGTAATTAATTCACTCCTATTTCCTTTAGGATACTACCTAGTCTTCCATCTCACAACCATTTTCCTTTCAAATCATTATAACCTTTCCACACTCACCATGGCTTGTGGATTGTTTCACTTTTCTTTCTCACTTATGCACAATTTTATCCTTGCATAATAAAGCAATCTTGTTCTTCACTGGGGAAATATCCCTGACTTTAGCAATAGTTTGGGATATTTGGCATCTTATGGTGAAAGGAACTATCACTTTTTGTCTATCTTCTCACTCATAAACCATAATAAAATATCACTTGCACCATCACCCGTATAACTTCAACTTTCTCTAAAAAATATTTAATTCGTGGATGGATTGTACTTTACACAAACATGCATCTTTAGACTTAAAAAAATTCATGCAATGACAAGATTAAGATTGAGCAGACATCATAACACCCTATAAACATATCAAGTCAAGCATATCACTTGTGACAAGCATCATTTTGACATGATGCATAGTGACTACTTGTTTGATTTAGGTCTTCTGATTATTTCTAATTTTATCCTTTTTAACATATCTTTTAGCTTTTTAGGGATCTCTCTGGCTATAGATTTTATCTCCAAGGTGTCTTTGACAAGAAACACAAGGATGAGGCAAATCCACTCATTTTATGTTTGTGGATTGTTTATTTATAATATGATGACTTGTATTAGGACATGATTGTCTAAGATCATTGAGGATGTATGAGTCTCATGCAAACTAAGGCCTTCCAAAACTATATGATGTTTCTTCCTCCAAACAATAGGTATGTTTATTCATTTGGATCTTTTCCCCATCTATATGAGCTCATCATGTTTCCATAATAATCTCAATGATGATATAAGCACTTAAAAGCACAAGAAATATCATCACCTTCATCTCATTTCCTTCATTGCATCACCTTAATTTCATTTCTTTCATCCATTTTCTTCTTTTTATCACCTTCATATCTATTTTTTATAATTCATCCCCTTCATCCATTTCATTCATCACTTTCATATCTCTTATTTCATCAACTATTTTTTCATCATCTTCCCATCATTGTCATTTCTATATTCTTCATCTCAGAGATCAATAAGATGCTTTATCAAATTGATATATCTTTTAATTCCAATTTAAAATCAATAAAATTGCTTCTTAGCATGAGATTCTCCTTGATCAATCAATCAATCATTTTACCAACTTATCTTGTGCTAGCATCAATCTCAATCTCAATCAACTTAATCAGCTTATCAACTTGGCTATACTATTAACAGCATTAGATTTCCACAATCCATTAGTAATACATTTATGAATTTCTGGATTCAATTGTGTGCGTATTTTTAGCATAATTTCTGGATGCTAAAAATACGCACACAATCGAATCCAGAAATTCATAAATGTATTGGCTATACTAATCATTTCCATCGTTTGTTTAGTTACGCTTATTGGTTGTTCATTTTCATCAAATGTCCATCTTCTCTTAATCACTCATGAAATATCAATCATCAAATATTTTCCTCATTATTTATCAAGAGATCAATCTTATCACACTCTATCTGATCAATCTCTTGTAGGGCATATTAGCAACATGATGTCGTAGGTATTTGTGTTGGATTGTATAGTTAGATGTTAGATTAATTAGATCTAACTAATCATTAGTCCACTCTAATTTAGATTAATATTAGACTAAATAATTAGACAAATATATATATAATTATATGACACCTTATTTTGACAAATAAATAATAATTGACCTATTTATAAAATAATAATATTGACAATGTGTATTATGACGAAAATAAATATGTATATATGTATATATATATGACGTCTTAATGAATTATGATTAATAAATAATATGGCTATAATTATTAAATAATATTTTAATTAGAATTGGGTTTAATTTTTAAATCGTTATATATAAATTATCTCATATTAATTATGAATTTTCAATAATTAATAAACGTTATAAATAGATATTAAATTATAAATATTCCAATGTGCAATATTAAATGATATTTTATTTAAAATTTGAGAAACTTATCCTTTTAAAGGAGATCGTTTTGAGTTCTTGATTTTAAAATTGATTTTTAATTTATAGATGTTATTTTTCTAAAAAACTTTATCTTTCTTGATTTTTTATTTTGTGTGTCTTTAAATGTGCTTAGAGATTTCATTTGGGTTTTTATATTTTTATCCTTTGTAAGATCTATGAATCTGGTTGGGGGATTGGTCTCATTTTTGTGGCTATGGATTGAGGAGTTTGAGCTTGCATGGTTATTTCATCTATAGTTTTCTTGTGCCCACGATTGAGGATTTATGGCTAGGGTGATGCAGGAGCATCTCGGGTTCTTGGCAATCTTGTATCACCAAAAAAAAGTTAGATTTGTTAGATATTCTTGGTAGCTTCTTTTGGGCTCTCGATGATGTCTTCTTGTTTCCACCGATGGGGCTCAGTTGCTACTCAGTTCCTTCATTCACCAAGTTTTCTCGGTTGGGTCACCGAGTTAATTTCTTGTTGCTCGGTAATCTTGCTCACCGAGTGGATTATTTTTGGATTTCTGTTGAGGTTGACTTGTGCATTTAATTTTGGTCATAGATTTAATGGTTACATCAATCATTGGGAAGTGTGTGGACCTAGATCTAGTTATTCCCTTCTCCAATGTTTGATCTGAAGGCTAACTTGTTTCAGTAGCCTCTTGTATAAATAAAGTAGTTTGTTGTAGTTTTAGGATCAGTTTTGGGAGACAAGAAATAGGATCTAAAATTTGAATCCTCGCATGTATGAGGATTTTTGTAATTAAGTTCTGATTATATTTGGTCGTAATTGAGAAGGCCTTATAGCCTGATATGTATGAGTTATTGATGATTAATATATGAACTTTCTGCATTCTCTCTCTCCTTACTTGTGTTATTGCTTATGCGTGTTAAATTAGCATGAGGTTGGTAAGGTGGGTGAGCCTTGGGCCCCTTCTACCTCCCTTCCTTGTGTCAAGTGGTATCTGAGTGAGGTTAGATCTTGATCTAGGTTTGCAAATTTAGGTCTTTTGGTCGATGGTTCCATCTTGTAAGCCCTAGTTGGTATTTTTTGTGGGGTGACAAATTGCAATCTGACCTGCAATTGTAGAGGGTGTTAAGATGGTTTGTGGGAGGTGAGATATAGATCCAAGATTGACAGACATGCTAAGATAAATTGTTGCTAGGTTAGAAGCTATTGAGATAGCCCAATGTTGAGGAAAACATCTTGAGGATGTTAGTGATGAAGAAGTCGAAGATGAATAAGATGAAGCAGAACCTGCACCTGTGATGGATCAAGGTGAGGAAAGATTTTTGAAGGCATTGACAAACTTGAATTCTACACCACACTTCAATCCTTTTGAATACAATGGAAGGTTGGATTCAAATGATTTTATGGATTGGATAACCGAAATGGAAAAGTATTTTGAATATGAAAATGTCCTTGAGGAAAAGAAGGTGAAAATTGCAAGTACAAAGTTGAAAATTCATGCATCCTTATGGTGGGAGCATCTACAATTGGATAGAAAAAGGAAAGCAAAGACAAAATCAAGGTATGGAATAAGATGGTAAATAAATTGAAAGGAAAGTTTTTACCTTGTGATTATCATATTAACCTAGTTAGGAGAATACAAAGTTTGAAGTAGAAAGATAGCTTGGTAAAAGACTATACTGAGGAATTATATAGACTAGACATGAGATCTAGACATATTGAGGATGAGGTAGAAAGAATTGCTAGGTACCTGAAAGGGATAAGAGTTTTTATTCAAGAGGAGACCAGTTTGGTCAAGTTGGAAAGTATTGAGGAAGCTTATCAGTTTACATTGAAAGCTGAGTAGAAATTGAACAAAAGACATGAGAAAATATAAAGAGGAAGAGGTGGTAGATTCTCAAGAGGAAGAGGTAGATCTTATGGTGAAAACAATAGATCTGATCAAGACAAATCAAATCAGGATCAAGGCAAGACCGAGTGGAAAGGTGAAAGTTATTCTAGAGGAAGAGGCAGTAACTACCGAGGTAGTTATAGTAGAGGTGGATTCTAAGGAACTTGTTACAATTGTGGGGAAGAAGGAAATAGGTCATTTGAGTGAACAAATGCAAGCAAGAAGGTTGGTAGCAATATAAATGCTTTGGTGCAAGAAGACTCACAGAATGAACCAGAGAAGGAAAAGAACATAATGGTCAAAAGAGCACTATGGAGTGAAAGTAATAAGGAAGATCCAATAAGGAAAAGTTTGTTCAAGACCAAATACAAAGTTGTTGATAAAGTGTGGAAGGTAATCATTGACAGTGGAAGCTCGGAGAATCTGGGATATGAGGAAATGATTGCAAATTTGTAGTTGTAAAGGTTGAAACACCTGAAGCCTTATCATATTTCATGGATCAAGGATGAGCATACACTATTGGTAAGTGAACAATGTTATGTGAATTTGAAAATTGGAAAGTACTATGATAAGGTGTTATGTGACATCATTCCTATGGACTGTTATCATATTCTGTTGGGTAGACCTTGGCAATATGATACACATGCTATATATGATGGAAGATTGCAGAAATATACTATTTGGGCTTATGGGAGAAGAAAAATCTTGTTACCTTTGATTGAATAATCTATTGGTAATGTTTGTGCATCTGTGAAATTTTGTTTGATGGAAGGAAGAAAGTTTGTTAAGGATTTAAAGAAGAGTGATGTTGTTTTGTTGTGATTCCTAACAAACCGAGTGATAAAATAGTGGATAGTATCTTTGAAGAGATTGATAAGATACTCACTAAGTACAAAGAGATCATTTTTGATAATGTACTTGATGGTTTACCACTAAAAAGAAGCATTGATCATTGTATGGACTTGATTCCTAGAGCTAGTTTACTGAGTCAAGCACCACATCGGTTGACACCTACTGAGAATGAGGAACTCAACCAATAATTCCAAGAATTGTTGCAAAAGGGTTTGATTTGAGAAAGTTTGAGTCCATGTGTAGTACTAGTTGTATTGGCACCTAAGAAGAATGGAGAATGGAGAATGTGTACTGATTCTAGAGCAATCAATAAGATAACAGTAAAATATCAGTTTCCTATACCGAGAATGGATGACATAATGGATAGCTTGAGTGGAGCAATTTTTTTTACCAAAATTGATTTGAAAAGTGGATATCATCATATTAGAATCAGAGAAGGTGATGAATGGAAGATTTCTTTCAAGACAAGAGAAGATTTGTATGAGTGGTTAGTTATGCCTTTTGGTTTAACTAATGCACTGAGTACTTTTATGAGATTGATGAATGAGGTTTTGAAGAAATTATTGGGTAAATTTGTGATTGTATACCTAGATGAAATTATGATATTTTGTAAGACTAGAGAAGAAAATTTGTTGCACATTAAATAGGTATTGCAGAGATTGAAAGAGGAAAAGTTGTTGATTAATTTGAAAAAGTGATCCTTCATGAAAGAGGAGATTGTATATTTGGAATTTATGATTTTAGTTGATGGTTTAAAAATGAATCCTAGGAAGGTTGAAGCTATTTTGAATTGGCCTACACCTGAAAATGCTAGTGAGGTAAGAATATTTCATGGTTTAGCAATTTTTTACCAAAATTTCATCAAAAATTTCAGTTCCATTTGTAATGCTATGACTGAGACTATGAGAGGAGATAAAAGAGAATTTAAATAGACACATGGAGATAATAAAATTTTTGAGACTTTAAGGTAGAAGGTTGATGAATTGTTTGTGTTAGCTTTACTTGATTTTAATAAGGTATTTCAAGTTGAATGTGATGCAAGTGGTAGTGCAATAGGAGTTGTTTTGAGTCAAGAAGGTAAACGTATTACTTTATTTAGTGAGAAATTGAATGATACAAAAAGGAAATATTTTGTGTATGATCTAGAATTATATGTTATTGTTTAAGCCCTAAAGAAATGGAGACATTATTTGATACTAAGTGAATTTGTGTTGTATACTGATCATAAGGATTTACAGTATTTGGGTAGTCAGAATAAGTTGAATCAGAGACACATGAAATGGGTTGAGCATTTATAGAGTTATAAATTTGCAATAAAACATAAGAGTGGAGTCACTAACTGAGTTGTTGATGCATTGAGTAGAATAATATCTTTGATGACCTAAATGAGAATTGAAGTTCTTGGTTTTGATCATGAAAGATTTGTATAAAATTGACCCTAATTTTTTTGAGCCATGGAGAAAGTGTAGAGCACCCATTCAAGATCAACCGAGTACTAAGTGGGAATGATATTTCATTCAAGAAGGTATGTTGTTTAAAGGTATTCAGTTGTGTATACAGAGAGGGTCAATGATAACTAATTTGATAAAGGAGAAACATAGTAGTGGTTTGGCTGGACATTTTTGGCATTGACAAAACATTGAATCTACTTAAGGAGAGATACTTTTGGCCATAGTTGTTTAAGGATGTTTAGAAATTTGTGATAAGTTGTGGAGTTTGTCAAGTTGCAAAGGGAGTAAGTCAAAATACTAGATTGTATACACCAATTTATGTTCCTGAGAAACCTTGGATTGATATCAACATGGATTTTGTTATTGGCTTACCAAGGACGGTAAGAGGTAATGATTCCATATTTGTTGTTGTGGATAGATTTTCCAAAATGGCACATTTCATACCTTGTAGAAAAACATCAGATGAAGTGCATACAACATATTTTTTCTTTAATGAAATTGTCAGATTACATGGATTATTGAGGATTATCATCTTTGACCAAGACAGTAAGTTTGTTGGTTACCTTTGGAAGACTCTATGGAAAAAGTTGGGTACCAAGTTGAGATATAGTTCTACATTTCACCCACAGACTGATGGACAAATAGAGGTTGTAAATAGAAGTTTAGGTAATTTTTTGAGATGCTTAGTTGGAGATAAACCAAGTAATTGGGATTCTATGTTGGCACAAGAAAAGTTTGCATACAATAATTCAGTGAATAGGAGTACTAGAAAAACACCTTTTGAGATTGTTAATGGCATACAACCAAGAGGTATATCAGATTTGAAGAACATTGTTGGAAAAGAAAAGAGAAGTGTTGAAGGAGAATAATTTCTTGAGTTCATGAATACATTGCATGAGGAATTGAAACATAAGTTGAAACATGTAGTAATCAGAAATACAAGGACAAAGTAGATAGATCAAGAAGGCATAAGAATTTTGCAGTTGGGGATGAAGTAATGGTTCATTTGAAGAAAGGAAGATTTCTTGTTGGAACCTATGGAAAATTTAAGATGAAGAATTTGGTCCCTATAAGATATTGAGGAAGTTTGACAGTGGAAATGCTTATGAGATTGAGTTACCTGATGACATGGATATATCACCTATATTAAACATTGCAGACTTGTATGAGTATCACGAACCTGATGAAGAAATGATAGTATTGATTGATTATCCTAAGAAGAAAATAGAAGAAGTTGAAAATATTTTGGAACAAAGAGTTGGTAGAAGCACAAGAGGAAAAGAGTACATGGAGTACCTAGTAAAATAGAAGAATAGACCAATCGAAGATATTTCATGGATTACACAATCTGAGTTGGATTCATCTCAGGTTGTACCTACTAAATGATTTAGAGAATCATCTCAAAACAACTCCTGGTGTCTGATGCAGGATCATCTTAGGTTCTTGGAAATCTTGTATCACCAAAAACAAGTTAGAGTTGTAAGATATGCTCAGTAGCTACTTTTGGGATCTCGATGATGTATTCCTATTTCCATTAATGGGGCTCTATTTCTACTCGGTTCCTTTGTTCAATGAGTTGGCTTGGTTGGGTCACCGAGCTAATTTCTTATTACTCAGTAATCTTTCTCACCGAGTGGGTTATTTTTGGGATTTTGTTGAGGCCAGCTTGTTCATTTGATTTTGGTCATGGAGTTAATGGTTACATCAATCATTGGGAAGTGTTTGGACCTAGATCTAGTCATTCCCTTCTCCAATGTTTGATCTGAAGGCCGACTTGTTTTGGTAGCCTCTTGTATAAACAAAGTAGTTTGTTGTAGTTTTAGGATCAGTTTTGGGAGACGGGAAATAGGATCTGAAAGTTGAATCCTCGCATGTATGAGGATTGATGAAATTAAGTTTAGATTATATTTGGTCATAACTAGGAATGCCTTACAACTTGACATGTATGAGTTATTGATGATTAATATATGAAATTTTTGCATTCTCTCTCCCTTCTTGTGTTATTTATTTCACGTGTTAAATTAGCAGGAGGTTGGTAAGGTGGGTGAGCCTTGGGCCCCTTCTACCTCCCTTCCTTGCATCATAGGGATAAAATCAAGGAGTTCTCTTGTGGGTGAGGATTCAAATCTAGGGGTTTTCGACTAGAATTATCCCTTGTTTTCTCTTTATTGATATTGATATGGTATAATACCTTTCCATTTGTAGATGTTGATATGGTATAGTACCTTTCCACTTGAGTGTTATAATTGATATGGTATAGATTTATCTTTTTCATCTATGGACATTGATATGGCTTAATAGAGCTTTCTTGATGAGAGAAGGATTTCTCGAAGCTTTATGGGCCACCATGTGCCATGTGATGACACTTCCACTCTTAAGAATCTACATCAAACCTCTATATATATTTGAGTAGTGACCTTGGTGCATGTGTATCTTGGCATCTTCTTTTTGAGTAATTGCATTGGGATCATTGTTACATCCCCTTATAAGTGCACTTGTATGGCGTGTGTGTTAGCCTAGTATTTTTGTATGCATTACGTGTGTTTGAGTGACATGACTATCTCTATGAGCATGGTGGGGTGGTTGTAAGGGTACCAAAAGGTTGGTTGGCATAATAGGTCACTGTTGGCAACTGATGTATAGGTGGAAGACTACTTCCTTTGACATGGTACTAATAATGATGTGCTATTATCTATCCTTTTGTACTTTTCTTCAATGATTACATGTTATGATTCGTTGTTCAATAGATTAGTTCATTTATGTATTGTGATCATATTGATTGAGTTTTGCCTCAATTTTATGTTTTCAATACCCCACGGTGTGGAGGTTTCCATTATTTCTCTGTACGTTGGAGTTGGCACATTTTATTTTGTGAATTTCCTAAGTTTTTATATTCCCACGCACTTGTGTCGTCTTTCTATACATTTATATGTATTCATGTGCATTCATTCTTAGTTCTTGTGCATTTATGACTAGTGTTCTATGCATTCATGTATGAGTTCAACACATTTATGACAGTGGGATGTTCCACTGGTGTTGGATGCAAATGGTCTTGTGATTTGGATACCCATTATTTTTATTATGTAAAAATAGGTTTTGAAAGGACCTGAAACCTTGTACATGAGCATAAAAAGATATAGCAATAAAAGACCATTACAAATGTGGTGCCCCACTAAATAGACCAAAGGACCCAACCCGAGATCCTACCAAATGGACAAAAGCCCAAACCGAGTACAACAAAAGGCAATCAAGATTTACATTTAAGCCCATCCTTATGTGAACGTAAGTTCATATCAAAAGAGGGAGTGGATGATTTAGATTTTTTTCCCTTCACAGTAGTCCTTCCATCCTCCATCTTACCGATAGCCTTCTAAATTTTAGAAGAGGTGGAGAAGCCCTCAAAAGGGCAGGTAACATCAGAAACCCTAGAAGGGGCAGGAATATCCCCCTGAACCTTCCCCCAAACCCCCACAGGAGAAACAAGGGAAAAAGAACGGGCATCAACAGCATCCAAGAAAGTGTCAAGATTAGGGACAACACTGCGAACACCCGAGCCCGAGACAACAACATGGCCAGCAGTAAAGCTAGTAGCACATCCAGGACAGGGACAACAAAAATATTGTCCAAGGTCGAATCATGGCCAACATCATCAGTAACAACATTCAGGACAGGGACAACAATAGTATTATCCAAGGCCGAATCAGAATTAGTGACAGCAGCAGTAAGGACATCCGAGACATCCACCGAAGCATCATCCAAAGCTTTATCAGAGAGAGGATAGATAGCATCCATCCCCCCAAAAGGGGCTTTTTGAACTGTCTAATGATGAGCGGTAGCCCCCGACCACCAAGTAAGCATTTTCTTTGATTTAACCTTGTCAAAAACACATCGCGTAGCAAGATGTCTAGTCATGTGGCATTTCCAACAACGGAACGGAATACCCTCATAATCAAGATTCTGTGTCCAAGAGCCCAAAGAAGAAGCCAAAGTAATCTTCTCAAGCAGACCCTTGGAGATGTCAACCTCCACAAGAATACGAGCATAAGTTGTTTTAAATATATCAAAGGAGTCGGGATCCACCATTTGAAAATCCCCAATAGCCTCACCCACCGCTTCCAAAATAGAATTTAACTAGAGATAAAGAGGAAGATTCAGAAGTCTAACACATAAGGGAATTTTTTTGAAGGACTCAGTAAGAGGATCAAACCCCACATACCAGGGTTTGGCCATCAGGGGGAAACGCTCCTCCCACATAAAGCAATTATTACATAGAATGGTATTCCTATCTTTAGCTTTATCAAACTTGACAATAAAGAAACCCCTTGCCACAGGGTAAATCTGGACAACATCAATTAAGATAGGTTCCCAATGCTTGGAAATCCAAGCATGCAAGGCAGAGAGAGAGGGCCAATAGCCCCTTAAATGAAAAATAGTAGCATTGGAAGAGAAGTCTTCCTTATTTTTCAAAATCTCATCTACAGTGTCAAAGTCAAGAAGACCCCTAATGGGTTTACTCATAGGTATGGGAGGAACAAGGGGAGAGGGAAGGGGTGCCCTATGCCTAGAAGAAGCAA